>CM056053.1:140568999-141138999 GCA_029574335.1 Rana kukunoris | reverse complement strand
TAATGAATTCAGCCCTGTCAAGTCTCAACTACAGTATTTAACTCAGATGGTATCTCTTCCTTGCATTTGAATATATGACAGGTAAATAGCAGAGCATCTCCCATAACACACACGCCTAACATTCCTGCAAGTCAAAAGAAACTTTAATTAATTAGGTTCTCAAGCCAAAGCCTGCCATATAATTACATCTATCTACGTTGACCCTTTACTTCCAACAATATTTCATACACACGAATCTTATTTCTTATTCTAAACTATAAATATATATATATATATATATATATATATATATATATATATATATATATATATATATACAAATATTCCCAGTTGCTAATGGAGATTACTCATAAATTACTCATAAATAAGGCAACAGTTTAAATAAGGCAACAGTTTAATTAAAATGCCTTGAATATAGGCCTTGTGAGTTGACCGTAGAAGGAATGGGTCAGTGACCGAAGATTTTTTGAGCTCAAATAAGTCTGTGAGATGTTTACAGATGTTGGCAGTGTAAGTGTAGTTTGCCATCAACCGCAGATCATTATGCCAGTTGGTTATTGATGGTTTGTCTATTTTCTCACCCAGTGGGATTGAAATGAGAGTGTGGTCTGAACAATCAAATTTCTAAGGTACAGTAAAAACCTCCTGCAGGAGCTGTTTGTCTCCTATAAATAAATGTATCCTTGAGTATGTGCAGTGCGGTTTTGAAAAAAGGTGAAGTCCCTTTCCAGAGTGTTGGCACCATCAGATGTCGAACAAATCGTTCAAGTGCAGGAAAGATTATAGTGCAGATAAGCAAGGTTTTTTGAGTTTGGTGTCAGGATGGGCAGGCCAACAACCAAGATGGCAGACACAGAAGATCCCCTGTGCTTCACATCCTTTTGAGAAGAGCTGCACAAGCAATGAAGAATGGGATTCTAACGAATGTGCACATGCGCACTTTCTTATGATTCCTGCCTACCTGTTGCTCTGTACCCGCTCCAGTTGTTTGACTCGGGTCGTTCCTGACTACTTCCACCATCTCCCTGCACTGACCCCGGCTTGTCTCTGACTCTGCACCTGCCTGCTCCTCTAGTTACCTTGCTGCCCTGCTACTGACCCAGCCTGTACTTCAACCTTGCTCGAGCGTGTGAATCTGTTGCTGTCTGCTTCTGTATGGCCCAGCATGCCTGCACCTGCCTATGTTCCCAATCCCTTTAGAACCCTTACTTTGCCAGCTGCTGTGTCCACCTCCTGGGCTGTGGCATCAAGTGTCGGCCTGTTCCAGTCTTTAGCCTGCCTGCCTGCTGTTCCTGGCCTTCCCACCATGTTGGTGATCCACTAAGGTTCCATTGGGATCTCCAGGTCTGCTCCACTGCAAGCGATCTTGCCAGGCACTCATGTAATCTTGCACTCCTATGTGACCTGTGTGCACTATCAGAGGCCTTGAGTCAGAGGTGCAAGAGGGGCCTTTCTCTGCATATCAGGCTCATCTACCAGGTACGTGACATTCAGGGCCCTTAAATGTTAATGGAGGCATCGGGGCGATGTAAAACCCTGCCTTGCCTCTTCTTGTTTATTTTTTCCATAGCTTGCGAAGGAATGAGATTTGACCCATATTAAGGGCATAAATGTCTGCTATGGTCCACTTGCCACAGTATCCTTGATCGGGATGTGCACCCTCTTCATTTTTGTGAGTGCAAAAAATATGTGCAGGAAATTTTTGTGGGACATTTTTGGTGCTTTGTCCTGGCTGAAGTGTGTCTCCTGGAGACATAAAATGTAACAGTGAAGCTTGCGTGCTTCAGACCAAAGGGAGTATCTCTTTCCAGGGTGGGTCTCAATATATTTGTCTCAAAGTCACAAGTACGTAGTGTTGAGCGGAATACGCCATATTCGATTTCGCGATATTGCGCGAATATTCTTCTATATAATATCGAATATTCGTGATATTTAATCCAAAAAAAAATTTCCGGTTCTGATTGCGAAATTCTCATAAACGGAGATCATTTCCTGTATTACTAAACTAATATGCACTAAACACTAACTCTACACTAACTCTACTTAAAAGAAAGGAGAATAAGGGGGCAAAAGAAGGGCGGAGAAGATAATCGTGCAATATTCCTATTGCGCGATTATCTTCTCCGCCCTTCTTTTGCATCAGAGCCAATCAGAATAACTCGAATATTCGGCAAAAGGAATATCGCGCAATATTCCTTTTGCCGAATATTCGAGTTACCAGAAACCACAGGTGTAGGCAATGCATGTAGCAGAACAAAAGGAAGTATTTTTTTTGGCAGCCGCACTCTGAAAAAACGTTGCCCTTATTTGTAAAAACAGGAAAAGCACCACAAGCCACAGCAAACTGAAAATCTGACACATTTCACATACTTAGGCCACGTACACACGATCAAACCGGTCCGATGTGAATGGTCCGACGGACCGTTTTCATCGGACCACGCTGAAGTGGTCTGATGGTCTGATGTGCGTACACACCATCGGGACAAAAATCCGATCAGGCCAGAACGCGGTGACGTAGAACACAACGATGTGCTGAAAAAACGAAATTCAATGCTTCCAAGCATGCGTGGACTTGATTCTGAGCATGCGCGGGTTTTTGGTCCGATGCTTTTGTGTACTAACCATCGTTTTGGTCCGACAGACACCTGTCCGTCGGACAGATTTTAAAGCAAGTTTTAAAACTTTGGTCCGACGGACAACGGTCTGATGGTCCGTACACACCATCGAATTGGTCCGATGAAACTGGTCTTAAGATGCTTGTGGTCAGTGGTTCAGTTTGCTGTGGCTTGTGGTGCTTTTCCTGTTTTTACAAATAAAGGCAACGTTTTTTCAGAGTGAGGTTGTCCAAAAAATACTTTCTTTTGTTCTGTTACCTTAAAGGGGCAGGAATGTAAACTGTAATATATGAAGAAATTTCAATAAGGAGAAGTGCAAGTGATTCAGCAAGGTGCTGAAATAGCGTACTGTTGATGCTATAGTGTAACACAAAAAAAAAACATGCATGAGCGGGGTATACCGTGACTAATAACTGGGGGTGAAGTAACTATCGGACCATACTTGTGCCGCTATGCCAGGGCTAAATGAGTGTTTTGGCACATCGTAATTCGTCCCATTCATTTTGTTGTGGCTGGAATGGTGGTGCCAATGCCTTCACTGTTTACGTGGGTTCTAGAATAGTCCACTGTCATAGCAGCGAGAGGCCTTCATCTACTACTGCATAAGCCTCTCCTTATAGCGTCTCTTGGAATAGTTTCTAGTAGGTGTGGTGGTTTAGGTAATCAATGAATGCGGTCTATAATCAGCTCCACTGAAGGTAATGAAGAACTGCCGCCAATAATTGTGTGAAATCTAGTGCATCCAATAAATCATTGAAGGATGTGGTAAATTCTCCCATCATGGCCTCTATATTTGTGAGTTTCTCTCCCATAAAGGAAACTTCAGATTTAAAGTATTTGAGTGGATGGAATTCTGTAAAGATAGAAGCATGCCCCTCAGTGTGGTGTCCAGCACCAGTTGATTTGTGATTGGAAATGCTGCTATGCTATGGAGCACTGTGCCCTCAGGCTAGGGTGACCAGACATCCCCGGTTTCAGGGGACAGTCCCCGGATTGAGGACACTGTCCCCAGACCAAGTCTGTCCCCAGTTATGTCCCCAGATTGCATTTAAACAGGGACTGGGGCAATTTCAAAGACAGTCAGTGCAGAATTAAAAAATAAATAAATCAAAATTACACCCCCCCACTCCGCCGCACCTAGTAGCTTAGGTTTTTTTTCCATTATCTGTGCCCCTTTCTGATGATCATGTGCTGGTCAGAATGGAGTGAATATTTCTTCAGTTTTGGGTGCATGCCCATTCATCTACGCTCGCAAAAGAGCCTTGGCTCACGTCTCGACCTGCCTGTTTATCTCCTTGCCTTCCCTGGCGGAGTGATCTTCCTCTGCTCCCCGCCCATTAGTAGCCGGGGGCCTGGAGAGTGAGACTTGACAGGCTGTGAGGTGGCGGGCAGAGAGTCGCTGATTGACGCCATTACTAGTAAAAGAAAAAAATGTCCCCGGATCTCATTTTAAAAATCTGGTCACCTTACCTCAGGCGCATGTGGAAGATAAAGGCTCACTGCTATATCCTGCTATATCCTGAACATCTGTCTGTGTCAGATTGGTTTGCATTCTGCTGGGCTGGTGGAGGGAGAGAAGGCTGAGGATCTGCCACCTGTCTGGGGAGTCACCTGGGCCTGTCCCCTTGTGCTGTATGCCCCCACTCCTGTGTCAGCGGGCCTGCCCCGTGGTGAGGCTGCCTGCCTGACACTATCTATGGAAGGATGGCGGTGGATAAAATTCCTTAGCTTATGTTTAGCTGAGGGCTCATTTCTTCTCTTAGACATTCCACAGAGTATCCTGAGGCCTTGGAGGGGAAAAGTGAAGCTATTCCTGGGTGACCGCCCTTGCTGATAGCTATGAAATGATACAGAAGTTAGAATGTGGCCATCTCAGTCGGCTTCCGGACACACCTCTGTCTTGGCTAGCTGCTTTTAATATTGTTGATATACAGTTGGATTTTACCTCAATACTGTGCCACTGTGTTTCCAGATCTCAATGTATATGGCATGTTATAAATGCATTTGTATATACTGTAAAAAAAATACAGTAAAACCTTGGATTGCGAGCATAATTAGTTCCCGGGAACATGCTTGTAATCCAAAGCGAATTTCCCCATAACCATTTATTCATAAGTCTTTCAGTTTATAGTCCATATAAAAAGATTAGGGGCCTGGGGGTCCCCCAAAAAAAAATATTTCTATTTTTTTTTTTTTATTAAAGGGCCATTTTTTTTAGAGGTCTGGAGATCCCCAGATGAGAACCCCCCTTTTCTTTATATAAAAAAAATAATTTTTATATATTTTTTTTATTTCTTTTATATATATATATATATATATATATATATATATATATATATATTATTATTATAGGGCCCAGAGGTCCCCAGGGCCCCTCGATGTCAACCCTTTTTTATACAAATGTTTTACATTTTGTTTATATTATTTAATTTCTTTTTTTTTTATATATAGATATATTTTTATTAAAGGGCTCAGAGGTCCCCAGGGCCCCATGTGTCAAACCCCCTTTTTTTTAATAAATGTTTTTTATTTTTGTTTATATATATTTATTTTTTATTTTTTATTAAAGGGCCCAGAGGCAAATTTGCACCGGGCGGGCGCATGTCTAGGCTTATTTTTAGGCTCGGCAAAAGCCGAGGAAGTTGGGCCGGGGTAGTTGTAAGCATGCTCACAGGGAAGCGATCAGACACCGAGGTCACTGAGCATGCTCCGTGGATGATAGGCCGGGCGTAAGTGTCAGATCCAGGCTCAGACCATCATTTGCATAAGGTCACAGCCACTTCCACTTACACCTACTTGCGCCTTCACATTTGAGTTACGCCGGCACAAACTTAGGAAGCAAGTGCTTGGTGAATACTGTATTTGCCTCACTAGTTTGCGTCGGCGGAACTTAAATGTGCTGCGTTATGCCGGCACAAAGATGCGCCATCTACCTGAATCTGGCCCTGTAGCAATCCAGCAGGAGCTACAGAGTATAAAAGAGAAGACAGATGACTCTTAGGCCTCATTCACACTTCAGTCCATTCAGGTCCGTCTGTTAGTTTTGACGGCGGACCTGAACGGGCACTCCATGCATCTCTATGGAGCGTCGGATGTTAGCGGAGACATGTCCGCTGACATACGACCTGATCCTATCCGCTAAAAACAAACGTATGGGGGATACGTCCCCATCCGTCCATGTGGATCGGTTTGGGTAAGATCTGATGAAAATGGACATGCTGTCCAGTTTCATCAGATCGCTCCATAGGAGACAGCGGCGCTGCACAAGCTCCTCCCCGCTCAGTGAGCAGAGAGGAGCTTGTCATCCGTCGGCTCAGCGGAGATCTGCGGACTGATCTCCCGCTGAGCTGGCGGATGCAGGCGGACTCTGTCGGGACGGACTGCGACGGAGTCCGCCAAGTGTGAATGAAGCCTAAGTGTAGCAATATGGTCACATTTAATGAAGGTACAACATTTAGCAACTCACATGGTTGATGATTAAAAGAGGCACATCTAAGTATGCAGACATCTGGGTTAAAACTGTCTGCAATTGTGACTGGGAAGACTACTCTACAGTAGAGCGATCTGAAAGCAAGGCTTGAACTGCTCGTGGAGTGCAGAGTGGAAGGGACGACGTCAATGGTAGTGCGGAGAATGATCTATGTGGACATCTTTACCCCAGATGCCTGAATACTTAGATGTGCCTGTTTTAATCATTAACCATGTGAGTGTTGTACCTTCATTAAATGTAACCATATTGCGCCTCTCTTCTCTTTAGCTACTTGTATATCAAGTCAAAATGTATTTAAAAATGTTGCTTGTCTTGCAAAACGCTCTCAAACCAAGTTACTCTCAAACCAAGGTTTTACTGTATCCTCATTTCTTTTAAATGGTGTTAATAATGGTGAAACACACGTGTAGAAACATTGCACAGGTTGAAAAGAATGTTCTGGTTTGGTACATTTGAATCTGAGGGTTATTGTTATATATCAGTCACACACTAAAATGTTAATTGATTCATAGAACACTATTAAGCAATGCTGAGAATGGTAAAATAGAAAATGAGATTCAATTGAACGATTCATGTTATTATATCTTTGTGCATATAGATTACAAATAACAGTCTTAATTACAACTGATGAAGTTAACTGATATATTATCCTAGAACAAAAGGCATTGTTAATAATATAATCAAATGTTACCTCTCAACGAAAGATGACTGATCTATGTAAAAATGATAAGAAACTGACATGACTTCATTTTGTTAAGAAAAGTATCTTTTGTTGCGGTATTACCCATAAAAAGATGAGTAGTAGATGGGTGAATCAGCTGCTATTAAATTTTTATATAGCTTTAGTTAAAGGTTAGCATGGCTGATTTTAGCTTTTTCGTTGACAAGTTCTGAAATAGTGCTACCCCAATAAAAACACTAGGCTTTACTGTACTGTGTCTTCCTGGATGTAGGGGTGGCATGCATTTCAGTTGTTAAGAGGTTTTTGTGGTCATATTTTCTTGGCTTTTAGCAATTCGACAATAGTTATTCTGATACACTGTCTGGCAGGTTTGTGGACAGTGTAAATGCGTCATCTGGGTTTATTACTTACACATGGTGAGGGTCTCCAGGGTTTGTGTCTGATATGGGAAGCCAAACTTTTTTCTCAGATTTTAATAAGATCTGGTTTGGGTTTTGGATCCTGGAGGCTTTGTAAAGCTTATATAAAGCCTTATTCCTCGGTCGGCATTTTACCTGTTAGCTCATTACCATTAATTACTCTTATCTGTTCACAGGCCTTTGTATATGTGAGCTGACTGAGGCTCAAGGCTCTGTCTGCTGTGAGAACCTGCTACAGGGGGTCCTCGACTTACGAACAGGTTAGGGATTGTGGGTTTGTTCTTAAGTCAAAAATGTTTGTTAGTTGGAACCACATGCGTAGAACAGCAATTATGTAATTTTCCGATGTTTTCCAATGTTCCGTCGAATGTCTGTGCATGCTCAGAACGATTGATACGTCCTATTTGTAAGTAGGAGTTGTTCAGAAGTCGGGCGTTCGTAAGTCGGGGACCACCTGTATTGGGTGAAAAGGCTGACGGTTGACAGGACACTAAAAAAGTAGGGCTTGGCCGTGGACAGACGTACACCAGGAGTGACGTGAGAAGGCGCAGAGGATGCCACTGTTCAATTTTATGCTCGTTTTGTAGTTTTTTCATGTAAGCGCAACTATTTTTCAATAAATGTCCTGCTGATTTTACATACTTCACTATTGGAGGTCCTCTTTCTGTCCCTCTTGTTCCCCGGGCTTGAGCATTTTAGGTACTCTGTTAAGGGACCAGTGTTTCATCTGCCTCTACCAGGGGATATCGAGGAGACTGCTGTGTGGTGTTATTTACCATTGATTGCTGATTATACCCCTCATTGAGGTGACAGTTCTGGGAGACCACACTGCTGTCTTTGGTGAAGCTCCATTTCTCTTGGGAATAGTGGATATCTCTCATTAGCAGTCTACCTGCAATTTACACTTAAGGACTTTGACATCTTTATTTTGCAGTGGAATTATTTTGATCACCTCTATCGCTTACTATATACACCTATTTATGTGTCTGCATATATTTATGTATTATGGACCTTTTTGCGCAATAACCCATTCACCATTGATCTTTATAGTTATTGCTGAAATTATTCACTCTGTCTATTTAGGAAGACATTGCTTAGTAGCGCAAAAGCCTTTTCACATTTATTCACTAAAAAAGTAGTGCTGCCTATTTGTTTTGGGGAACTCATTAGGGCCACTGACTGATATTTAGTTAGTGGCTCATACAAGCAGTACCACTGACTAAACAAAGCCCTCTCGCATTAAACCTTGTTGCTTGCTGCAATGCTAAATAAAAATGTAGTACAAACCTGCTTGGATTGATCCTGAATATCTTCTGCATGACTTACCACTGCGATCACCAGTTGAGCCGTTTCCCCTTACAACTCAGTGCTCAGATTCTGGCAACATCTTAAAGAGACTGACAAGCTATTATTGAAAAAAGAAATGAAAGTGTAAAAATAGCTTTTATTGGCAAATGCTAACTAGCAGCTACTGCAAGAGGCAAACTGTTTAACCACCCAACAGAGGCAACAACTGACTGAAGCCCACAGGCCTTCTTAAAGGGACAAAACAAGTAAACCTGTCTCTACAGCAGCAGCTTTTGCCTGTAATGCAGCCTTACGGTGCTGGACCTTGTGCAGTGTTTGACCACGGAGTGTTCCTGCAGGGTGCTATACAGGTCCATGGGAGTGGACCCCAGATTAAGGGGGACCCGGTCTCTGAAGGTCTTTTTATGACATAGCTCACCGTGATGGGTGAAGATTGGACTCCTGTTATGTACAGAGTCCTGAAGCGGCAATGGTAAGTCTGCACATTTGTTTGCAGTTTCTATTTTTTTTAAAAGAGAGAGAGATCTGACTGTCTGTTCTCCTGGTGGCCACTGGGAGCAGTGTGCTGTTTAACCACGTCAATACTTGACACCTTCACCCCCTTCCTGCCCAAGCCATTTTTCAGGTTTCAGCGCTGTCACAATTTGAATAACAATTGCATGGTCATGCAATACTTTACCCAAATGAAATTTTAATCATTTTTTCCCACAAATAGAGCTTTCTTTTGGTGGTATTTGATCACCTCTGTGGGTTTTATTTTTTTTCGCTATAAAGAAAAGAAGAGCGACAATTTGGGGAAAAAAATAAAAATGTTTTGCTATAATAAATATCCCCAAAAATATATAAAAAAAACCACATTTTTTTCCTCAGTTTTGGCCGATATGTATTCTTCTACATATTTTTGGTAAAAAAAATTGCAATAAGTGTATATTGATTGGTTTGCACAAGTTATAGCGGCTACAAAATAGGGGATAGATTTATAGCATTTAATCCTTAAATGGAAGACGTTTGGGATGACCAGAACCCTTCCTAGAGCTGGCCATCTGGCCAACCTGAGCTATCGGGGGAGAGGAGCTTTGGTGAGAGAGGTAAAGAAGAACCCAAAGATCACTGTGGCTCAGCTCCAGATATGCAGTCGGGAGATGGGAGAAAGTTGTAGAAAGTCAACAATCACTGTAGCCCTCCACCAGTCGGGGCTTTATGGCAGAGTGGCCCAACGGAATCCTCAGTGCAAGACACATGAAAGCCTGCATGGAGTTTGCTAAAAAAAAACTGAAGGACTCCAAGATGGTGAGAAAAAAGATTCTCTGGTCTGATGAGACCAAGATAGAACTTTTTGGCCTTAATTCTAAGCGGTATGTGTGGAGAAAACCAGGCACTGCTCATCACCTGTCCGATACAGTCCCAACAGTGAAGCATCGTGGTGGCAGCATCATGCTGTGGGGGTGTTTTTCAGCTGCAGGGACAGGATGACTGGTTGCAATCGAGGGAAAGATGAATGCGGCCAAGTACAGTGATATCCTGGACGAAAACCTTCTCCAGAGTGCTCAGGACCTCAGGTTGGGTCAGAGGTTTACCTTCCAACAAGACAATGACCCTAAGCACACAGCTAAAATAACAAAGAAGTGCCTTCACAACAACTCAGTGACTGTTCTTTTTTAACAGAAAAGTTTTTATTTGTCTCCATAAGGAGAAGCATAAAGACATACAACAAACAGCAAACAACAAAATTAACAAATTGCAGCTACACGTTACAAACTACACAAAGTCCAGAACATGGCCACATACAGTTCCGTTGGGTACCTGACAGTTACATAGTATATTTATAGCATTTCATCATGGGTAATGGTTGGGACTACCTAGTAGAGATCCATGGCGGGGGCCCCAGGGGGGGCAGTAAGGAAGAGGGAGGAACGAAAAAGAAGATGTAATGGCAGGGAAGAGAAAAGAGAGGGGGAGCAGGAGGTCATGCAGGGAAAGGGAGAGGCAGAGGGGGGGGGGCGAAGAGGGAGGGTCAGGGGCAGACAACACCAAAGGTGACACAAGGCCAGCACCCGAGGTCATAAGTTCATTGCTTGGTCCAAGCGCCCCATATCTTCTCAAACTTCTTAGGACATTTACGGTTCATATAGGTAAGCTTATATAGGGGCAATGTGGCGTCCACAAGAGCTCTCCACTGGGAGACCGTCGGAGGCTCCAGCTGTTTCCACTTAAGCAGGATAGCTTTTCTAGCATAAAAGGAGGCGTAAAACACAAACAGCCTCTTATGTGTGCTGGGTATAACATTATCACATATCCCCAGTAGCAATATAATTGGATCCATGTTTATATGCAAATCCCCCACTGCATTAATGACACCTACCACCTCTGACCAGAATTGCTGAAGAACAGGACAAGCCCATACGACATGTAGGAAGGTGTCCAGGTCCGAGCCACATTTGGGACATCTGTCAGACTGGGATGCGTAAATCCTAGAGAGTCGTACGGGTGTATAGTATGCCCTGTGCAAAAACTTGAGATGGATATACCTGTCTCTCGCTGAGATCATAAGAGGAATAAATTACTGAATTCCCTCCTCCCAATCATGAGCAGCAAGGGACGGCAAGTCTTCCTTCCACTTATCATACATTTTGGACCCTCCATCCGTCTCTATTCTATGTGACCGTAGCTTAATCCCCTCAGGAAACTGGGCCTGTATTGCATGTCTTAGTTGTAGGTAGTGAAAGAACATCTTGGGGGCCAATTGGAAATTGCTCTTCAGCGTATCATATGGTAAAATCCTACCCCCAGCCATGACCTTAATCTCGTATGGAGACCACAACGCCGGATCAGGGATTGTCTGAAGGTGGGGCAACCGAGGATTACCCCACAACGGTGTGTGTGGGGAAATAGTATCAGGGCCACTGAGTTTAGATGTGATTTGTTCCCAAACTCTGACGGTAGTGCGGCTGGGAGAACCACCAGCGCACAGTCACAACCACCGCAGCCCAGTAATACAGTTTAAAACAGGGGAGCGCAAGGCCCCCTAATGATAGAGGAAGCTGTAGGGTGGTTTGGGCAACCCTGGGGGCCTGCCCTTCTCACTCACAGTGACTGTTCTTAAATGGCCCAGCCAGAGTCCTGACTTAAACCCAATTGAGCATCTCTGGAGAGACGTAAAAATGGCTGTCCACCAACGTTTACCATCCAACCTGACAGAACTGGAGAGGATCTGCAAAGAGGAATGGCAGAGGATCCTTAATTCCAGGTGTGAAAAACTTGTTGCATCTTTTCCAAAAAGACTCATGGCTGTATTAGATCAAAATGGTGCTTCTGTTAAATACTGAGAAAAGGGTCTGAATACTTAGGACCATGTGATATTTCAGTTTATCATTTTTAATAAATCTCCAAAAATTTCAACAATTCTGTGTTTTTCTGTCAATATAGGGTGCTGTGTGTACATAAATGAGGAAAAAATGAACTTAAATGATTTTAGCAAATATAACAAATAGTCAAAAATTTAAGGGGATCTGAATACTTTCCATACCCACTGTGTATATATATATATATATATATATATATATATATATATATATTAGGACTGTGGAAATTAACTATTAATTAATCGATTAATCTTAAATTTTCTTTAATCGATCAAATTTTCTTTAATCGATCAAAATTCTTTTGATTGGTACTCACCTCTCCGCCAGCTTCTGGGCCTTCAGGGAGTTACGTCGGAGATCCGGTGACGTCACGGGACACCGGCGGGGCTTGCCGTGTTCATCTGAAGGGCTCCTTTGCTGTGCCTTCATATCTGAATTCTGGTCGGACCCTACTATCTGCCACACGCAAGGGCTGTTACACTTCCCTCTATCACTTCCCTCTATCAACCTGGGAATCTACAACCATCCACTGGGAGTTGTGATAGTTCCCTTCATGGGACATCTACATGCCGACGGACTGATGTTAACCTCTCCTCATCTGGATTCAGCAGTGTACCCAGTGTACCCATTTTTATACCAGTATCATACTTAGCTACATGTTTTTATGACTGCTTTTCCTACCGTTTGGTATTACTCCATTTGTACAGTTTATGTAGCTACATCGACTTTATCACCAGTGCAATATTTATATTACGCCGGCGTATTTTGATATGCGCGGCGTAAGTGTCTATGGGCCAGATTCAGGAACACTTGCGCTGGAGTATTTCGATATGCGCCGCGTAACTGTGATGATGCGCCGTCGTTTCTATGTGCCCGTACCCACCAAACTAGATGCGCCCAGTAATGGGTCATTTGCGACCGGCGGAACGTTCCGACGCCAGAGTATCGTCAGCGCTTAATTTCGCTGGGCGCATCAGTCGCGCCTATTGATTTCCCCTGCAAATATGCAAATGAGGGATTTTTCCCAATTCACGAACGGATTAGCACCATACGCTGGCTACATGCGCCGCGCGTATCTGATCCGTCCGGCGCAAAGTTATTTCTACAAAAGGCTGCTTTATCTTTACTCCAGACGGTCACAGGTCAGCAGGAGAGCAGCTACAGCAGCGTTACCGACGATAGGAGCTAGCTGAGCACCCCCACTTGCAAGGACAACACCTCTGTGTGCCAACATGCCAGGGGCACTCGTGGTCCTAGAACTACTGATGGGTCCCCTGGAACCAAGAAGGCGGCCACGTGAGAGGATATACCGCACTCGTATGAACCTCTTTGGCATGGGGGATGAGGAGGAGGTGTATCGCCTCTTCAGATTCAGCCCTGTTGCAATACTTGAACTAACCACAACCCTGCAGGATGACATCACCAGCCCAACACACCGATCACAAGCAGTGCAGCCACTGGTGAAGGTCCTGGCAACACTCCATTTCCTTTGCAAGTGGATCATTCCAGCGTACAAGTGGAGTGGTGGCTGGGATGTCACAGTCCTCCATAAGCAGATGTGTGCACCAGGTTGTCCCTGCAATCCTCAGACGCATGTCCAACCAGTTCATCAGACCCACCACTGAGGAGCTGCGGCTGAAAGGCAATGACAGATTTCTACAACATTGCCAGATTCCCACGCACTGTGGGGGCCATTGATTGCACACATGTGGCCCTACAGCCCCCCAGTGCCACAGAGCACATATACCGCAATCGGAAGCATTGGCATTCCATCAACGTACAGGTGATAGCCGATGCCCAACGCTCATATGGCACGTCCGTGCCAAACACCCCGGGTCCAGCCATGACAGTTTCATATACCGTCAGAGTCCCATCCCAGCAGAATTTAACCAGAACATGTATGGGGACAGCTGGCTGGTTGGTGAGTGACATGGGAGTCAGGCATGACTATCCCTCCCGTCATGCACAACAGAAATCGCACATGCATGACTAACATTCTCCTGTCTTTTCCCTTACAGGTGACTCTGCATATGCACTGGGACCCCATCTAATGACTCCTTTCCGGAACCCCAAACCAGAGGAGAGAGAAAATACAATGAAGCACACATCAAAACCCGTGCAGTGGTGGAGCAAACATTTGGGCTCCTGAAGTCCCGTTTCCGCTGCCTGGATAAGTCTGGGGGGGCCCTATTGTATTCCCCTACCTTTGTGTGTCAGATCATCGGTGCATGTTGCATACTACATAACTTTGCTATGAAAAAAGGCCTGCATATTGACATACGTGATGACCTGACCCCCGACCCACACAGTCCCCCCCTGCCAGAGGACACCCAGTCTGCTGATGGAAGAGCAGTCAGGAGGGTCCTCGCCGTAGGCATCTTTGGACACTAAACCAAAACATTAATTACACAGACAATGCACGCGTGTACACCACTGATGTCCCTAGATCACACACACCACATGCACATCGCATTGGATTAGCCCAAGTCCAGCATGTAGGAGTTGGGAGCAGTAACGCCAGCTTCAAGGCCCCAATGATGTCACTGTCCATTCACACACCTTTCACACATCATTCATTCAGCCGTGGGGTTCACTTCACCACCACGGCCGAGGGTGACACCCCTTACTTTCAGGAGTGCCACCCTCTCACATTCACACACCATTCACACTGTCCCCTGCACTCCTGACCGTGTGCAGTACAAAAATAAATTAGAAAGATCATATCCTGATCAATAAAGAAAAATAATCTCATAACCTGAGAAAAAATAAAAAATAAACTCATGACCTGAGTATGTGAAAAATAATAATATAAAACCAGCCACAAAAAAAAAGGCCTCATCGGGGATGCCGGGGGCTTCTTCTGGGGGCCCCTCTCTGGCTCCGCAGCTGCCTGGATGGAGTGGGTGGGGTGGGGGGGCATCTGGAGGTGGCTGATCCCCAGGTGGGCCACTCCTGGCAGGTGTGGCCTGCGTGCCCTCCAAGGCCCTGGCTATCCGTCCAAGATAACTGTTGGTCTGGGCCTGCATCCGGAGCTGACGGGTCATCTGGTAATGCTGGGCCCGCCGACTCAGCCTCCCCTGCTCCCGGATGGCAGCACTGTTCCCATGGATGGCAGCAGTGTTGGCCTGGACGGCTGCAGTGAGGTGCTGGATATCCCCCTGCACCTCCCCCAAAGTGGTGACCACTGCAGCGCAATTAGAGCTGACATCCTGCACTGCGTTGCTGAGGTTGGCAACGGAGCCCAGGCTGTCCGACACTTTCTGCAAGTGGTCCGCTATGGCCCCCATTTGTTCTGTCTGTCTGGCGTGATCCCTTGCCAACTGGTCCTGGACACCATCAGACACCCCCCTGGTCTTCTGGGTCGCCTTCCTGGGGCCAGAAGATGTATGTCCTCGGGTGGAAGGAGTCGCCCTTGAGGGGCTTCCAAGGATGGGGGGAGGGGGGACGACAGACGGGGCAGGAGAAGGGGAGGAGACAGACAAAACCAAAGAAAAGTCCTGCTCTGCACACAGCAGGATCTTCCACAACCACCTCGGCAGGTGTGGTGTGGCCACTTCTCCTCCTCCACAACCTCTCACCACCCAGTGGCTCGGGCACACGATGGCGTGGGGGGGATGGGGTGGAATGCACGCTGACAGATGATGGCCCAGCTCCGTCATCTGTGGATGACACAAAGCAGACACATGTTGGTGGGTCCCACACACTTGGCACATGTCCCCCCCCCCCCCCCCCCAAATGCAAAACAACAAATAGGGATTATAAAACACTTACCTGTCCTTGTGCCTTCCTCCATGGAGTCATAGCCTGCGACCCCCTCCACCTGCTCCCTCTCCAGGCACCGAGCGACCACCTCCCCCTCTGCGGTCAGGGTGACAGGACATGGGGGACCACCACCTGTGCCCCTCTCATACCTCTGATGGAGGCCACCTTGTCCCTCACCTTGCGCCGCAGGTCATTTATTTTCTTTTGTATGTCCCCAGCAGTCCGGGTGGAGTAGCCCAGGACATTGACCCTGGCAGCAATCGACTCCAGGATGCCCTGCTTCCTCTCTCCGGCTGGTCTTCCGGCTTTTTTTGCCATGGAGAAATTCATTCTCCGTCTCCATAGCCGAGATAATGACAGAGACCTCCTGGGTATTAAAGTTGAGGTTCCTCCTCTCTCTGGGGGTAGCGGGAGCAGCCATCACAGAGCAAAAGTATCTTCCCTGGGGTGGGGGGAAACGGAACTACTTTTGCGCCGGAATGGCGTTTCCGCCAGCGCTTTTAAGCGCCCAGCGGAACGCATTGCGCTGACGTTTCCCAGGAAGTGGTGCCGACGGAAGTTGTGAGCATGCGCACAAGGGGGCGAGTGGAGCCGCACTCACTGCGCATGCTCCGTGGATGATGCGCTGAACGTAAGCCTCTGCGCCGGGCTCCGCCCATCATTTACATATGATCACACCCACTTCCACTTGCGTCGGGTTACGCCAGCGCATTATCGTTACTCTGGCGCAAGTTTACGCGCAACTGCTATGTGAATTACAGGACTTGCGCTGAAAGGGTCTTCAGAGTAACGTAAATGAGAAGCGTTACTCCAGAGGAAAGATACTCTCATCTACCTGAATCTGGCCCTATATGCGCCGCTGTAACTATGCGCCGTATCCACATAACAAGATACGCCTGAAAATCATCTCTTTAGACTGGCGTACGCCGGCGCAGAGTCGGCGCATATATACGCCGGACGCTGCTTGCGCTTCCATTGATTTCCTATTCAAATATGCCGACGCCGGCTCCGTGCACTGCGCGTAAGTTGTACGTCCGGCCTAAGGTTACCCCTCATAAAAGCAGGTGTAAGTTACCAGCAGACGTGCACAGGTCAGCCGGAGAGCAGCTGCCACAGCACCGTTACGGACAAGCTGAGCAACCACACTTGCAGGACAACAATCTTTAGGCCAACATGTCAGGGGCATCCATGGTCATTGCTATACTAGTGGCTTTAGAGGCGCGTAGAAGGAGGGAACGGGAGATGATATACCGAACGCGCATCGACCTCTTTGGCATGGGTGATTTGGAGGTGTATCGCATCTTCAGATTCAGCCCTGAAGCCATCCTGGAAATTGCCACAGCCCTGAAAGATGACCTCACCAGCAGGACACACTGCTCCCAAGCAGTGGAGCCACTGGTCAAGGTACTGGCAACACTGCATTTCCTTGCCAGTGGATCATTTCAGCGTACAAGTGGAGTTGTGTCTGGGATGGCACAATCCTCCATGAGCAGATGTGTGCACCAGGTTGTCCCCGCAATCCTCAGACGCATGTCCCACCACATCATCAGACCCACCCAGGAGCACCTACGGCAGAAGGCAATGCAGGATTTCTACAGTATTGCCAGATTCCCACGCACCATCTGGGCCATTGATTGCACACATGTGGCACTATAGCCCCCCCGTGCCACAGAGTACATGTACCGCAATCGGAAGCATTGGCATTCCATCAACGTACAGGCAGCACAGTGGTGTAGTGAGTAGCACTTTCGCCTAGCAGCAAAAAGGGTCGCTGGTTCGAATCCCGACCACGACACCATCTGCTTGGAGTTTGCATGTTCTCCCTGTGTCTGCGTGAGTTTCCTCCGGGTACTCCGGTTTCCTCCTACACTCCAAAGACATGCTGGTAGGTAAATTGGATCTCGTCCAAAATTGGCCCAGTATATATGTATATATGTGTGTATGACTGTGTGTCCCTAGCGTGTCAAGATCCTACAGGGTAAAAATGACCGCACCAGCCAAGCAGACACTGGCTGGAAAAGTGCCCAGAGGCCATTCAGTTCGCATGCGTTGCGCTATACAAGTCATTCATTCATTCATTCATAGCCGATGCCAAATACCTCATATGGCACGTCCGGGCCAAACACCCTGGGGCCAGCCACGATAGCTTCATATACCGTCAAAGCCCCATCCCCACGGATTTCGAGCAGAACGTGTACAAGGACAGCTGGTTGGTTGGTGAGTGACATGGGAGTCAGGCATGACTCTCCGACCCCATGATGCAGAAATCACGAGCAGCACATGCACGGCTAATTTCCTCCTGTCTTTTCCCTTCCAGGTGACACGGCATATGCACTTGGACCCCATCTCATGACTCCATTCCGAAATCCCGAAACCAGAGGAGAGAAAATATACAATGAAGCACATATACATACCCGTGCAGTGGTTGAGCGCACATTTGGCCTCCTGAAGTCACGGTTCCGATTCCTGGATAAGTCTGGGGGGACCCTGTTGTATTCCCCAAACTTCGCGTGTCAAATGATTGGAGCATGTTGCATTCTGCACAACTTTGCCGTGAGAAAGGGCCTGGAGATTGACATATGTGATGACCTGACCCCAGAACCACACTGCCCCCCCCCTAACCGAGGCTACCCATTCTGCTGATGGAACAGCAGTCAGGAGGGTCCTCGTGGAACAAATCTTTGCACGTTAAACACACACATTCATCATGGCACACAGACAATGCACGCATAAACATCACTGTGGTCCCTAGATCACACACACCACATCCTCATCACATTGGTTTAGCCCAAGTCCAACATGCAGGACTTGGGAGCAGCAACGCCACGTCAAGGCACCAAAGTTGCTGTCCATTCACACAGTCGTGGGGATAACCTCTCCCCAACGACCGAGGGTGACACCCCTTACTTGCAGGAGTGTCACACACCATTCACACTGTAGCCTGCACTACTGACCGTGTGCTGGGTCTACCAAAAAAAAAAAAAAAAACTCATCACCGGAGTATATAACATAAAACAAAAACTCATCACCGGAGTATAGAATAGAAAAAAAAATGAGCATCAAAATACTCTAAAAAAAAATCATCTGCCCTGTCTTGGGCCACGTCTGGAGCCAGGGCCCCGGCTCCGCAGCTGCATGGGGGGCGCCTCAGGTGGTGGGGGGGAAATCAGGAGGAGGAGGAGGAGCATCCCCTGGTCCCTCCCTGGCTGCCTGGCTGCCCTCCAATGCCAGGGCTATGCGGGTAAGGACCGCATTGGTCTCGGCTTGTAGCAGCCTTGACTGTCTCCCCTCCGCCTGGATGGCAGCAGTATTGTCCCGAACGGCCTCTGCCAGGGTCTGTACCTCTGTCACGAGGCCTGCTGTGGTGGCCTGCAGATCCCCCAGGCAGGTGATAACAGCCGCGGAGTTGGCACTGACATCCTGCATACCGTCAGTCAGGGTAGCAGAGGAGAACAGGGTGTCAGACAGTCGCCGCATTTGTAAGACAACCTCACCCATATGCCGGGTCTGGCGGTCCTGTTCCCTCCCTAAGTGTTCTGGCAGCAACTCAGGCACTCCCCTAGTCTTCCTGGTTGCCTTCCGGGGGCCAGGAGTGGCTTCGGGGCCGGCTATAAGGGGAGGCCCTTGAGGAGGTGGACATGTTGGGGGAGGACCCTGAGGGCCTTCCCCTGATGGGGGTGGAGGTCACAGAGGGCCCGGGAAAAGGGGAAGACTCCTCCAAAAAAAGGACCACTTCTTGGTCGGAATGGACCGGCTCCTCCTCAACCACCTCAAGAGGCGAGGTGTGCTCAATCCCCTCCACCGCTGTGTCTGGTCTTCCCAGGGGGTCTGGCTCAGGATGCTGTGGGGGGGGGGGGGGGTGGTGTGGGATGGCCACCAGAAGATGATGGCCCAGCTCCCTCCAGCACATCTGTGGATGACACAAAGCATTCACATGTTGTTGGACCAACACACTTGTCACATGTTCCCTCCCCCCCACATACTACATACCAAATATTTGTAAAAAAATAAACTTACCAGTCGTCAGGGCCTGATCCTGGGAGTCAAAGCCCTCAACTCCCTCCACTTGGTCCCTGTGGAGACACCGGGCAACCACCTGCTCATTCGGAGTGAGACTTAGAGAAGTGGGTGGTCCTCCTCCAGTGGCCCTGGCATGCCTCCTGATGGCTCCCAGCTTCTCCCGGACAGCAAGACAAAGATCGTTGATCTTCTTGCCTATATCCTTGGAGCTCCTGCCCTCCTGTCCTTGCTGGTGGATCCACTTTCTGCCCCATGGAGGTACACGTCGTACCTGGCCATGCCTGCAATAATAACAGCCCTCTCCTGGGCAGAAACGTTTTTTTTCCTCCTCTCCTTCCCTGACGCACGACCAGACATGGTTCACAGAGAGAGGACAAAAGTACCTTGCTTCGGGGGGGGGGGGAAACAAGCAAACGGATGTACTTTTGCGCTCGACGGGCGCAGATCTGGGCGCTTTTATACAGTGGGCCGGCGTATCTTAGGGGTTACCCCGGGCATAGGTGTGCGCATGCGTAGTGGGGAGCGGGACGTACGTCCACTTCACGGCGCATGATCCGTTCGTTCAGCAATTCATTTGCATGGGGTCACGGTTCATTTAAATGGATCACGCCCAGTTCCCTCCTACTTTGAATTGCGCCGCCTTACGCCGACTAATTTACGTTACACCGGCGCATCGTTAGGAGCATTTGTTCTGAGGATACGGTGCTTGCCTCTCTGGCGTATGTCGGCTTAGCGGATCTGAGATGCGCTACGCCGCAACAAATATGCGCCGATGTACGTGGATCTGGCCCTAAAAGTCTTAATGCTATTCCCATTGAGCACTGCTTTTGTGTGTTTTTTGTATCCTGCTATCCATTTTCCCAGTGGTTGGTAGCTGCACTGGGAATCAGCCTGCAAGGAGATCAGCTAAAAGTAGTTGGATCTGTATGTGCTGTATAATTAATCGAAATTAGTCGATTAATCGATTAAAAAAAAAATCGATTAATCAAACACAACGGGCCAGATTCACAGATCCATTACGCTGGTGTTCTAGGAGATGCGCGGCGTAAGTCTAAATCTGCGCATGCGTATCGATGCGCCGCATCCCCAAAACGATATACGCATGAAATCTACTTTTTTTGGATCGGCGTAATTTCGATAGAACGGCGTATCCGTGCGCACAAAACTGCGCTAGACACACCATTGATTTGCTATTCAAATATGCAAATGAGGGAGTTACGGGGATCCACAAAAGTAAGTTGGTGCAGCGCAGGCTACGCGCTGTGCGCAACAGCTGCACGTCCTGTCTAAAATTAGACCATATAAAAGGTGGAATAAAATTAGAAAATCCGTCTACATGTCAGCTAAAGCAACACTCTTAGTGAGGAGCTGAGCAATCACACTTGCAGGACAACAATCTGTATGCCAACATGCCAGGGGCATCCTTGCTCATAGCTATACTACTGACTTTAGAGGAGCAAAGAAGGAGGAGGGCACAGAGGAGGGCACGGAGGAGGGCAAGGGAGAGGATATACCGCACACGCATAGACCTCTTTGGCATGAGTGATTCTGAGGTGTATCGCATCTTCAGATTCACCCCTCATGCCATCCTGGAATTAACCACAACCCTGCAGGAGGACATCACCAGCCCAACACACCGCTCACATGCAGTGCAGCCACTGGTCAAGGTCCTGGCAACACTCCATTTCCTTGCCAGTGGCTCTTTTCAAAGAACAAGTGGAGTGGCGGCTGGGATGTCACAATCCTCCATGAGCAGATGTGTGCACCAGGTTATCCCTGCAATCCTCAGACGCATGGCCAACCAAATCATCAAACCAACCACTGAGGACCTGCGGCTGAAGGCAATGACAGATTTCTACAGAATTGCCAGATTCCCACGCACCGTGGGGGCCATTGATTGCACACATGTGGCACTACAGCCCCCCCATGAGACAGAGCACATATACCGCAATCGGAAGCATTGGCATTCCATCAACGTACAGGTGATAGTCGATGCCCAAGGCCTCATATGGCACGTCCGTGCCAAACACCCCGGATCCAGCCATGACAGCTACATATACAATCAGAGCCCCATCCCAATGGAATTCGAACAGAACGTGTATGGGGACACCTGGCTGGTTGGTGAGTGACATGGGTGGCAGGCATGACTGTCCCCCCCCATGATGCACACATTACAAGGGGCACAGGCATGACTAACATCCTCCTGTCTTTTCCCTTAGGGCTCTTTCACACGTCCGTTCAGTTTTCCCCTTCAGTTTTTTCCCCTTCAGTTGATCAGTTTTTCATCCGTTTTTCGTCCGTTCCGTTTTTTTTGATGGAAGAAAAATAGGGTTTTCTTCCGTCCAAAAAAACGGAGCTTACCGCAGACGGATGTTAACGGACGTTTAACGGATGCTCATCCGCTAACGGACGCTAACCCATAGGGAAGCATTGAGGTCCGTTAACGGACGTCCAAAAAAAACGGACGAACTGAACGGACGTGTGAAAGGGCCCTTACAGGTGACTCTGCATATGCACTGGGACCCCATCTCATGACTCCTATCTGGAACCCCAGGAGAGGAAAGATACAATGAAGCCCACGCCCAAACACGTGCAGTGGTGGAACGCACCTTTGGCCTCCTGAAGTCACGTTTCCGATGCCTGGATAAGTCTGCGGGGACCCTGTTGTATTCCCCAAACTTCGTGTGCCAGATCATCGGTGCATGTTGCATGCTGCACAACTTCGCAGTGAGAAAGGGCCTGCAGATTGACATACGTGATGACCTGACCCCTGAACCAGACAATCCCCCCCTAACCAAGGCTACCCCATCTTCTGAGGGAAGAGCAGCCAGGAGACAGCTCACATTAGGCATCTTTGCACGTTAAACACACACATTAATCATGGCACAATGAGAATGCATGCATGCACACCACTGTGGTCCCTAGCACAGACACATCACATCCTCATCAAAATGGATTAGCACAAGCCCACCATGCAGGACTTGTGATCAGCAACGCCACGCCACGGCTCCAATTATGTCACTGTACATTCATACACCATTCACACGGACCTGGGGATCACTTCTCCCTGGTCCTGGGGAACCCTTCTCCACCACAAATGAGGGTGACACCTCTTTTCCGGCAGGATTGTCACCCCCACATTCAAAAATCATTCACAACCCAAAAAAAAAATTGTCCAGCAAAAAAAAAAAAATTCCAGCAAAAAAAAAAAAAAGTCCACCACAAAAAAAAAAAAAGGGTGGAACCCAAATTAATGCCACTGGCGTGACCCAGGCCTGGGGCGCCCACGGCCACGGCCCCGGCTCCTCAGGGGAGACTCATGGGGGGAGGGTAATCCGGGGAAGGAGGAGCAGCCCCTGGTCTCTGCCCACCTGGCGGCCTGCCCTCCAAGGCCACGGCAATTCTGGTCAGGCCAGCACATAGTGTTGCCGTATTGGCCTGGATAGCCCGAGTGAGGGCCCTCACATCCTTCCCAACGTCTGCTGTAGTAGTCTGCAGTTTGTTTAAGCAGTTTGTAAGAGCCCGGGAGTGGCAGTCCAGGTCCACAAGCGTATCCTTTATGGAGGACAGCCTCTCCTCCATCCGCACCAAAGTCTGGCTGACATGTCCCAGATGGTGGGCCTGAAGGGCCTGGTCCCTTCTGAGATTGGCGGGCAGAACCTCGGCCACCCCCCTGGTCTTCTGGGACGACTTCCTGCCTTCAGCTGATGCTTGTGGCCGGGGAGAAGGGGAGGCCCTTGGGAGGGGAGCCCTGTTGGGGGAGGAGTGGGAGGGGCTACCCCTTATGGAGGGCTGGCTGCTGCCAGCCAGAGGGGAAGACTCCTTCAAAAATAACAATCCACTGGCTGACATGACCTCCTCCTCCAACTCAAACTCCTCCTCCTCAAACTCCTCCGAGGACTCCGGCCTTGTCTGGGGGTCTTCATCAGGCTGGTGTCCCGGGTATGGTGCAGTCAGGCCAGATGGCCCAGCACCCTCCTGCACATCTGTGGATGACACAAAACATTCACAGGTTGGAGGATCCACACACTTGCCACATATTCCCTCCCCCCCCCACACATGCTACACACCAGATAGGAAAAAAACCTTACCTGTCATCACGGGCTCCTGACTGGAGTCATAGCCAGGCAGGCCCTCTACTTGCTGCCTATTAAAGGTCTGGGCCACCACACGCTCCAGTGCCCCTGGCATGGGCTGCCAATTTGGCAAGCTTCCTTTGGACCAGACACCAGAGATCATTGATCTTCTTGACGATCCCCTTGCGTGTCCGGGTCTCCCCCCCCAATGAATTTACCTGGTCTGTAATGTTCTGCAAAATCTCCTTCTTCCTGGCCTGGGGGGGGGGGGGGGGGGGTGTTGGCACTCTCTGGGCCCGGGCAATAATTTGTTTCTCCCCCAAAGTAAAATTGCTCTTGCGCTTCCTCTCAGTCATATTCATACAACAACTCTCTCCCAAACAATCACCAAAAATCACTCACAAAAACAAGCAGGAAAAATCAAGCAACAAAACAAACAAACCAAAATCTATCAACCAAAAAGTCTCACAACCAGTCACAAAAAGACACTATCAAATAGATTCTACAAAACACTAGATCAAACAGTCAACAAATATCACAAAGACAAGTCACAAACGCGAACACACAACAGAACAAAAGCACCTTGCTGTATAGGAAGGGATACAAAGGGATGTACTTTTGCAAAGGAAGGGCGTTTGTGTCTGTCTATTTAAGCTCTCTGCGTAGTTCACTAAGTTGCCCGGGTCCACTTCCAATTTCACTGATTGCGCCGTTCCCGAGTTGTGAGCATGCGCAGAGAGGTGCTGACCATGGTCTGCTTCATGTGCGCATGCGCGATCCGGCCGGCCCTTCATTTGCATGGGGTCACGGCTCATTTCAATGAAACACGCCCACGTCCTTCCCAATTTGAATTACTGCGCCCTACGCCTCGGAATTTACGTTACACCGGCGCAAATTTCTGCGCAAATACTACGAGGATACGGTGATTGCGCCTCTACATTGCGCCGGTCTAACGTAAAGAAGGTGCGCTACGCCGGTCAAAATATGCACCAATGTACGTGAATCTGGCCCAAATGTTTTAATCAGTTACAGCCCTAATATATATATTGCAATAAAAATGGTGTAACCGTAGCCCTTCCTTCAATGTCACACCACTCAGCGCTTAGGTACAACACCTCAAGGTATTTTGGAATAGATTATCTGATATGCAAATAGCTGCTGCTGATTAAAATCGAACAATGTAAAAAAACAGTACAATAGAACAATGGAACCCAAACAAGTTAAAAACTAAAAAGTTAAAACCTAAAAGAGTCCATAAGTTACATAAAATACTGTAGCAGCGCTTGATCCCAAAATCAAATCTGAGATTCTTCTAAAAGTCCAAACAATCTTTTAGTGATAAGATGATAGTGCAGATAGTATAAACACAAAAAACAGTCCTTAATTAAGTACTCCTTTCACCAAGAGAGGGGGTGTTCACCACGTGGGGGGATGATTAATCCCCAGTTGGGGATGCACTCACCACAAGACTGAGTCAAAAGGGCCTGGATTATATATCTGTGTAAATCCTGGAAGATGCACTCTCCACCGTCAGGGATGTTAAAGATCAAACCGCATACATATAAGGTGAAAAAAACTCATATAGTGTAATACCGTTTTAAAATTATTTATTAAGCCCAAAGCATCCCAAATCATATATTATGCGTACCACAATGTAAAATCATCAAGCATAAAACGAAAAATCTGTACTGTGCCTGTCAGCTTCTCCCTGTGGGTCTGTGGAGATGTAGGTATCTGCTACAAAAATCTCCTGTTCCTGCTCTGGAGGCTGCACAGCGTCTCTGGTCAGTGATAAGCGTCACGCCGTGACGCGTTTCGTCATTGGTTAGACTTCAACAGAGGGCGTGGCAATGCTAATCACTGACCTGTATAAATACAGCAAAACCGAGCGAATTGCGTTCGACTATTGGTCGAATCCGATCACATGTCCTACTTACCTCCGCTCATGCGTCCGGCGGACCATACGGCATAGTCAGGGCATGGGCGGAAGTGATCTTCAATTCGACGTACGATCGTGTCATACGTTTCGACGTACGATCGTGTCATACGTTTCGACGTACGATCGTGTCATACGTTTCGATGTACGATCGTGTCCTACGTTCTATTTATTCGAACGTCAGTTACGTTGCTGAAACGAACGTGTAGATGCCCCGCTCACTGATCGCCCATTCGATCCCATTGGTCGAGAGGCGCGTTCCACCTCGCGCATGCGCACATGCGTGCTGCATACCGCGCATGCGCACTCGACATACGGGAACAAATAGGGCAACCACGGCGCAGTGACAGATACATAAGTCAATGGTGTCTTTAAAAAAAGGCCATTAAGTGTATTGTCACATTCATACTGGCTACGGATGTGCTGTATATAGAAAAAACATGGAAAAAACATGGAAAAAAACGTGGAAAAAAAAAACAATAGTAATTCTAACAAGTAGAATCAACAATATTACATCAGCGCATCATAATGGACAAACCTATGTCAGTATCACTCTTTTTAGAATACACAACTCATGATCTGCATATAATAATATCAATCCCATATATCAAACTATTGGGAAATGAATTTTCATATTATTGTACTGTGATCACAGATACTTTTACCTATATTGTAGGTCAAACAGTTACATTATGATCACATATATCTCAAGATATGCGATACATTATGATCACATGTATCCCAAGATACGCGATACAACGGAGAGAAACCGCTTGAATGGGCGTAAATAACTGCCGTATTTTCTTTAAACATTTCAAAATTAATAAAATGTTTAAAATTAATAGGAAAACTATTACAAATTTTCAAAGAATATTGGACATGCCAGAAATATTAAGACAAAATGGACTACATCAAATGTCTCAATACAGATAATAGAAATAATCATAAAAATTACTAATAAAACATACTAATAAAATTATTAATAAGAAATACCAATAAAATTACTAGTGAAATTACCACCAATATTGTATATGTCTTCTGATAAAACCACTAAATTCAAAATGACATAAAACCACTAGATTAAACGGGGACTATATAAGGCTACTCTTCATAAAAAGTAGTAAAAGAATGTATAATCACACTAGTCTTAGTCTAAAAACTTAGTCTAAAAAACTTAGGTGTTACTGATAAAAACGGTTTAGGTATCACTAATAAAACAGTTAATATCAAGTTCTATATTGAGGCCCTTTGGGGTTAGAACATCTGTTAGGAAGATCCAGCGAGTTTCGCGTTTGGAAAGTTCTCTTACCCTATGTGAACCTCTCCAGTTCAATTGTAGATGTTCAACACCCCAGAACTGCAAGCCTGAAGGGTCCTGATTGTGTTTCAACTTAAAGTGCCATGACACGTTGTGATCTTTGTAACCCAGTCTAATGTTTTTGATATGCTCCAAAATCCGTACTTTAAGTTTCCTTTTTGTTCGCCCTATGTATAGCAAATTGCATGGACATTTTAAAGCATATACAACATAATCGGTGTTACATGTTATGAATTGCTCAATTTGAAATTCTTGGTTATTCGAGGGGGCCGTGAACTTGTCAACTCCCCTCATTGGCTTTGATACGGATTGGCATGCTTTACATTTTCTACATGCGAAAAATCCTTTCTGGTCCCAAAAGGACTTTGGCCTCATAGGGGGATCTAAAACTTTTTTATAGGCGGTACATTGATGACCTGTTTTTTATCTGGTCTGGTTCCACAGAATCCCTTCACGAATTTTTAATGTTTTTAAATACAAACACAAATAATATAAAATTATCCTCAGAATCCAGCGAGACCGAGATTAATTTTTTAGATGTGTCCATATATCGACAGGGTTCCAAATTACAAACAAAGGTATATTTTAAACCTACGGACAGGAACAGTTACCTTCCAACTACAAGTGGACATCACCCCCTCTGGATTCGCAACATCCCCAAAGGACAGTTAATGAGGGTAAAAAGAAATTGTTCAGAAGACTCAAATTTCTTAATCCAGTCAAAAATTCTCACGGATAGATTTGTGGCAAGAGGCTACAAACCGGAAATAATGGAAAAATTGACAGAAGACGTGTATGCAATTCCCAGGAAATTTTGTTTCCAACCAAAAATCACTACAGAAACTACAACTGCAAACAACAAAGAGTGGGGTTTTATTTCCCAATTTCATACGCAGTACAAGGAAGTAGAATCAATATTCCAACAACACTGGCACGTCTTGCTATTGGACAAAAAATTGGGTACTGTCCTTCCACTTGAGCCTCAATTTATTTACAGGAAGGCATCGAGTTATGGGGACAAGATTGTTAAAAAAGTTTTAGATCCCCCTATGAGGCCAAAGTCCTTTTGGGACCAGAAAGGATTTTTCGCATGTAGAAAATGTAAAGCATGCCAATCCGTATCAAAGCCAATGAGGGGAGTTGACAAGTTCACGGCCCCCTCGAATAACCAAGAATTTCAAATTGAGCAATTCATAACATGTAACACCGATTATGTTGTATATGCTTTAAAATGTCCATGCAATTTGCTATACATAGGGCGAACAAAAAGGAAACTTAAAGTACGGATTTTGGAGCATATCAAAAACATTAGACTGGGTTACAAAGATCACAACGTGTCATGGCACTTTAAGTTGAAACACAATCAGGACCCTTCAGGCTTGCAGTTCTGGGGTGTTGAACATCTACAATTGAACTGGAGAGGTTCACATAGGGTAAGAGAACTTTCCAAACGCGAAACTCGCTGGATCTTCCTAACAGATGTTCTAACCCCAAAGGGCCTCAATATAGAACTTGATATTAACTGTTTTATTAGTGATACCTAAACCGTTTTTATCAGTAACACCTAAGTTTTTTAGACTAAGTTTTTAGACTAAGACTAGTGTGATTATACATTCTTTTACTACTTTTTATGAAGAGTAGCCTTATATAGTCCCCGTTTAATCTAGTGGTTTTATGTCATTTTGAATTTAGTGGTTTTATCAGAAGACATATACAATATTGGTGGTAATTTCACTAGTAATTTTATTGGTATTTCTTATTAATAATTTTATTAGTATGTTTTATTAGTAATTTTTATGATTATTTCTATTATCTGTATTGAGACATTTGATGTAGTCCATTTTGTCTTAATATTTCTGGCATGTCCAATATTCTTTGAAAATTTGTAATAGTTTTCCTATTAATTTTAAACATTTTATTAATTTTGAAATGTTTAAAGAAAATACGGCAGTTATTTGCGCCCATTCAAGCGGTTTCTCTCCGTTGTATCGCGTATCTTGGGATACATGTGATCATAATGTATCGCATATCTTGAGATATATGTGATCATAATGTAACTGTTTGACCTACAATATAGGTAAAAGTATCTGTGATCACAGTACAATAATATGAAAATTCATTTCCCAATAGTTTGATATATGGGATTGATATTATTATATGCAGATCATGATTTGTGTATTCTAAAAAGAGTGATACTGACATAGGTTTGTCCATTATGATGCGCTGATGTAATATTGTTGATTCTACTTGTTAGAATTCCTATTGTTTTTTTTTTTTTGTTTTTTTCCACGTTTTTTTCCATGTTTTTTCCATGTTTTTTCTATATACAGCACATCCGTAGCCAGTATGAATGTGACAATACACTTAATGGCCTTTTTTTAAAGACACCATTGACTTATGTATCTGTCACTGCGCCGTGGTTGCCCTATTTGTTCCCGTATGTCGAGTGCGCATGCGCGGTATGCAGCACGCATGTGCGCATGCGCGAGGTGGAACGCGCCTCTCGACCAATGGGATCGAATGGGCGATCAGTGAGCGGGGCATCTACACGTTCGTTTCAGCAACGTAACTGACGTTCGAATAAATAGAACGTAGGACACGATCGTACGTCGAAACGTATGACACGATCGTACGTCGAAACGTATGACACGATCGTACGTCGAAACGTATGACACGATCGTACGTCGAATTGAAGATCACTTCCGCCCATGCCCCGACTATGCCGTATGGTCTGCCGGACGCATGAGCGGAGGTAAGTAGGACATGTGATCGGATTCGACCAATAGTCGAACGCAATTCGCTCGGTTTTGCTGTATTTATACAGGTCAGTGATTAGCATTGCCACGCCCTCTGTTGAAGTCTAACCAATGACGAAACGCGTCACGGCGTGACGCTTATCACTGACCAGAGACGCTGTGCAGCCTCCAGAGCAGGAACAGGAGATTTTTGTAGCAGATACCTACATCTCCACAGACCCACAGGGAGAAGCTGACAGGCACAGTACAGATTTTTCGTTTTATGCTTGATGATTTTACATTGTGGTACGCATAATATATGATTTGGGATGCTTTGGGCTTAATAAATAATTTTAAAACGGTATTACACTATATGAGTTTTTTTCACCTTATATGTATGCGGTTTGATCTTTAACATCCCTGACGGTGGAGAGTGCATCTTCCAGGATTTACACAGATATATAATCCAGGCCCTTTTGACTCAGTCTTGTGGTGAGTGCATCCCCAACTGGGGATTAATCATCCCCCCACGTGGTGAACACCCCCTCTCTTGGTGAAAGGAGCACTTAATTAAGGACTGTTTTTTGTGTTTATACTATCTGCACTATCATCTTATCCCTAAAAGATTGTTTGGACTTTTAGAAGAATCTCAGATTTGATTTTGGGATCAAGCGCTGCTACAGTATTTTATGTAACTTATGGACTCTTTTAGGTTTTAACTTTTTAGTTTTTAACTTGTTTGGGTTCCATTGTTCTATTGTACTGTTTTTTTACTAATATATATATATATATATATACACATACAGTCTAGTACACCCCTCACATTTTTATAAATATTTTATTATATATTTTTATGTGACAACACTGAAGAAATCACACTTTGCTGCAATGTAAAGTAGTGGGTGTACAGCTTGTATAACAGTGTCAATTTGCTGTCCCTTCAAAATAACTCAACACACAGCCATTATTGTCTAAACCGCTGGCAACAAAAGTGAGTACACCCCAGGGGTCAAGTCCCGGGGAAAAAAGGGTGGGAAATCCCACCCAAGACCCACTCCTCCATCAAAATTTTTTTTTAAATGATACGCTCATATGCATAATTACTAAACTGCATGTTTTTCTTTTGATCCACTGTACCTTAGTAATCCTTTATGTTACTGGCCGCTTCCTGTATATGGATTCATCAGGTGGTGTGCGGGTATTCCGTCACTTCCTCGATGCCGCAATGTCTCCTGGGAGCTTTTGTCATTGTTCCCAGGAGACATTGCGGAGGTCTGCCGCGAGTTATCGCAGGATTTAGAAAGGAGAAAGTTCTTTCTAAATCCCACGAGGAAGTGACGGAATACCCGCACACTCCCCGATGAATACAGGAAGCGGCCAGTAACATAAAGGATTACTAAGGTTCGCCTGCCCCTGACAGTGACTCGAGCTGGGCATCGCCGCTTAGTGAAGGATTGGCTTGGGCGGCTCGGCTGCTCTCGGCTGCTCTAGTCCTTTAAAGGGAACTGAGTTCCTGCTGTGAGAAAAGTGCAGGAACTCCGTTCCCACGCGTTTCCGCAGGACTTGAGCCCTTGTAGGACTATATCTTGGTTTAGATAAAAACCTGAAACCACCTTAGGTAAGAAATGTGGGTAAGGCCGTAGCACCACCCTGTCTTCATGAATAATTAGGTCAAACGCAGCTTTTTTTTATGATTTTTTTTAGAACGCCCTTTGACGGGAAACCTAATGAGTAAAGAATATACATTTAAAGTTGTGCTTACTTCGATCATCCAGTCACATAGGAAATAGCGCTGATCTAACAAATGTGAAAATGAAAAGAAATAAGCTGCTACACTACAATATGACAAATATTGAACAGTGATGTGGGGAAAAAATTGTAGCGCTGAGTGAAATAGAGACAATGATATCTCTAAATAGAAACAATTGTAAATCACTGTAATAAAATAGTGATAAAGTGACAAAAAACTATTTCTCATATTGCCCCTTTAAATACTTGTGATCACTTTTTATGTAACCTGTTGTTTTATTATAATAAAACCTTTATATTTTTTGACCTGCACCATTGGGGCTGTGTTGTTCTTTCTCTTCCCCACATGTAGCTTGGAGCCTTCCATCTCTGCCTTGTCCCATCCCCTTAGGGGTTATACCATCACCCCCCCATTCACTTGCGGTTGGATACCTTGGGTCATTTGGGACATCATTCCAGGACGTCGTGCACCTATGGCCCTCCACTGAAGATTTACTCCACTCGTTGATCTAGTTTGAGGAAGCCGAGTAGACTGAGCCCTGAGAGTGTTCATGCCCGATTGATCTGCTGTCGCTGACAGACAGATCAACGCCTTCTGGTAAGCGCATTTATATCTTCATTGATTTCTGAAATGTTTGCTTGCCTTTGAGGATCCACGTGGTCATTCCGCCATCCCTACGTTCACCAACCTTTGATGGACTTTATATTGTTATATTTGGTTGTGTTTGTTTATAACACTTGTTTTTTCATCCACTTCACTTTTATTGTTTTTTGTCACTTTATCACTATTTTATTACAGTGATTTACAATTGTTTCTATTTAGAGATATCATTGTCTCTATTTCACTCAGCGCTACAATTTTTTTCTGCACATCCAGTCACATGCAAGGTAAAAAAAACTCCAGAACATCAGGGCTCAAGTCCTGCGGGAACGCATGGGAACGGAGTTCCTGCACTTTTTTCACAGCAGGAACTCAGTTCCCTTTGCAGGACTACAGCAGCCGAGAGCAGCTGAGCCGCCCAAGCCAATCCTTCACTAAGCGGCGATGCCCAGCTCGAGTCACTGTCAGGGGCAGGCGATTCTTAGTAATCCTTTATGTTACTGGCCGCTTCCTGTATATGGATTCATCGGGTAGTGTGCGGGTATTCCGTCACTTCCTCAATGCCGCAATGTCTCCTGGGAGCTTTTGTCATTGTTCCCAGGAGACATTGCGGAGGTCTGCCGCGAGTTATCGCGGGATTTAGAAAGAACTTGCTCCTTTCTAAAATCTGCAATAACTCGTGGCTGACCTCTGCAATGTCTCCTGGGAACAATGACAAAAGCTCCCTGGAGACATTGCGGCATCGAGGAAGTGACGGAATACCCGCACACTACCCGATGAATTCACATACAGGAAGCAACCAGTAATTTAAAGGATTACTAAGGTACAGTGGATCGAAAAAAAAACATGCGGTTTAGTAATTATGCATATGAGCATATCATTTTTTTTTTTTGATGGGGGAGTGGATCTTGGGTGGGAGTTTCCACACTTCTTTCCCCAGGACTTGACCCCTGAGCCCTACCATCTTTTTTTCCAAATCCGCAGTCTGCGGAGGAAGAGTCTACACTCTAGATGCTGTAAGACCGCGTACACACGATTGAATCTATCTGCTGGAAACGGTCTGACAGAATGTTTCAGCAGACAAATTCGATCGTATGTACGGGCGGACAGACAGATTTTGCCAGCAGACAGATTTTAAAGCATGCTTTAAAATCTGTCTGCTGGGAACCCGTCCGTCCGATATGTCTGCTGGTTAGTACGCTAACCAGCAGACATATCTGCCCGCACATGCGTCGAATAGATTCTTCCTGGTGCGGTGACGTGGTGGCGTCAACGTTACCGCCATGTCACCGCGCTGTCTGCCGGCGGGGATTTTGGTTTGATCGTGTGTACAGCAATCAAACCAAAATAGCCCAGCAGACAAATCTGATCAAATCGGTCTTTCAGACCGATTTGAACAGATTTATTTAATGGTGTGTACGGGGCCTAAGAGCGGTAAGGGTTTATCTGCAAGCTACGGCTCAGATAAGGAAGACTGATTGTCTGTTCATTCTGCCACAAGGCCCAAAGAAGGGCCAGGCAGCATCAAGATCCACTATTGCAAGGTGGATTCGACAAGTTATTATTCAGGCCTATGATTTAGAAAAGAAAATCCTTCCTTTTCAGGTGAAAGCACACTCGACTAGAGCAGTTGGTGCTTCATGGACAGTGCATCACCAGGCCTCCATAGCTCAGATCTGTAAGGCTGCTACTTGGTCTTTGGTCCATACATTTACCAAATTCTATCAAGTAGATGTGAGAGGTTATGAGGATGCCGCCTTCGGGCGTAGTATGCTGCAGGCAGCAGTATAAATCCTCTGGCTCGATGGTGGTATTATTCTGATCTGTGTCTCCCTCCATCCTAATTTAACATTGCTATGGGACATCCCATTAAGTAATTAAGGCTCTGTGTCCCATGATGTATGAAAATAGGATTTTTTAATACAGCTTACCTGTAAAATCCTTTTCTTGGGACACAGAGCTCCTACCCCTCTTCGTAGTTAACGTGAAACACGTATTGCTTTGCTACAAAACTGAGATACTCTCCATTTGGGAGGGGTTATATAGGGGAGGAACTCAATTTTAATTGGGTTTGCCAATGTCCAATCACCTGTGGTGACTACATAACCCATTAATTAATTAAGGCTCTGTCTCCCGTGATGTATTTTCAAGAAAAGGATTTTACAGGTAAGCTGTATTAAAAAATCCTATTTTTCTTCCAGAAGATGTCAGCTATGCTTTGTTGAGCCAATGACTGGTTTTACACAGAAGCAATCTGGGAGATGTAGTTTAGAGGGGGATCTGAGCCACAAGCATCCCTGGGAAGCAACTACAATACCCATACACATGAGAACAAGACGGGTGACATAAAAAGGAAAGCCCAGGATAGAGCGAGGCAGATGGGGTGTTATGCTATGCTGGGTGAGTGGGTCTTGTGCTGAATTCACTGGATGATGCTGTACCCAAGAGCTAAGAAGCCGGACCAGAGAAAGTCTGATTTATTATTGGCTGCCTGGGTGCTATCACAAGATGCCTTCTGTGGTCCAGAGGTTGCCACACCAACTGCTGCTACCATCAACCGACTACAGTATAAGGGGGGCCCTCTGTTCATCTAACCGATCACCAACAGAAGACTGGTAAGAGGGGAATTGTGAGAGGGACCCGCCATTAAGCTCCATTCACCTGCTAACAGTTTACAGTCACAGTCCCCCATCCCCCCCCCCCCCCCACCTGCTCTGTGGGAGTCAAAAAGCCATTTTAGACTCACACAGCCCAGGAGCCTGTTGGCATCCCAGAGTGCTGTGCCCAAGATTACATCTAACTATTATATTGGTGTACATCTTGGCACCTGACTGCTGCATCTGGGCCTGCCCTTCTCAGTATACATCTGTTTCAAAGGATATTACATTTATAAAGTTCAATATCTGTGATACATCGCTGCAATACTTGTAACCAGCAGAACATTCATCGCAAAAAACTTGCCCAAATTATGCTACCTTGGGGGCCGAACTGTGTTTAACTCTAAGGGCCAGATTCAGGTAGAGTTAGGCTGGAGTATCCATTGATCCGCCAGCCTAACTGTCACTTTAAGCCGGCGTTTTTGTTTTCTGTAACCAGAAAACAAGAAACGCCGGGTTGGAGTTCCGATGCGATCGGCGCAATTGAATTTCGCCATCGCATCGTTACTTCAACTTAAAAATGGCGCCGGGGGCGTTCCCGCTGATTAACGCTGAAAAAATATGTTAATCAGCGGGAGTCGGAAATTCACGATCTTTTTCGGGCGCGACGCAGTGACTTTACGACGTTTCCGGAAGCGATACGCGACGTAAAGATAAAGCAGCCCCCTAGTAGAGTATCCTATGTTAAGTATAGGCGTCGTCATCACGTCGGAAAAAATAATAATCGCGTTGCTTGCGTAAAACATTCATGAATGGGGATGTGACGTCATTGACGTTCACTGACAGAATTTGGAGCATGCGCACTGGGATGCATTGACACTCGACGCATGCGCAGTACGTTCGCCACGGGATCGCGCATAGTTTAAATAATACACGCCCCGTACCCGCCCAATTTGAATTCCGCCGGCTCATTTGCGATGCGCTGCCGCAACTTTAGGAGCAAGTGCTTCATGAATAACAGCACTTGCTCCTAAAATTTCGGCAGAGTAACGTAAATGAGAAGCGTTACTCCAGAGCAAAGATGCTCTCATCTACCTGAATCTGGCCCTAAGTCTGTATCTTGCATGCCTAAACCTTGCCCCTTTGTTTGAGAGCTCGGGATGTATCATCTCATATGGAGAGTTACAGTTTATGCTCTTGGGGTAACAGTATAAGCTGGAATCTGAATTCCCATACACATCACTGCAAGGGTAATAATGCAGTTACCATTGTGTTTATGCTGATTGACATTCATGTGCCAGTGCCAATATACTGTTATACTCTATGACTAAGGGTTGTGAGCATAATTCGTGTGTGCCTGCTGGGGTTTTCAGAAATGTGTTGTCAGTGAGGGTGAGGTTGCACATAGGTCTGGACTAGAGCAGAGGACCCAAATATATATATGTATGGGCCAGATTCAGGTAGAGTTAGGCTGGAGTATCAGTGATACTCCAGCCTAACTGTCACTTTGAGCCTGCGTTTTTGTTTTCTGTTAGTAGCTGCTGACTTTAAAAAAAAAAATGTTCACGGCTGGAGCTCCGCTTTAAACTTTGCTACAATGTAAAGTAATGAGTGTACAGCTTGTATAACAGTGTAAATTTGCTGTCCCCTCAAAATAACTCAACACACAGCCATTAATGTTTAAACCGCTGGCAACAAAAGTGAGTACACCCCTAAGTGAAAATATCCAAATTGGGCCCAATTAGCCATTTTCCCTCCCCTGTGTCATGTGACTCGTTAGTGTTACAATGTCTCAGGTGTGAATGGGGAGCAGGTGTATTAAATTTGGTGTCATTGCTCTCACTCTTTCATACTGGTCACTGCAAGGTCAACATGGCACCTCAAGGCAAATAACTCTCTAAGGATATGAAAAAAAGAATTGGTACTCTACATAAAGATGGCCTAGGCTATAAGAAGATTGCCAAGACCCCGAAACTGAGCTGCAGCACAGTTGCCAAGACCATACAGTGGTTTAACAGGACAGGTTCCTCTCAGAACAGGCTTCATCATGGTCGACCAAAGAAGTTGAATGCACCTACTCAGCCTCATATGCAGAGGTTTTCTTTGGGAAATAGACATATGAGTGCTGCCAGTATTACTGCAGAGGTTGAAGTGGTGGGGGGTCAGCCTGTCAGTGCTCAGACCATACGCAGCACACTGCATCAAATTAGTCTGCATGACTGTCATCCCAGAAGGAAGCCTCTTCTAAAGATGATGCGCAAGAAAGCCCACAAACAGTTTGTTGAAGACAAACAGACTAATGCCGCGTACACACGGTCGTTTTTTGCGATGAAAAAAAACGTCGTTTTTTAAAACGTCATTTAAATTGATCGTGTGTGTTCAAAACGTCGTTTTTTGTCTTAAAAAAAACGACCAAAAAAAAATTCCAACATGCTTGAATTTTTTGTGTCGTTTTTCAAAACGTCTTTTTTTGTTTCACAAAAAGTCACCGTGTGTAGCAAAAACGTCGTTTAAAACGACGTTTTTCAACCCGCGCATGCCCAGAAGCTAGTTATGAAGCGAGCTTCAATGGAAAAGAGTGGTGAACGTAACCTTGCTTTTTGTGAAAAAAACGATGGTGTGTATGCAACATCGTCTTTGAAAAGTGACGTTTCAAAAACGTTGTTTTTTACTTCACAGAAAACGTCGTTTTTTTTCATCACAAAAAATGATCGTGTGTACGCGGCATTAGGACATGGATTACTGCAACCATGTCCTGTGGTCTGATGAGATTTGGTGTCAAGTGTGTGTATCAGCAACCAGGTAAGTAGTACAAAGACATGTGGAAGTGTCATTGTCTGGGGCTGCCGGCACTGGGGAGCTCCAGTTAAATGAGGGAACCATGAATGCTGTACTGTGACATATTGAAGCAGAACATGATCTCCTCCCTTTTGGAGACTGGGCCGCAGGGCAGTATTCCAACATGATAACGACCCTCAAACACCTCTCCAAGATGACCATTGCCTTGCTAAAGAAGCTGAGGGTAAAGTTGATGGACTGGCCAAGCATGTCTCCTGACCTAAACCCTATTGAGGATCTGTAGGGCATCCTCTAACGGAAGGTGGAGGAGCCCAAGGTCTCTAACATCCACCAGCTCCATGATGTCCTCATGGAGCAAAGGAAGAGGACTCCAATGGAAACATGTGGAGCTCTGAGGGACTCCATGCCCAAGAGGGTTAAGGCAGTGCTAGAAATTGACACTTTGGGCCCACTTTTGTTGCCAGCGGTTTAGACATAAATGTCTGTGTGTTATTTTGAGGGGAAAGCAAATTTACACTGTTATACAAGCTGTACACTTCAGTGTTGTCACATGAAAAGATATAATAAAATATTTACCAAAATGTGAGTGACTGTGCCCCCCCACCCCGAAGCACCTTGTCCCCATGTTGATGAGGACAAGGGCCTCTTCCCAACAACCCTGAATTTTGGTTTTCAGGGTCTGCGGGCGGAGGGATCAGAATCTGGGTGCCCCCTTTGATAAGGGAGCCCCCCACTCTATGTGAATGAGTATGGGGTACATTGTACCCCTACCCTTTCACCTGCAAAAAAAGTGTCAAAAATAAAACACACTACACAGGTTTTTAAAGTAATTTATTAGGCAGCTCCTGGGGTTTCTTCCAACCTATTCTCCCCTCTACGGCTCTTCACCGTTCTCTCTCTGGAACTCCTTCATCTTCTGCTCTTTTGCCCGCTCTTTTTCTCACTCTTGCCCAGTCTTCTCCGCTGTCTTCTTCCCTCTGCTCTTCTTCCGATGTTGACGCAACGCTCTCTCCCACTCTAATGCCTGGTGCATGGTGTGCCACTGCATATATAGGCATGATTTAAAAAGTGAAAATTGCGCCAACTAAAAAAGAACTCTTAAGTCCATGAATAAACGGATATAATAAATTGAATTAAATAAAGTCCAATAAATTGATGATCTGTTCAGCACAAACAGCACCCAAGTGCAATAAAGAATTTGTGAGCCGCCACCACATGGACTGAGGCTTACCAGAAATTAGATAAGTGAGAGCCTATAGTTAAATCCAGAGCAGGATATCACAGGAACAGGTATCACGGCCTCTCGGGAGTCCTTGTCTCAACCAGAAACAGCTGTTCACGGAATCCACACCAGGCTATGGCCAGGATACAGCGTTGGATACTCGCTAATAGACCTATCATGCAGGGCAACGGTAAGCCATAAATAGAGAAGGAGACCGCAACATAGTGTAATACCAATGCGATTTTAATAAAAAAAATTAAAAAGATACTTACACAAGGATGTGAATTTGAGCAATATAAAATAAATGCCGACCGGCATCAAACAGGAGCCCTTCCTCCTAACGCAAGCGCGGTGACGTCACTGCACCATCTTCACCGTTCTCTCTCTGGACCTCCTTCATCTTCTGCTCTTTTTCCCGCTCTTTTTCTCGCTCTTGCTCAGTCTTCTCTGCTGTCTTCTTCCCTCTGCTCATCTTCTGATGTTGACGCAACGCTCTCTACCGCTCTAATGCCTGGTGCATGGTGTGCCACTGCATATATAGGCATGAGGCGCGTTCAATATAAGTAGTGGCACATCGTGCAACGGGCATTACAGCAGGAGAGAGTGTTGTGTCAACATCGGAAGAAGAGCAGAGGGAAGAAGACAACAGAGAAGCCCAGGCAAGAGTGATCAAAAGAGCAGGCAAAAAAGCAGAAGATAACGGAGGAGGCCTGGCAGAAGACAGAGGGAGAAGAACTGCAGACAGAGCGGAGAAGAGACGGAGAGGGGAGAAAAACTTGGAAGAGCTGCCTAATAAATGACTTTAAAAACCTGTGTAGTGTGTTTTATTTTTTACACTTTATTTGCAGGTGAATGGATAGGGGTGCGATGTACCCCATACTCAGTCACATAGGAAGGGGGGCTCCCAGATTACAATAAGCCCCCCGGCCCGCAGACCCCAAAAACCAACGGCCAGAGTTGTCAGGAAGAGGTCCCTGTCCTCATAAACATGGGGACAAGGTGCTTTAGGGTGGGGGGGGGGGCGTAGGGCCCCCTGCCCCAAAGCACCCACCCCCCATGTTGAGGGCATGCGGCCTTGTATGGTTCAGGATCAGGAGGGGGGGGCGCTCGCTCGTCCTCACCCCCTTTCCTGACCGTCCGGGCTGAGTGTTTGGATAACGGTCTGGTATAGACTTTGGGGGGACCCCACTCCATTTTTTCAGCTCAGGGGGTTCCCCTTAAAATCTTTTTTAAATTTGGCGTGTTCCCTCTCAAGATAATCAGAGCACAAGTCACATGCGCCAAAGTTGGATCAGTCAAAATGACGATCCAACTTTAACCACTTAAGGACCCCCGCACGCACATATACGGCCACAGAATGGCACGTACAGGCACAAGGGCGTAAATTTACGTCCCCGCCTGAGTGCGGTTCGGGGGTCCCATCGGGACCCCCTCCGCGGCGTGCGGGGGTCCCCCTACCTCTGGGAGCGATCCGGGATCTGCGGGCGGATGTCCGTGATATCCGCCCCCCCGCGATCGCTCCCAGCCAATGGGAGCGCGCTCCCAGCCTGTCACTTCCTCCTCCTGTGTTTACACAGGAAGGAGGAAATGATGTATTCTCTCATCGCAGCGCTGTTTCCCAGCGCTGCTGATGAGAGAAGACATCACAAGTAAGTGTGCACCAACACAACACTGACACACACTCACATAGGCATATTAACCCCTTGTGATCGCCCCCCCCCCACCCCCCTGTCACAGTGTCACTGAATGCAGTGATTTAATCACTGCATTTAGTGTCAGTGTGACATGCAGTGTAAAAAACAGTTAGTGTTAGGTTCAGGATAGCCCCCCCACCCCCCCTAATAAAGTTTTAACCCCCTGATCACCGCCCTAGTTAACCCTTTCACTCCCTATTGCCAGCGTCACTAAGCGATCATTTTTCTGATCGCTGTATTAGTGCCGCTGTTCCCGCTAGGTAGCTATTTTTTTTTATTGCACTTTTTTTTTTTACTAAAGACATGTGGCTAAATAAATTTTGGCCTAAATGTTTGACTAAAATTTAGTTTATTTGATTTTTTTTTAACAAAAAGTAAAAAATAGTGTTTTTTTTTCAAAAATGTCGCTCTATTTTTGTATATAGCGCAAAAAATTAAAATCGCAGAGGTGATCAAATACCACCAAAAGAAAGCTCTATTTGTGGGAAGAAAAGGACGCAAATTTTGTTTGGGAGCCACGTCGCACGACCGCGCAATTGTCTGTTAAAGCGACGCAGTGCCGAATCGCAAAAACACCTTGGGTCATTTACCAGCGTATTGGTCCGGGTCTTAAGTGGTTAATCCAACTTTGATCCGACTTCAGTGTTATTCAATGGGCTGATGTAGGATCAAAGTCGGACCAAAGTAGTACAGGGAGCATTTTCAAAGTCGGACCGACTTGTGTCGGACAAGTTAAGAAGGCTCCCATAGGGAAACATTGATTTTTACACATCATGCGACATGAGCTCCCAATTTCGGAGTGTTTGTCGTACCAGTGTGAACCCGGCCAGAAGGAAGAGTAAACACTTATTTAAAGGGGATATTAAGTATTGGTGATTGGGTAATCTATGACCTGATGTGTATAGCAAAACTCACTTGTTTAAAAGAAACAAAAATGTCTTTGTTAGCATAGAATTAAAAACTCCTATTATAAATATTAGTACCTATTGGCATGATTAATTAAATCAAACTGTTCTCTTTTATATGTTTATCTAAAAAACAAAATTCTAAGAATAATAATTACAATAAGGGTGAGACCATACACAGTCCAACGTGTTTTAGTTTTACCTACAAACTGCTTAAAATAAAGGTGAACAACTGTAGCATTTTCAGACAATAGATCACAATAAACATCATACAAATCCCAAAGGATATGTTGGTTTTCAAGTTCTTCGGCATGGATAAGCTCTTCTGAGCCCCCAGTCATACACATTTCCCAGGTTCGACTGTTACAAGCACACATACATTGAAAACCAAAAGGTCTCAAAATATCAATTCCCTGCTTGTTTCCCAGTTTACGCTTTGAGCATAAACCTTTGAAGCTGAAATGTATTTATCAGAATCGTGGCTGGCTCTTTAATGAGAACAGGGGAGATCAGAAAAGACTCAGATCTCTCTCCCCAAGTATGTGGATAAGAATAGATACACATTGCTATATCCATTTCTAACTCTCATCAGCTTCTGGAATGGCTGTGTTTTTAGCATAGCTACATAAAACGTAATTTATATAGATGTAAATGCTGATATTAGTGTAGCACTACCCCCGAAGGAGCCGCAGGTTAGATTTGGGAGCGGCATGTTACCTTTGTAGCATGTCTAGGGGAATGATGAAAGTAGATGTTGTGAGATGTAATAGAATGTCCAAACAGCAAGATGTCTTTTTCTGTGCTCTTATTCTTGGCCCAACATGGCCAACAGTCAACTTCAGGTGGATAGAGGAAAATGGTGAAAGAAGAAGGAAGTTGCAGACACAGGCCTTAACTCTTTATAGAAGCAGTCCTGCTTCAAACAGTACGTTTTGATTCGTCGCCACTCCAGTCAGAGTGGGTGTAGTGTACCCGGATAGTCTCTCTCACAGAACAGGCAGCCGGAGTATCACTCGGAGCCCTGAGAAGGAAATAAGCCCCTGCCACAGACTTGGCTCAATAGGATAGGAGAGGTACCTCTGCCACAGGCCCTTGCTCTGGAGCGTAGTTTGGTGGAGCGATTCCTTCTCAGTAAAGTAGTTTGCCTGAATTGTCTTCAGGTAGATCTTGATTTTGGGTGATAAACTGACAGGTTGCCATAGAACAAACTCCCAGTGTCCGGTCACCTTGATCCCCGATGGTTCGTCTGGGCCTTATTGGATCGCCTGCCTCCGGGCTCTCTCAGACTGACTCCCCACTGAACAGCACAACTCGCTTGGGATCTTCTCATAGAAGTTAGGATCCAGTAAGTCACTGGGGTCTCTCTGCAGCTTTAGTTGCTCCGGGCCATGAGGGCCCAGAGTCAGGAACTCCGCATAGCACGTGAGCCCCGGCCTGGTAGGCCATAACGCCGGGGCCTGTAATGTGCGCACACCTTAAGGTGGGTGCCGAACCCGGATCCAACCTCGAACTCCCGACGCCAAGATGGCGTCCTAAAGAAGTACCCTCCCCCAGCATGCCCCGGGAGGGAAAACCTCCTCTGATTGGCTGCTGGCAAGAAGGTGCTCTCGCTGGTCTCCACTGCCGCCACCTGTCGTTCCAAGATGGTGAATGAATGAAAACCGTATATAGCGCGGCACATGCGAACATGCCTCTGGGCACTTGTAATGTATCTTTGGAACACAGAATGAAACAACAGCACAGCACAGCACTAAACTAACATAAATCATCTGGATGAGAGCTGTGTAACTCTCTCCTCCCCCTCTAAATTTGAACAGCGTCCGTACTTGAAAGTACAGGGGCGCTACATTAGTCTAGTGAATGTGTGAATATGATATCTTAAAGCTCCTATATTCCTCATGGGTTTACTTACCCAAAACTAACACGTGCACCCATGTCTATCTTACAGTCTTTTTCTGAAGACCAACAAAAGCATAATACACTTTCAACCTATATTGCAGAAGTGCTGAATTTGCTTTTTGAGTGGATTGATCCAACTCATCAACCAATTAGAAATAATCTTTTGCTAACCTAAATATAGTAAACTGAAATTTGGTGTTCGAGAGATAGGAGGTACACCACTTTGCTTGTAATAACTTTGCATTGCCATTTTACATAATAATATTGTTAGAGGGATCATAAATTAGATAATGCAGTCTACCTGTATATGTTTGATTTACTGTACATTGTTGCACTCATGCAAAGGAAGCAAAATAGAAAAGGCATTTAAACATTTAGGACTTTATTAACTGAAATGGAAACCACTGACTACAAAAATATGTGATTGGATGTAATGGATTACTGAAATTCACTGATGCTTATACTTAAAGGGTAACTTCACTTTCGTGGGGGAAGAAATTATCAAATAAAGAAAAAATATTACAGCGTACACAATTGCGACACAAGTCATATTGTAATTGAATATTATTAAAAATTGTCCTTCCTTTTCAGTCTACAGCCGCTGTAATTTTCTGTAAATGTAAAAGATGCAGAGTATGTACAGATATGAGGATATCTGCTGGACCTGCATCCTTTTAGATGTGTTCCAGTAAATGTAGAGCCCAAAATGGTTTAGAACGCCTCCTAGAAACATAATTTCCTGCTTGTGTGATTGGCTTACCAATTTTCCTAGAAGTCTGCAACAAAGATTGTTATCATCCTTGCAATGTACACAGATCACCCAGAAGGGAAAGTTTTTTTCTCAACAAAAGTGGAGTTACACTTTAGGGTGGTTGTAAACCTTATACATGAAATATTAACCAAATATATCCCTGTATAGTGTTTACTTGTTTCAATTAGGAGCTATAGGTGTCATTTCGAATCTATCAAGTGTTTTGTTCCTCTGCTATCAGCATAAATCACTTCTGGTAAGTTTTTCTGACACCAAGAGAAAAAAGGTCCAAGGGAGGGACCTTTAGCTGCTGTATGAACGAGGGTGTGTCCCTTTCCTCCAATCAGCTGCCAGATTTCTCTTCACAGTGCTCTGCAGAGTGTGACTTCCGCTCTCGGCCTCCTGTTTTATGACAGCACGGACAAGCTTTAGAGATTTTGAACTTTGAATGGATGTAGAGAAGAGAAGACTATAGATAAACAGGTAACTTATGTAGGAGGATTTGTTTAATCTCTGTGTATCGTCTAAGGACAGTCACTTCATTGGGTATTTGTAAGGGTTTACAATCACTTTAGTTTTCTCAGAACAGGAGGTGAGACAAAATCTTACAGCGAAAATGTTCTGGGCTGGGAATTAATTTCAGATTGATCATGAGTTTGACCATACCCAAACTGTCAAATTTTCAACGAAGAGGTAAAAAAATAGCCACATATGTCCAGTTTGTCCATCCTAAGCTATGTCTGATGTCTGTAAATATATATATATCCTGCACTTATTCACCTATAGGGGAGTTGGACACCAGGTGGCCACATTCCAGATCGTAGTAGTTCCCTTAGCAGATCCCCATATCCTCCACTTTAGCATTAGGGACAAAGTGCTTTTCAAGGGAGGAGTCTCATTTGTGAAGGTAGAAAGACCTGCTGTTTTTCAGGTCCCTTTTTTCCAGTTCATGCCACTCTCCAAGCAGCATCACAGTCGGGTTTCAAGGGTAGTGAGTCAGCACAGAACGCCAACTCAGGGTTCCTTAGGGCATGACGTCTAAGCCCCTGATTCTTCACCAGGGCCCCTGATGATAAGGATGGGCTTACAGCAAGCTGGAACCAAGTTGCAGCGTCCAGGTAGGCCGAGCTAAAGATGCAGAGACCACTCACATGTGAGTACAAACAACAAGTGCTAGAAGGGAAGTCAGACAATGAATACAAGTAATTCTAGACAAATGGGAGCACAGAGAACTAGGAAGTTGCCGAGGCATCTTGGCCTGCACTCATCATGTCTTTCTATAGGTACAAATGTGAGGTGGGCCAGGAAGTGATAGAAGGGAAAGCATTATAAACCCACAAGCAATTTATCGGTTTTTATTCTTCCTTATGGGGTGGGGGGGCCGGGAAATGCAGTAAGTCAAACACTATTAACAATTGCTGCAGTGCTCACACACACACATTCTTATGCCGCATATACACGGTCAGAAATTCCGACGGACTTAGAAAGAGAACATCTCTCTTTTTTTTAGATAGGAAAAAGTTCTAGCGGAAATTCCGTTCGTCTGTATGGAATTCCAAAAAAAACATGCATGCTCAGAAACAATTTGACGCATGCTCACAAACATTGAACTTCATTATTTCGTTGGAAAACCCATCAGAGTTTATTTTGAGTGTAATGCCGCGTACACACGGCAGAGAAACTCGACGGGCGGAACACATCGCTGTCCGTCAGATTCGGCGACCCGCCCGTCGGGAAAGGCAACCAGCCATTCATCCCGACGGGCCGTCGAGCAAATAGAGAACCTGTTCTCTATTTGCTCGACGGGTTTCCCGACGGGCGGGGCTCGCCGAGAGCATACACACGGCCGAGGTTCTCGGCAGAATGCCGCTCCCAGCGAGGTTCTCGCTGGTTTCTGCTGAGAACCTCGGCCGTGTGTACAGGGCTTAAGGGGCATTAGTGCAAAGATAAACATAAAAGTAATTGATAAACAAGACACTGACACTATAATGCATGTTGCTTTTAAGCTATGTTGTTTCAGTGTAGCTAATGCAATGCAAGCATGTGTCTATTTAAAAGTGAGCACACTAGGCATGAGAGCACAGCATGACCACTTTTTTAATTGTGCGGAGAACTCGGCCTGCTCTCCTCCAATGATCAGACTGGTGCTGACACCGTCCTCCCTGCACAACTATTCACTAAGAAGATCAGTGTACTGTTGCTTCTACTCCCTTAGCTCTCTAAGATTCATATGCAGCTGGGAATACACTGTACAGTTTATGTAATCACTTATAAAACAGAGAAAAAAAAGTATTTACAGTCTAATGTTTTTATATGTAAGGGTTTACATATATATTAACACAAGCAGGCTGGGCTCCACCCTTACTAGGGATGAGCTTCGTGTTCGAGTCGAGCCCATGTTCGACTCGAACATCGGCTGTTCGACCGCTCGTCGAAATTCGAACAAAACGGGTCGTTTGCACCAAATACGAGTGCCGTGCCAAGGCCCATAATTCACTGCGGCATTGCGCGCTGATGATTGGCCAAGCATGCACTATGACCCGCATGCTTGGCCTATCACAGCGCGCAAAAAACGGAGAGCCATAATTGGCCAAAGCCAGGATGGCTTTGGCCAATTATGGCTCAGGGCTTTAGCACACGCCCCACACTATAAAAAGCCACCTGCAGGGCGGCTGCTTGTAGTGTGTTCCGGACTTGTTCCAAATCAGACAGAGAGAGAGAGAAAGATTGTCATTTTTTCTAGCTAGATAGAACAGGCAGGCTAGTCAGTTAAATTTACAGTGTGTAGAGGATATATATACATCCCAGGAGTTGTACATATATTTATACACTGTATAGTTTAGTTAGATTGTTTTTTCCTAATCTGCCAGGCAGTTGATTGTGCTAGCTAGAGTGTTCTCATGTGTTGTATTGCCAGTGTGCTCAGTGCACCTAAACCAACTTGCTGTATACTGCAAGTTTGCGCATTACTTTGCAACTAAACCCACTTGGTGCATAGTGCAAGTGTGCTCATTGCTTTGCAACTGAACCCACTTGGTGGTGCATAGTGCAAGTATACTCATTGCTTTGCAACTAAACCCACTTGGTGGTGCATAGTGCAAGTGTGCTCATTGCTTTGCAACTAAACCCACTTGGTGGTGCATAGTGCAAGTGTGCTCATTGCTTTGCAACTAAACCCACTTGGTGCATAGTGCAAGTGTCCTCATTACTTTGCAACTAAACCCACTTGGTGGTGCATAGTGCAAGTGTGCTCATTACTTTGCAACTAAACCCACTTGGTGATGCATAGTGCAAGTGTGCTCATTACTTACTTTGCAACTAAACCCACTTGATGCATAGTGCAAGTGTGCTCATTGCTTTGCAACTAAACCCACTTGGTGGTGCATAGTGCAAGTGTGCTCATTGCTTTGCAACTAAACCCACTTGGTGCATAATGCAAGTGTGATTATTACTTTGCAACTAAACCCACTTGGTGGTGCATAGTGCAAGTGTGCTCATTGCTTTGCAACTAAACCCACTTGCTGGTGCATAGTGCAAGTGTGCTTATTACTTTGCAACTAAACCCACTTGGTGGTGCATAGTGCAAGTGTGCTCATTGCTTTGCAACTAAACCCACTTGGTGGTGCATAGTGCAAGTGTGCTTATTACTTTGCAACTAAACCTACTTGGTGGTGTGGTGCATAGTGCAAGTGTGCTCATTGCTTTGCAACTAAACCCACTTGGTGCATAGTGCAAGTGTCCTCATTACTTTGCAACTAAACCCACTTGGTGGTGCATAGTGCAAGTGTGCTTATTACTTTGCAACTAAACCTACTTGGTGGTGTGGTCCATAGTGCAAGTGTGCTCATTGCTTTGCAACTAAACCCACTTGGTGCATAGTGCAAGTGTCCTCATTACTTTGCAACTAAACCCACTTGGTGGTGCATAGTGCAAGTGTGCTCATTGCTTTGCAACTAAACCCACTTGATGCATAGTGCAAGTGTGCTCATTACTTTGCAACTAAACCCACTTGGTGATGCATAGTGCAAGTGTGCTCATTACTTACTTTGCAACTAAACCCACTTGGTGGTGCATAGTGCAAGTGTGCTCATTGCTTTGCAACTAAACCCACTTGGTGGTGCATAGTGCAAGTGTGCTCATTGCTTTGCAACTAAACCCACTTGGTGCATAATGCAAGTGTGCTTATTACTTTGCAACTAAACCCACTTGGTGGTGCATAGTGCAAGTGTGCTCATTGCTTTGCAACTAAACCCACTTGCTGGTGCATAGTGCAAGTGTGCTTATTACTTTGCAACTAAGCCCACTTGGTGGTGCATAGTGCAAGTGTGCTCATTGCTTTGCAACTAAACCCACTTGGTGGTGCATAGTGCAAGTGTGCTTATTACTTTGCAACTAAGCCCACTTGGTGGTGCATAGTGCAAGTGTGCTCATTGCTTTGCAACTAAACCCACTTGATGCATAGTGCAAGTGTGCTCATTACTTTGCAACTAAACCCACTTGGTGATGCATAGTGCAAGTGTGCTCATTACTTACTTTGCAACTAAACCCACTTGGTGGTGCATAGTGCAAGTGTGCTCATTGCTTTGCAACTAAACCCACTTGGTGGTGCATAGTGCAAGTGTGCTCATTGCTTTGCAACTAAACCCACTTGGTGCATAATGCAAGTGTGCTTATTACTTTGCAACTAAACCCACTTGGTGGTGCATAGTGCAAGTGTGCTCATTGCTTTGCAACTAAACCCACTTGCTGGTGCATAGTGCAAGTGTGCTTATTACTTTGCAACTAAGCCCACTTGGTGGTGCATAGTGCAAGTGTGCTCATTGCTTTGCAACTAAACCCACTTGGTGGTGCATAGTGCAAGTGTGCTTATTACTTTGCAACTAAACCTACTTGGTGGTGTGGTGCATAGTGCCAGTGTGCTCATTGCTTTGCAACTAAACCCACTTGGTGCATAGTGCAAGTGTGCTCATTACTTTGCAACTAATCCCACTTGGTGGTGCATAGTGCAAGTGTGCTTATTACTTTGCACATAAAGCTACTTGTTGTGTACTGCACATGCCCTCTGCAGTTTGCACCAAAAGCTACGAGGTGTGTGTACTGCCTTTGACATTATAATGTCTGGAAGGGCAACAAGGAGAGGCAGAGAGTCACAAGGGCAAGCAGGCTCTGCGTCTACAGGCAACAGTGCTGGTCGTGGACACGCTGCATCCTCATCAGCAAGTGGCCGTGTGATAGGCTCGTCTTTGTTTTCGGCAGCTGGCCGTGTTGAGCCGTAACATGCCGAAGACTTGGTAGAGTGGATGACTAAGCCATCCTCATCCTCCTCGTCCTTTCTCACCCATGCTCAGGGTACTTTGTCTGGCAAAGTAGCTGCCAAGGCGTCCCCTTCCCTCTGCTCAGTGGCATCACTTACTCCTTCCCTAGTCCCACCATGTCCTCCTAAGAAGTCCCACGAACTGTTTGAACACAGTGTTGGGTACATGCTGCATGAAGATGCGCAGCGTTTTGAAGGCTCCGATGATGGAACACAGATAGAGGAAGGCAGTAATGTGAACTCAGAGAGAGGGGGTGCCCAAGAAGGACAGCAATCTGGCAGTCATCTTCCCTCAGTTGCAGCATACTGCCAGGTTTTTCGACAGTGATGAGAAGGGAGGGGATGATGAGGTCACTTACTCCACGTGGGTGCCTGATAGGAAAGGAGAGGAGGAGGAGGCACAGGCACATCTCCAAAGAGGCAGGATGCCCTCCAGGGGACAGCTTAAGGCCAGCACACCAACTGCATTACATCGCAGAGCTATGTGCAGGGCGCTGCTGTGTCTCAGCGTTACTGCAAAAGTTCTTTGGTGTGGGCCTTTTTTGAGACATGTGCATCAGATCGCACCGTTGCTATTTGCAACATATGTCTCAAGCGTATCTCGCTTGGCCAAAACATCAACCGCTTGGGCACCACATGCTTTACTAGACATTGCCCCTCATCAGCTGGGATCCCCAACCCCACTATACCATCAGTCCTCTCTGAAGCCTGCACTGATAGGACTGAAGGTGTAGAATTAGGTTTGTCACAACCTAGTAGTACATGCGGGCAATTTACTATCGGTACACCGATGACAGATTGTACCAGACAAATTTCCCTGCCCCAGCTGCTGCAGCGCCAAAAGAAGTACTCTCCCAGCCATCCACATGCCCAGCGGTTAAATGCTAGCTTAGCGAAATTGCTAGCACTTCAACTGCTGCCTTTTCAGTTGGTAGATTCTGCCCCCTTCCGTGAGTTTGTGGAATGTGCGATACCTCAGTGGCAAGTTCCCAAACGCCACTTTTTCTCACGGAAGGCATTTCCAGCTCTCTACCACCATGTGGAAGGCAATGTCCATGCCTCGCTGGACAGGGCGGTCAGTGGTAAGGTGCATATTACCGCTGACTCATGGTCCAGCAAGCATGAACAGGGATGTTACTGGCAGCTGGTAAGGACGCAGGGCAAGGTACAGTAGTGTTGGAGGTTGTTCCGCCACCACTCCTCCAAAACACTACTACTGGTTGTGACACACCTCTCTCCTCCACCCTCTCCTCTTCTTCTTCCTCCGTAGGCATACGAGAGGGGCTACGCAGGAATGCAGGCAAAGAGATGCCATGTGGTGCTAGAGCTAGTGTGCTTGGGAGACAGGAGCCACACTGGGGCAGAGGCTCTGTCAGCTCTGCAGGGGCAGGCTCAGAGGTGGTTGACGCCACACCAGCTTAAGCCAGGAATGGTGGTTAGCGACAATGGCACTAACCTCCTCTCTGCCCTGCGACAGGGACAACTGACCCATGTGCCCTGTTTTGCTCATGTTCTGAATTTGGTGGTGCAGCGGTTCTTGGGCAGGTACCCAGGCTTACAGGATGTCCTGAAGCAGGCCAGGAAAGTCTGTGTGCATTTCAGAAGGTCATATAATGCCACTGCTCAGCTGACAGACCTCCAAAGGCAATACAACCTGCCCAAGAACTGCCTAATCTGTAACATGCCCACCAGATGGAACTCTACATTGGCCATGCTGCAGCGGCTGCACACGCAGCAGAGGGCCATCAATAAGTTCCCGTGCCAGAACTGGGTCAGGGGAGCTTGGTTTTTTTCCCCACACCAGTGGGCCTTGATCAGGGATGCATGCACTGTCCTGTCACCATTTGAGGAGGCCAGGAGGATGGTGAGCAGTGACAGTGCATGCATCAGTGAGACTGTCCCGCTTATTTACATGTTGGAGCACACGCTACATGGAATAATGGACAGGGCCCTTGAGGCAGAACAGAGGGAGGAAGAGGAGGACTTCCTTACCTCTTAAGGCCCCCTTTATCCAGACAGTGGTCCTGCTTGCCCGCCTAGCACACAGGAAGAGGATGAGGAGGAGGAGGATTGTATCAGCAGCATGGAGGTGGAGCTTTTGACTCAGCATCAGCAGCAGTCTTCAAGGGATCAATTACAGTCCCAAGGAACCCATGGACTTTTACGTGGCTGAGATGAGGTGGCTGCAGATCCTGTCGTCCTCAGTGACCCAGTGGACTGTGCCCCGAATGCCTCAGCAAACCTACGCCGCATGGCCTCCCTGATCCTGCAATGCCTGCGTAAGGATCCTCGTATTCGTGCTATCAAGGAGAGGGATCATTACTGGCTGGCAACTCTCCTTGATCCACGTTACATGGGTAAGGTTGCGGACCTTATCTTGCCATCGCAGAGGGAGCAGAAGATGAAACATCTTCGTGAGGCCTTGCAGAAAGGTCTGTGCAACGCGTTCCCAGAGACTGGGGGGTTACCAAATCCTGGTCCTGGACAACGTGTTGCTGAGGCTTTGGTGAGTCACAGAAGGAGCGGTGGAGAAGGTGGCCGTCTGACTGATGCGTTCAGACAATTTTTTAGTCTGCAGCCCCAAGGTATGACCGGTTCCAGCAACCATCGCCAGCGTCTGTTTTACATGCTGCGGGAATACCTAGGGGCAAGAGCAGACTTGGACACCTTTCCCACCGAAAATCCTCTGGCTTACTGGGTCTTGAGGATGGATCACTGGCCAGAGCTTGCACAGTACGCAATTGAGCTACTGGCTTTTCCTGCATCCAGTGTTCTTTTAGAACGCACATTCAGTGCTGCTGGAGGCTTTGTGACCGATCACAGGGTGCGCCTCTTCACCAAGTCCGTCGATCGACTGACCTTCATAAAAATGAATCAGGCTTGGATCACCACCAAGCACCTGATGCTGATGTAACTGAATAATTTTTTGGAAATGTCAGATCCCTTGGAGACTGCCTATGCTGATGCTGAGTGACTATCCTGTTATGCCAATTGAATATCCTCCTTCTCAATGAAATTGCTGATAGCTTGTAAGAACATTGTCGGTTCTGGGCACCGCCACCAGTGGCTAAGGCCCAATTTTTCTGCCCCTGTTTAACAGGGGCGTGTAATTTACAATTTTTGATGCAATAGTTTGCAGCGGGCTCTTTGCTACGCTACAACTAGAGTATCTGTGGGGGTTGCAGTGTTGTGGCACCAGCACCAGTGCCTAAGGCCCATTTTATCTGCCCCTGTTCAACAGGGGCGTGTAATTACAATTCTTGATCTAATATTTCACAGAAGGGCGTTCCAGCGGCCACCAAGAATAACTGTGAGGGGTTGCAGTGTTGTCGCAACACCAACACCTAGGGCCCAAATTTCTGCAGCGTATATACGGCAGGCCCCTACTTTAAAACATCCAACTTACAAACGACTCCTACTTGCAAACGGAAGGAGACAACAGGAAGTGAGAGGAAATCTACCCCAAGAAAGGGAAAATTCTCTTCTGTAAAAGGTGTCTCCTGTCCACTGATGCTTTATCACAATCCTTGTTTCACAATTTATTTTTTATTTTTTTCAAAAAATCATTTGTCTTTGGGACAGAAAGTGAGGTGCAATCTTATGAACAGATGCACACAGACAGCAATACAAATGTTACAGGGGTAATAACCCTTCTCTATGCTTTCAGAAAAGCTTAAAAAAAGATTCTATGGCTGAAGCTACACTTTAAAGAAGTACCAGTTGAAAATTACAAACAGATTCTACTTAACAACAAACCTACAGTCTATGTCTTGTTTGCACCACCTGTATACTGCTGTTTAAAGTATATAGGGCCAAAGGGGCTTGTAATGACCTGGGGAGAGGGGGGCGGGGAAACCCATGCTATTTTTATCAGTGATTTTCATACATATTGCAGGGACCAGACATTGAAGCCACAAGCAGTTTTAAATTACCTTTTTCTTATAGTAATCTCATTTTGTGCAGGGACAGTTCTAAACACGTGTCACTACTATAGACACCCAGCAGGTACGATATTTAAAGGAATTTTTCCTTTTTTTTTTTTTACTTTAAGCATCATTGAAATCACTGCTCCAGAAAAAACGACCGTTTTTAAAACTTTTTTTTCCATTGATACATGTTCCCTGGGGCAAGACCCGGGTTCTCAAAGACGTTTGCCGACAATAACTTGCATATGGGGCATTAAAATTAGCACTTTTGAATTCGAACGCTCGAGTCCCATTGACATCAATGGGGTTCTAAATGTTCGCACGAACGGTCGGTCCGTTCGAAGGTTCTGGTGTGTACCGAACATGGGGGTGTTCCGCTCATCCATCCCCCTGACGATGTATCTTAGGGAGTATATGCGACGTGATTCAGAGCAAGCGCGCGCATGCCCAGTTCGACCGTCCATTCATTTACATGGGGTCACGCTTAATTTAAATAGATGACGCCCACCTCCTTCCTACTTTAAATTAGGCGGGCTTACGCTGGCCAATTTACGCTACGCCACTGCAACTTACGGAGCAAGTGCTTTATGATTAGTGCACTTGCCTCTCTAAGTTGCTGCGGCGTAGTGTAAAGAATATACACTACGCCCGCACAAAGATACGCCGCTGTACCTGAATCCGGCCCATAGTGTCTTGTCTAGAGAGGATGAAACACCACTCCAGGTGAGTCTTCACTGTTAACACTGCAACTGCACACTAATGGGTGCTGGCCCTGTACGTCAGAGGAATCCCAATGTGGAGAAAGTCTGGCTGGCCACACTTCCATCAAATCACTGTTATTGAAGCAGAAAATTCACAACGACAATCCACAATGTACAAATGAGCAGTATAGCATACAGCTAACATGTTTAATGCCATTCATAGCTTAATCATAGCTCAAATAGAGACATAAAAGAGTTAAACTCGTCTAGCACTACCCCTGAAGGAGCTGCTGGTTTGTTTTGGGTGGCATGTTACCTTGTGGCTCCTCCGCCGTCTAAGGGTGAATGGTGAAAAATAGTAGTAACGGAATGTCCACGACAGGTGTCTATTTATGTGCTCTTTATTATCCAGCCGGGTAAAAACAATAAAACTGATAGAAGAGTTGGAGTAAAAGGAGAAATAGCAGATTCAGGCGTACAATAGGGAAACAGTCCTGCTTCCAACAACACTTCGTTTTCTTTGCCACTCCAGCCGGAGTGGGTAAAGCGTACCTGGACAGGCCTCTCTTGCTGACCTGGCAGCCAGAGTTTTACTCGGAACTTAGGGAAAAGTTTCTTCCACAGACGCTCCTGGAATAAATTAAGGGAAACGTCTCTGCCACAGACCCTCCCCAGAATTGTAAAAGCGGAGATGATCCTCCTTGATAGATTTTTGTGCCTAGATCTCCTTCAGGTAGTTTGCAGGTTACCGACTGAGAGGTGACCATCCTCTCAGTGTCCGTTTACCTTGATCCCCAGTGGTTTGTCGAGACCCTATTGGATTGTCAGCCTCTTTTGGCTCTCCTCAGATGCACTCCCCACGAACAGCTTCCTCGCTTGGGATCTTTTCTGTAATGGGGACCCAGTCGATTACTGGGGCCCAGCCAAAGCTCAATTGTTCCGGACCAACGTGGTCCCGGAACCAGGAACACCGTGTGGCATGCCCCCCCCTGTCTGGAAGGCCATTTCTCCGGGGGGCCGTAATGCTGTCACCCTAAAGGTGGGTGCCGCACTCCAAGGAGAAGAAGAAGAAGGACTCAAGCCGTGTACACACGGCAGAGAACCTCGATGGGCAGAACACATCGTTCCGCCCGTCGAGGTTCTCTGCCGGCCGTCGAAATCGGCGACCCGTCCATCGGGAATGGCAACCAGCCATTCATCCAGGCGGGCCGTCGAGCAAAAAGAGAGCCTGCTCTCTTTTCGCTCGACGGGATTCCCGACGGGCGGGGCGAGCCAAAAGCGTACACACGGCCGAGGTCCTCGCTGGAATGCAGCTTCCAGCGAGGTTCTCGCTGGTTTCCAGCGAGAACCTCGGTCGTGTGTACGCCGCTTCAGACCAATGGCGTCTGTCCCATAAATACCCTCCCCCAGCATGCAGAGTGAGGAGAAAACCCTCCTGATAGGCTGCTGGGGAAAAGCACCCAAGCCTCGACTCCACTGCTGCCACCCATCGTCACCCCAGGAACAATGGAATGAGCCCACAGCACAGCCAAGCTGAGACAAAGACACAATTTGAACAGATTAACTGGATCAGAGCTAATTAACTCTCTGATCCTCCTCTAAATTTACAAAGCACCGGTACTTGGAAGTAACTAGGCGCTACACTTACAAGTATAGTGTCTTGTCTCCCTCATATTCTCTCCTTTCTCCCTTAGCAGCAGCATGTGAACTTCAGCATTTTAAAGCTTCTGTCAGACTTCCCCTCTAGCTGAGCCAAAACATGCAATCAAGTATGGAAATGCACATTTTAATTGCAGAAAGTGACTTATATGTGGAGATTTACTCAAACGGGGACCCATAGAATCCAGTGCAGCTGTTCATAGTAACCAATCAGCTTCTAAATTTAGCTTGGTAAACAAAGCTTTGGCAATAACACCTAGTAGCTGATTGGTTACTAGGCACAGCTGTGCCAGATTCTCTGGGCTCCAGTTTTGGGAACCTAAGACAAGGGTAATGTTTTCAATAAAGAAGTGCCCTGGGCTTCAACTAACTGGCGGCCTCCAGCAAGAAAAAATAGGAGTAACGCTGGGGACAATTTACAGCACACATTAATCTTGGTAGCATAATTATTATTGTGGATGTACGTACAGTAAAACCTTGGTTTGAGAGTAACTTGGTTTGAGAGCGTTTTGCAAGACAAGCAAAATGTTTTAATACATTTTGCCTTGATATACAAGTGATGTCTTGATATAAGAGCGGTGTCATGTCACAACTGAGTATAAAAAAGAAGAGAGGAGCCTCTAAGGCCTTGTACACACAATGTAATTTATGCGATGGAAACGGTCCGACGAACCGTTTCCATCGGATATGTCCGCCGGGCTGTTTGATCCGGTGGCTGTACACACCATCGGATCAAATTCCCCGCCGGCGGACAGCGCGGTGACCCGGCGGTGACGTTGATGCCGCCACGTCACCGCCACGTCACCGCACCAGGAAGTAAAACACTTCCGCGCGCATGCGTCGGATCCATTCACAGGATACGACGCATGTGCGGGCAGATATGTCCGCAGGTTAGGCGTACTAACCAGCGGACATATCCGACGGGCAGCTCTCCGGCGGAAAAATTTCAAAGCATGCTTTGAAACTTTTCCGCCGGAGGAATCCGTCCAAAACTGTCTGTTTGCCCATTTTTCAGCGGATAAATTCCCTCGTGTGTACGAGGCCTAAGTGTAGCAATATGGTTACATTTAATGAAGGTACAACATTTAGCAACTTATTGCTAAACTTAGAGGTGCCTCTCTTCTCTTTTATACCCTGTAAAAAAGTGCTTTGGATTACAAGCATGTTTCTGGAACGAATTATGCTCACAAACCAAGGTTTTACTGTATGTTCTTTTGTCAAAGAACATTGATTGTTATCAAACTGTTATGTGTAAAGTTCCACTTTAAGGCAAAAATGAATAAAAAAATGTGTTTTTACTTTATTTCTATGTGCAGAACTGAAATAGAGAAAGAATAGAAAAAAAATGTCTTCACTTACAGTCTCTTAACTTGCATGCTTTATAAATAAAACAATAACTTAGAATGTTCTGTAGCAGCCATAATGGCTTTGTGTTAGAAAACAATGTCATTTGATAAACATCACTTTGCACTTTTTCTTTACTTTTTATACCTTCAGAGCTGTCACATTTAAGAAATACATATCATTGCTGTCAAATGACTCCTCACGATGCATGAGTGTACTTGCTTCTTTGATATTCGAACAATGAATGTTAAGATGTCAATGTCAAACTATTCCATGGTCAAATTGAAACACTCATGGTTGATAATTTGAGGCCTCAACATAGTCAGGAAACTGATAATAAAGCAGTTACAATTAAATGGCAAACATTCTTAAAAACTTTTTGATATCATGACTTTCCCACACCAACAGTCATACCTTGTCCAATGAGAGTTCCATTACCAGTCACCAAGGCACTTTCATTTGAGATGTACTGTAGATGGCAGTTAGTAGGGCTTAAAGAGACACTGTTACTTTGCCCAATTAGGCAAAGTGACAGTTACTGTAGATAGCTTCCACCCCTGGCGTTTAAGCTCACCACATAAATTATAATCCCACTGCCCAATCTTCACGCAATTTCCTTTAGCATTACCAAAACTATGACATATGAAGAACTACTTAAACTGTACATTCTACTTGAATTCAAACAGACAGGCCTATGCCTTACACAGTTGTTGGCAGATCTAAAGAAGTTTGCACAGCTTTATACTTATTCAGCCATGCTCTTGCCATCTTCCCTCAGCAGCATTCCCATCTATGCTCCAATGTTGGCTTGTGTTGAAACTGTGTCAGTAGGGGGCATCACCGATTTTCATGCTTGGTGAATGGCTGCTTAGGCTAAAACACCGGTGGAGGTTACATGTTGCCTTATATCTAGAATCTAGAAGCTCTGCTCTATGGATTGGAAGGGCAGAGGAGCACTTGTAGCATTGTTTTTACAACAGGAATCAAATTTTGTATAGAATTTCTTCCCAACACTGTTGCAGAAGTCCCCACAAATGTGTTGCATTTGTAGGTTTCATTGCTTTCACCCTTCTGTCCAGATAAACCCCAGCTCGATGGGGTTTAAGAATAGAGATTGTGCTGGCCCTTTCATGATCTGAAGCCTACTGTCTTGTTTCTTCTGTTCTTCTAAGGTAGTACCAACACAGCCTGGAGATATGTTTTGGGGCATTATTTTCCTGTAGGATAAGCCCCTGACCAACTAGGCATATGCCAGAGGCTATTTTATGGTGCTAGCAAAATATTGTGGTAGTAGTTTTGGTTGAGAATGTCACTCACTCTGTGCAGGATGCCAAATCTGAATTTAGCAGAGTCCCAGACTATCATGCCTCATTCTCCGTGTTTGACAGTTGGTGTCTCACACCGAGGAACTATCCTGTCACCTACTCGATGGCATAGTAAAACCCTTTTTAATGAACCAAAGATCTCAAATTTTGATTCATCAGTCTATAATACCTTCTCCCAGTCTTTAATACTCCATTGACAATGTTTCAAAAATGACACACATCAGTATATAAATACCCTTCTTCCACTGATAAAAAAAGTCAACATTGTAGAATAACGGTACATCTTGGCTATTTTTTAGAAAATAAGAATGATAACACAAAAACTTTTCTTTCACTCATGATACTGTTTGGCTGAAGCCATTTATTATCAATCAACTGTGTTTACTCTTTTTAACCACTTGTCATCTGTCAAATGACGGCGGGCAGACGACTCCATTGTTCTGACATCACGTCATATGACGTGATGTCCCTTTAAAGCCGCGGGCGGGCGCGCGCGCGCGTCGCCGGCGGCGCGCGCGCGCACCCGCCGCTCTGCGGGGATCCCGTGCGAGTGCCCGGCGGCAACGATCGCCGCCGGGCACATGCGATTGCTCAGTAACTGAGCAGGGACGTGCAGCTCTGTGTGTAAACACAGAGCTGCACGTCCCTGTCAGGGAGAGAGGAGATCGATTGTGTCCCTTGTACATAGGGACACAATCGGTCACCTCCCCCAGTCACCCCCCCCTCCCCCTACAGTTAGAACACTCATAGGACACACATTTAACCCCTTCCCCGCCCCCTAGTGGTTAACCCCTTCACTGCCAGTCACATTTATACAGTAATCAATGCATATTTATAGCATTTTTCACTGTATAAATGTAAATGGTCCCAAAAATGTCAGAAAAGTGTCCGAAATGTCCGCCATAACGTCGCAGTCCCAATAAAAAAATCGCAGATCGCCGCCATTAATAGTAAAAAAAAAAAAAAAATGCCATAAACTATCCCCTATTTTGTAAACGCTATAAATTTTGCGCAAACCAATCGATAAACGCTTATTGCATTTTTTTTTTACCAAAAATATGTAGAAGAATACGTATCGGCCTAAACTGAGGGAAACATTTTTTTTTTTATATATTTTTTGGGTTATTTATTATAGCAAAAAGGAAAAAATATTGCATTTTTTTAAAAATTGACGCTCTATTTTTGTTTATAGCGCAAAAAATAAAAACCGCAGAGGTGATCAAATACCACCAAAAGAAAGCTCTATTTGTGGGAAAAAAAGGACGCCAATTTTGTTTAGGAGCCACGTCGCACGACCGCGCAATTGTCAGTTAAAACGACGCAGTGCCGGAAGCTTATATTTTGTCTGGGCAGGAAGGGGGTGTAGGTGCACAGTAGGTAAGTGGTTAAATCATAATAAAAAAAGAAACTACCCAAATGACCCTGATGAAAAGTTTACATACAATAGTTCTTAATACTGTGTATTGCCCCCTTTATCATCAATGGCAGCTTGAAGTCATTTGTGGCATTTGTGGATGAGACTCTTTATCTTCTCAAATGGTAAAGCTGCCCATTCCTCTTGGCAAATAGCCTCTAGGTACTGGAAATTCTTGGGCTGTCTTACATGAACCGCACATTTAAGATATTGAGGTCAGGTGACTGTGATGGCCACTCCAGAACCTTCACTTTATTATTTTGTAGCCAATGACAGGTCGACTTGGCCTTGTGTTTGGGATCATTGTGATGTTGGAATGTCCAAGTACGTCCCATGCGCACCTTTCTGGCTGATGAATGCAAATGTTCCTCCAGTATTTTTTGATAACATACTGCATTCATCTTGCCATCAATTTTGACCAAATTTCCTGTGCCTTTGTAGCTCACACATCCCCAAAACATCAGCGATCCACCTCTGTGTTTCAAAGTAGGAATGGTGTACCTTTCATCATAGGTCTTGTTGACTGCTCTCCAAATGAAGCATTTATGGTTGTGGCCAAAAAGCAAAATTTTGGTCTCATCACTCCAAATGACTTTGTCCCAGAAGGTTTGAGTCTTGTCTCTGTCCTGTTTTGCATAATATAAGCAGGATACTTTGAGGTATTTTCATAGTAATGGCTTTTGTCTGGCGATTCGACCATGTAGTCCATCTTTATTCAAGTGCCTCCTTATTGCACATCTTGAAAGGTCCTTAAAAAACAGTATGGCCCTGGTGGGGAACAGTCATCCACTATCCCGCTGCTCATATAGTGGATCAGGGCGAGTCCAACTTGAGTGGACACCAAAAACAGAAAACAGAAAGGTGCAGGAATGGTAAAAATTGGGACATTTATTAAAACATTAAAAAAAACATCCACTTACATGGTTATATTCTTTATCATGTACCTGGTTACAACATAGCAAAAGCACAGGAGTGGTGTAGCCGGTAGGCAACGTGTTTCAGGGAGATGTCCTTTTCTCAAGCTTTTGGGTTTATGGTTCAAACCTTTGGGTCTTAGGAGCTTCAGGTAACATTTCAGGCATCTTTTTTTTTTTTTACAATAAATCTTTCTTTCAGTGTTAAATTACTGGAATTTACCACGTGATTAGAGCTATTAGACTTTCTAACATATTACTGAGTCTGAGGAAAATACTACAATTTCTTGTTTCAGTACCTACAGAACATATGTAGTTAAAGTGGTGTGTTCTTTTTGGTCCATACCTACAGGTAAGCCTATATTAGGGCTTACTTGTAGGTACAGTAAAAGTGCACCACTTAGGAGATTTACTTTAGCAACAGCTAGTGACATCACTGGCGCATGCGATCTGTGCTTTGAATGGACGGTGCTGTCCATTCAGGGCTCTTTGGTATGACAGTGACTCCCATGTGCAGGAGTGACATCAATGCAACTTGGCCATTCAAACGGCCGAAGTCCACAAACCCGGAAGGAAGACTAGCTGGTTGCCGACCAGCCGCCGCAGTTCTGCGGCGGCAGGTCGGCTCCCCTGCACGAGAGCCCGTAGCTCTACGTCGGCTCTTTGGGCGACCTCTAGGGGGTGCGCGCGAGCGCATGCCCGGCGAGCGCGATTGCCGCCGGGCACTCACGATTGCTCGGTACAGAGGGAGGACCAGGAGCTGTGTGTGTAAACACACAGCTCCCGGTCCTGTCAGGGGGGAAATGCTGATCTTCTGTTCATACAATGTATCAATGATTTCCCCTAGTGAGTCCACCCCCCCATACAGTTAGAACACACCCAGGAAGATACTGCCCCGCCCCCTAGTGTTAACCCCTTCACTGCCAGTGGCATTTTTATAGTAATCCAATGCATTTGTATAGCACTGATCGCTATAAAAATGCCAATGGTCCCAAAAAAGTGTCCGAAGTGTCCGCCATAATGTCGCAGTACTGAAAAAAATCGCTGATCGCCGCCATTACTAGTAAAAAGCAAATTATTAATAAAAATGCCATAAAACTACACCCTATTTTGTAAACGCTATGGCCCGGATTCACAAAGCACTTACACCGACGTATCTCCAGATACGCCGATGTAAGTACAAATGTGCGCCATCGTATCTATGCGCCGACCCACAAACTAAGATACGCCTAAAAATAGGCTTCATCCCACCGACGCTGGACCCATGTGGCGCTCCCATTGATTTTCGATTCAAATATGCAAATGAGGGAAATACGGCGATTCACGAACGTACTTGCGCCCGGCGCATAATATACGCGGTTTGCGTAAGTCGTACGTCCGGCATAATGGCTTGGCGTAGGTTACATTCACACTATCTTAGGCAGTTGTTTAGACGTGATTGTGAGCATGCGCACTGGGATGCGGCCACGACACGATGCATGCGCAGTCCGTTTAAAGTACTTGTCTGGCACTTGGCCCATGGGGTCACGCTCGTTTGCATGGCTCACACCCACTTCCACCTACGCCGGCTTATGCCTTAGAAACCCAGCGTAGTTTTGAGAGCAAGTGCTTTGTGAATTCTGTGCTTGCCTCTCTGCGCTGCGTCAGCATATATATGCGCCGATGTATGTGAATCTGGGCCAACAACTTTTGCGCAAACCAATTAATAATCGCTTATTGCGATATTAAATTTTTTTTTTAATTGTCGCTCTATTTTTGTTTATAGCGCAGAAAAAAAAACCTGCAGAAGTGGTCAAATACCACCAAAAGAAAGCTCTATTTCTGGGAAAAAAAGGACGCCAATTTTGTTTGGGAGCTACGTCGCATGACCGCGCAATTGTCAGTTAAAGCGACACAGTGCCGAATCGCAAAAAGTGCTCTGGTCATTGGGCATCAATATGGTCCAGGGGTTAAGTGGCTAGGTGAAGATGGAAGCCCCAAGGGTGACAGAGGGCTTTGTTTTATTTATATGACATTATCCTGCAGGAGCGCATTTTATTGCAGTTCACTACTGCTTTAAAGCGGTTGTATACCCACATTTTATTTTTTTTACACCTTTAAGGCAAAAGCCATAATAAGCTAGTATGCAATGCATACTAGCTCATTATGAAATACTTACCTAGGAACGAGGTGTAGAGAACTTACCTGGTCCACGCCGAGAGAGATGTCATCTTGCATAGGCGTGTCTTCCGGGTATCGCCGCTCCAGCACATGCGCACAGGAGATTTCATTCCGGCAAGGTCCGGCGTCTGCCGACCCTTTAGCCAAGGATCCCCGCTACAATCAGTGGCGCATTGCGAGGGGAATATCTCCTAAACCGTACAGGTTTAGGAGATATTCTTTATACCTACAGGTAAGCCTTATTTTAGGCTTACCTGTAGGTAAAAGTGGTAGTAAAGACTTTGGGCCAGATTCACAGAGCCATTACTCCGGTCTATCTCCTGTTAGACCGGAGTACTTTCAAATTACGCGCGTCGCATCATTAGTTTGAATCCTCAAACCATGATTCGACGGCTTTGGGCTTCGATCCGACAGGCTTACGTCTTCGTACGCTTTCGGATCTACGCTGCAATCTTTTTGCGGCCGCTGGGTGGAGTTCGGGTCGTTTTCCGCGTCAGGGTATGCAAATTAGCTTTTTCTGGTGATCCACAAAGTTACGATCGTCCTTCGCAATCTCTTACGGCATCTGTAGTCATCTTTTTGCTGCGTAAAGTTATACCAGCTATTAGCTGGTCTATAGTTAGATGGCCCATGTTAAGTATGGCCGTCGTTCCCGCGTCAAATTTCAATTTTTCTTTTCGCGTAAGTCGTCCGGGAATAGAAATGTACGTAAACGACGCTACTAAAAAAAAATGACGTAACGACGTTATTTCGCTCAATGCACGGCGGGAAATTTCTGAACGGAGCATGCACAGTTCGATCGCCGCAGGGACGCGCCTAATTTAAATGCTTCACGCCCCCTAATCACGTATTTCGATTCCGCCGCGAGAAATACACTACGCCGCCGTACTTTATGGGCCGAAATCTACCTGAATTCGTCTTAGAGCCAGGTAAAATACGGCGGCATAGTGTATCTCTGATACTCTGTGCCAGGGCAATTGTACCTGAATCTGGTCCTTTACTACCACTTTAAGTATTTTTAATACATTTTGCCACTATCCATGCAATGTATGTATAGCTGATCTGAGAGGATTGTTTTTCCTTTGCTTAACCACATAAGGACCGCCGCATGTACATTTACGTCGGCAGAATGGCACGTACAGGCACATTGGCGTACCTGTACGTCCCTGCCTAGACGTGGGTCGGGGGTCCGATCGTACCCCCCCCCCCCGGTACATGCGGCAGCTCCGTAGGCTGTGGGAGTGATCTGGGATGAGGGGGCGGCTGTTTGTTTTTGTCCGCCCCCTCCGGATCGCTCCCAGCCAATGCGCGTCCGCCACCCGCCCTCTTCCTGTGTAAACACAGGAAGGGGGAAGTGATGTAATCTCTCCTCTCGGCGGTATTTTCAACCGCCACTGAGGAGAGAAGACATCACAAGTGAGTCTGCACAACACTACACTGACACAGTAACACACAGGCACATAAACCCCCCCGATAACCCCCCCACCCCCCTGTCACAGTGTCACTGAATGCAGTGATCATATATGTACTGATCACTGCATTTAGTGTCAGTGTGACAGTTAGTGTGACAGGCAGTTAGTGTTAGGTCCAGGGTAGCCCCCGTACCCCCCCTAATAAAGTTTTAACCCCTTGATCACTGCCCTAGTTAACCCTTTCACCCCCTATTGCCAGTGTCACTACGCAATAATTTTTCTGATCGCTGTATTAGTGTCACTGTTGCCGCTAGGTAGCTATTTTTTTTTATTGCGATTTTTTTTTACTAAAGACATGTGACTGAATACATTTTGGCCTAAATGTTTGACTAAAATTTAGTTTATTTGATTTTTCTTATAACAAAAAGTAAAAAATATTGATATTTTTTCAAAAATGTTGCTCTATTTTTGTTTATAGCGCAAAAAATAAAAATCGCAGAGGTGATCAAATACCATCAAAAGAAAGCTCTATTTGTGGGAAGAAAAGGACGCAAATTTTGTTTGGGAGCCAGGTCGCACGACCGCGCAATTGTCTGTTAAAGCGACACAGTGCCGAATTGTAAAAACGCCTCTGGGCATTTAGCAGCATATTGGTCCGGGGCTTAAGTGGTTAAAGAAAGATTACAATGACAAAACTTATAAATATATTATATTTCTCTTAATATTTTATAATCCTGGAGATGTTGTGATGTATTTATGGTGATTTTATAAACACCATATTTCATATTTTAAAACATATAAATGACCATATTAGCACCATCATACAACACGGCTACATACATAATAAAGCATTACAATAATTTATCACATGCTTATGCCAGATGGCCCATCCTTACCTTCATAACATTCATTAATCTCCAAAGCATTGTATGAATGAAAATAAAGGCATAAATACCAATGCTGTAGCAAGAAGGGTAGGAGACTTAACCACTTGAAGACCGGTTAAATCCTCTTTCTGTACAGATAATGTTTCAGTTTTCAGCACGGTGATACTTCGACTAACAATTACTTACTCAAGCAACACTGTACCCAAATAAATGTTATAGCATTTTTTTATAACAGATAGAGCTGTTTTTGGTGGTATTAATTACAATGTTTTAATTGTTTTTTACTATATAAAGGAAGAAATATTGAATGTTTTGGAAAAAAATAAACTATTTCCCTTAATTTCTGATATAAAACTTTGCAAATAAATAATATTTTTTCTTAAATTTGGACCAAAGTGTATTCTGCTTCTTTGGTTAAAAAGAAATAGTATTATTTGGATCCTGTGAGGCCGCATACACACGATCAGTCCAAACCGATGAAAACGGACTGAAGTTCAGTTTCATCGGTCCAAACCAACCGTGTGTATGGCCCATCAGTCTTTTGTCCTTCAGTCCAAAGTTTTAAAACTTGCTTTAAAATCGGACTGATGGACGCCTGACCATCGGTCAAAACCGATGGTTAGTATACAAAAGCATCGGTTCAAAACCCGCGCATGCTCAGAATTAAGTCGACGCACGCTTGGAAGCATTGAACTTTTTTTTCAGCACGTTGTTGTGTTTTACGTCACCGCGTTCTGACACAATTGGTTTTTGAACTGATGGTGTGTACGCACATCAGACCATCAGTCTGTGAACCGATGAAAATGAACTTCAGTCCGTTTTCATCGGTTTGGACTGATCGTGTGTACAAGGCCTGAAAGTTATGAGGCTAAAGTCCTAGGGCAAGATTCAGGATGGAGAGTGTATCTTTGTGCGGGCGTAACGTATCCGATTTACGCCTCTGCAACTTTTACAGGCAAGTGCTGTATTCACAAAGCATTTGCTCCGTAAGTTGCGGTGGCGTAGCGTAATTGGCCTGGTGTATTCCCACGTAATTCAAATAGGGCAGGTAGGGGGCGTGTTGTATTTAAATTAACACTGACCCCACGTAAATGACGTGCCGAACATACTGCGCATGCGCCGGCCGTGAACGTATCCCAGTGCGCATGCTCCAAATCACGTTGCAAATATTCAATATAAACTACGTGAACATAACTTACGCCCAGCCCCATTTTGAATCGACTTACGCAAACGACGTAAACGGCGTACAATACGACGCTGTCCCGACGTCCATACTTAAAGTGGTTGTAAACCTAAATTTTACTCTTTATATTTATACAGTCATCCTAATATGCGTAATTCGTCGCTCTGTTTGTTTCTTGTCTTACCTGCTTCCTTCTTGCGATATCGCCGATATCCCGAGTGGTGACGTCACTCCTCGCATGCGCCGTCTGATCTGTAAACCGGCAAGCCGAGGCGCTTGCCGGCCAAAATCTATGTTTATGTTGGGGCTGCGTCATTTCCTGCTGTTGACGTCAGCCCCGACATCGCGCGATATTGTGCGGTGACGTTTCCTCCCCCCTCCCCCCAGAGGCTCCGGAAGCTCTGATAACAACTTCCTGCTGTACGCTGTGAATAGCTTATTTTCGTTTCCATAGTAACCGGAAACCAAAATGAGGCTTTAATATTTGCCGTAGTGCGCACGCGCGGGATTACAGCGATCGTAATCAACTGTGGGCGGAAGTTAGACTCTGCAGCAGATGCGGAAGACCGAGAGAACAATGGCGCCGGCATAGTAGGAGACAGAGCATGCACAAAAGTAAGGATTTAAACACTAATAATTAGAATCACATTTACTACATAACGAGCGGTGGATGCAGCGGGACACTGTGTTTATGAATGTGTTAATTGTTTGGAGATGAGATGGGGGTTTACAACCGCTTTAACATTGGCTGCGCTTCATATAGCAGGGGTAACTTTATGTCAGGCGTAAGCCTAACGTAAACAACGTAAATAGATACGTCGGCCGCAACTACGTACGTGAATCGGCGTATCTAGCGCATTTGCATATTCAACGCGTAAATCGACGGAAACGCCACCTAGCGGCCAGCGTAAATATGCAACTTAGATACGACGGCATAAGAGACTTACGCCCGTCCAAACTAACACAAATCTATGCGTAACTGATTCTAAGAATCAGGCGCATAGATACAACCCCACTCACGCAGAGTTACGACGGCGTATCAGGAGATACTCCGGCGTAACTCTTTGCTGACTCTAGCCCCTAAAGTACCAATACAGAAGAAACATCTACAAAATGACCCTATTTTGCAAAGTGAACCCTCCAAGATATTTAATAAGGGGCATGTCTTTTGAGATCACACTTATTGCCACAAGTTTTTTGGAAAAGGAAGAAATAAAATAAAAATGTGTATATAACAGTAACATAAATCAGTCAGCAACCAGTATATCAGGGCCAGGTGAATGGTAGATCGTGGTCTGGGCTTGCCATCCCAGAGCATCAGAGTTTCTGCAGAGGGACAACTTGTAAAGTTGGAGCTATAGTAGGGAGCAAGAGCCGCATATGCCTCCTCTGTCAAGCTGTTTCCTGTCCCATGCAGAGTGATACCAACTGCACTCCACCTTTTATCATGGCTAGTGTTCTCTAGAGTGGTGCCAGCAGCAGGAAAGAAGAGATCTTCAGGTCAGTTTGAAGCTGATTTAAACCCATTAATGTCATGCAATGCACGTGATTGTGACACGGCAGTACGGCAAATAGATGTTTAAATCAGGTGTGAGGAGGTGACACTATGCCCGGTGATATTTGACTACTCCCATGTTGTTCAGGTAGATCTCCACTTCTTTAAAGGGGTTGTAAATGTACAGGAGATTTAGGACGCCCACTAACAGCTCCTTTCTCTATCTGCAATGTAGAGAGCGTCCTGACTCTCCTGTAGTCCAAGGGAGGGGGCGAGCACGACACTCCACACCAGGAAGAAAACCTTGCATTACTGTGTGGAGTTACAAACAGAAGAACAGGAAGTGAGGATTTCTCAGAAGAAATAAGGACATTTAAAAGCAAAATGGAAGGATGAGGTAAGTGAAGGAGGACTGCACCAAGGTAAAGGAAGCTATTTAGGAAAAAAAATTGTACCTTTACAACCCCTTTAAGGTTGCCTACCCCTTGGTCTATGGCATTCTGTTTGGTTGCTTTGACTAACTGCATTCACCTCACTGAAAGTGGGTTTGGTGACATCAGTGTTTTTGGAAGCATTTACCACTTGGCAATATGATCCTATGGGGTTCTGTTGATGCTACAGTGTGTTCAGCGTTGTATTACTGCATGCAGGATTCTAAGTGCACGCTATATAAAGATAGGCATCTTCCTAGAATTACCACATCAACTGCACCTTGAAACTCCCTTTATCTTTTTTAACTGATTTTCAGAATGAAGAAGTGAATATGTAGAATAGCATGTTGTATGCGTTTTTTATTTTTAAGAAATGTTCTCTTTTTCTTACCTAAAACTGGATAGGACTTTTTTTTCTTGTTTTATTTATTTATTTTACTTGTTTCTAAAGCTGAATACCAGGTATGGATATTTTCTCATAGTTACATTTGTCCAACTTGGACCAATGTAAGTAAGCATATGACATGCCTGGCCAATTCCTGTGAAATCTAAAAATCACTGTAGTAGGCACTAGCTTCTGGGTCACCGAAAGTTCTCTCTGATTGGTTGAGATGGAGATTGTGGCATCAGTGTTCACTTAGCAGCAGGACAGTCACATGGCCACATGGCACTGGACTCAGTGCAGCAATCATAGCAGTGGTGACTTCCAGCTTCCACAAGGCTGGCCAGGTATGGAACATGCATATTTACATAGACCAAGTTGAAACAATGTAAGTATGCAAAAATAGCTGACTCCAGTTGTAATCGGCGTGCGTCCTAACAGTAGGACGTACGGCTCCTGGAGCCAGATAGGCAGGGTTTTCCTCTCCCAGCATCAGCCTCTGCTGTCAGATCCGCTCTGGCCTCGAGCCGCCCCTGGATCCCCTGGTTCTCTCTCCCTCCGGAGCCTCCACCTGCCAGAGACCAGACAGGCAGATAATGACAGGCAGACTGCTAGGCAGGCCTGCTCTATCCCTCCATTCCTCCAGCAATTCACCACTTGGCTTCCCCCGGCTTCACCTGATCCCTCCTTCACCCTTCTCCAGCAGGTAAGCCATTCACTGAGGCTGCAGGCGGCCGTCCTTTTTAGGACAAGCCGCTGCTGCCACTTAAAGCCTCGGCTTTCCCCCTATCCACATCTCCCCTCCTATACCCCCACACTATCAGCCCTTCTCAAGCTACCCATCCGCCACCTTCCCTGCAATCCTTTGCGATTTTCCGCCGTTTCTGGCATTTTTTCGATACGTCCGCGCCGGCCTGGAAGCAATCGCGGCAGCCGCAATCTAGGAAAGGCCGCGGCTTTACCCGTGGCCTAGTGGCGCGCCGCTTTTTACCCCCTCCAACCACCACCAAAGTCCCAAAACGGACTAGAAATCCACCCCATACCCCCAGGAAAGTACCTCACACCCCGGTCTATTCAATCCTGGCCCCAAATAATAGCACCGATCCACCCAATCTGGAAGCTTTACCAGCCTGGATCCTGCTGGCAGACCATTTTACTACACCCAGCCCCAAATCTCAACACCATTACAACTTGATCCAGGGTTCGCCCGATCGCCTGTCAAGGGGTCAGGAAGGAATTTTTTTTCCCTGTCGCTGCAGATTGGCGTAGCACGGTCAGGGTTTTTTTGCCTTCCTCTGGACCAAGTCAGGATAGAGGATTCAATCAATCCTTGACAAACCCTCCCCCCCCCTCCTGGTGTTTGGCGACCATTGTCAATCTGCAATACACGGCAGAGGCCATGTGGGGTTTGAGGCGATTTGCCGATTTGCCTCAATACTACCAGTCTGTACCAACAAAGCCCTCCAAACTGAGCGCCTATTGAGTTATCGGATTACTTCATTAATAAAATTGAAGGAATCCGGCAAAGCATTGAGCAGAACAACCCCCATAGCCCCCCCAGTAATTATTCACATAGCACCGGCAGTAACTCGCCACAACCAGGTAAGTTCACGCTGGAACCCGTCTCTACCCATGACATTAAAAATATCATTGGTACTCTGCGTAACAGCACTGCGCCTAATGATATCATTCCCACTAAACTGCTGAAGGAATGCTCCGACATCCTGGCACCTCCTATCACGCAGCTTATTAACCAATCCTTCAGGGAGGGCATAGTGCCTGCCCAGTTGAAGGAGGGTATAATTCGACCTATCTTGAAGAAACCCACCCTGGACCCCAAGGATCCACTTCACCGCCGTCCCATAACAGGCCTAAACTCTCTTTCTAAGGTCATGGCGAAAGTAGTGGCACAACAGCTGCAACAGCATCTAGATACCCACAGGCTACTAGATCAATATCAATCGGGATTCCGGCCCGGACACGGGACAGAAACCGCATTGATCAAGATATGGGACGACGCTCTCGAGGCCGCAGACGAAGGAGAATCTTGTCTTCTGGTTTTGCTGGACCTAAGCGCAGCTTTTCGACACAGTAGACCACAAGCTTCTATTGACTCGGCTAGCTGAAGTAGCCAAAGTCGCAGAAGGCGATCTATCCTGGTTCTCCTCTTTCTTGGAAAACCAATCGCAAATAGTGAAGCTAGGACCTTTAACTTCGGAAAAACGGAAAGTATCATGCGGAGTCCCTCAAGGATCCCCCCTGTCGCCGGTGTTATTCAACATCTATCTGCGTCCTCTTTTTGAAATCATCAGCAGTCAAAAACTGCTCTATCACTCATATGCAGACGACACGCAACTGTATTTCCGCATCTGCAATAAAAAGGATCACCACCTTAATCTAGAGACTTGTCTCTCTTTGATAGAGGACTGGATGACCAAGAGTTATCTTAAACTCAACGGAGCGAAAACAGAACTTCTCCTGTTTCACGCTAAGCGTAGGAACCAACCAGCAACAACTTGGACCCCCCCGCCCATTCTGGGTAAACTCATAACCCCTAGCGCCAAAGTCAAAAGTCTTGGGGTCATCTTCGACTCCTACATGACAATGGACGCACAAATAGGGTCAGTAGTCAGCGGATCTCACCATCTGCTGCGCCTACTATGCAGACTTATTCCTTTCATTCCTAAAGAAGACGTAGCAGTCGTGGTGGGAACAATTGTTAACTCCAGACTGGACTATGCAAATGCCCTTTACCTCGGACTCCCTAAATACCAAATCGCTCATCTGCAAGTCGCTCAAAACACGGCTGCGAGACTTGTGACAGGGAAAAAACCCTGGGAATCCATCTCACCTTCGTTGAGATCCCTTCACTGGTTGCCAGTGAAAGACAGAATTGCTTTTAAAGCACTCTGTCTAACGCATAGATGTATCCATGGGAATGCTCCCTTATATCTGTGTGAAAAAATAAAAGTTCATAACCCCAATCGCATCTTGCGATCCACCAACCAAAATCTACTCCAGATACCGAAAGCCAATTCACAAGAAAAACAGAAAACTGCGCTAAACCAGAAATAGATTAAATTAAAATATACAAACTAAAAAGCTGCGGCAATCGTGTGAAAACACAAAGTGATACAAAATGGCAAAGCCGCGCTCATCAAAAGGATAAAAAATATTTTGATAGAGGACTGCTGAGCAGTACTTTGCTGTGTTAAAGCCAATGCTATAACCTAGGCATAAAGTAACATGTAGAGGCTCTCCTAGGAATGAAACTTCCAAAGAAAAAAGAGTACATGAATGACTTGTATCCTAATGGTGGAATAGCATAAACGTTCATATAGTCCTTGTGTTAGAATTTAGACTTAAAGAACCCAATATCAGGAGGCAAAACGGCAATACATCATAATGATTCACTCCACCACAGTGACGAGATGTTGACAACAAAGTGATCCCTTCACCAGAATAAGGGGGGGCTGCTTACCAGAGGGCAAGCTCAATGAAGCGATTGGCTATAGCCCAGCCGCGGCCTTTAAAATCTTGTATGGTTCCTGGATATAACTTCCAGCGGCGAGCGAGGTTTAACAGTGCTCACGGATGGCGAAATATGGGTGGAGAGAGAAGGATGGACCAATAGTGTAATTCCGTTTACCAAAACAGGTTTATTAAAACATAAAATGATACTCACAATTTAGCAAAGCATCACAGGCATATAAAACAAATCGCCGGCCGGCAAACAAAGCGGAGCCCTTCCTCCGTGCGTGCGTGGTGACGCACGCACGGAGTCCAAAGGAGATAGAAGATTCGCGGTCCAAGGTCCCAGACTATGGAACGCTTTACCAACCAATATTCGGTTGGAGGAGAATCATCTAGCATTCAGGAGAAAGATCAAGACTCATCTCTTTTGATACCAAAGGAGACAGGAACAACAAGCGCCCAGAGGCGATTCAAATCGCATGTGCAGCGCTATATAAGTTTTCATTCATTCATTCATTCATTCATAGCTGGGTCCCGGGGGAATTCAAGGCACTCAACATAGAAATCATATAATATGACAAATAAACCAGTGAACTCAAATGAATGATAAACCGCATTTGTTCTAAAAACATATAAGTTAGGTTCTGAAGAAGACACGTGTCTGTTTTTTTTATTTCTCAATTTCATTGACTGCAAGGATACACATTAAACGGGTAATTGGAACTGCCAAGTCATACATCACAGTTGTGCATCACACTACGATATTTACATAAAGTCTTTCTTCCTGCACTTAGCATCTGCAAAATCTTTACCTAATTCATCAAACTGTATCATCTTCAGGACCAGTGTTGGCAACCCCCTGAAATTAAATTTACTGTCAGGATGCCAAAATTTACAAACAGCACCAATTTTTATTGGCAATTTTTTTTACTGACATACAAAAAAAAACTAAAATAGCGGTTTTCAGTGGTAACCAGTGAAAATGTCAAATATTTAAACTGTAAACACATAGCTAGCGCTATTAGTAATGTGTTTAAATTAAACAAAAGTCAAAAAACATATTTCCTCATTTACATTAAGGCCAGGTTACTATAACCCAGTCAGCACAAGGAGTTCCCCCTTACATCAGAGTCTGCAGGATTCCCCCTTACAGTTGAAGGGAACTCTTATGTAAAGATCACTGCAGATCATGATCTAAGGGGAAACTCTGATGTAAGGGGGTGCTCTGGTGACCAGAGACCACCTTATATCAGAGTCCACTACATTCCACTTTACATCAGAGTTTCAACTTACACCAGGGTCCACAGAGTTTCCCTTGCACTGTAAGGGGAAATCCTGCAGACTCTTATGTAAAGGGGAATGCCAGGAACTGCAGACTGCGGACATGGTACAGGAGGTGGTAAGAGACTGTGGACATGGTACAGGAGATGGTCAGAGACTGCAGACATGATACAGGAGATGGTCAGAGGCTGCAGACAAGATACAGGAGATGGTCAGAGACTGCAGACATGATACAGGAGATGGTCAGAGACTGCAGACATGATACAGGAGATGGTCAGAGACTGCAGACATGATACAGGAGATAGTCATGGACTGTGGACATGGTACAGGAGCTGGTCAGAGACTGCAGACATACTTCAGGAAACAGTCAGAGACTGCGGACATTGTACAGGAGGTGATGAGGGACAGAAGACATGGTACAGGCGGTGATCAGAGACTGCAGACATTGTACAGGAGGTGGTCAGAGACTGCGAGGACATGGTAGTGTCCTCCTCACCTCCTCACAGTAGTTTCCTCTTCTGTGCCCCTTAATATTATCTCTCTACATCATTGTCCTCCTCCTGTGCCCCTTTCACCTCTCTACATCAGTGTCCCCCTCCTGTGCACCTTTCACCTCTCCACATCAGTGTCATCCTCTTGTGCCCCTTTCACCTCTCCACATCAATGTCCTCCTCCTGTGCCACTTTCACCTCTCCACATCAGTGTCCTCCTGTGCCCCTTTCACCTCTCCACATCAGTGTCCTCCTCCTGTGTCACTTTCACCTCTCCGTGGGCAGATCAGTGTCCTCCTCTGCCCCCTCCATGGCTTCACCCTGTAGTAATGTCTTCCTCTGCCCTCTCACTCACATGAGTGTCCTCACTCCCCCTCTACCCCTCCTCTGCTGTGGTGTGGCACTGAGAACAAGTGCCTTTCATTTAAAAATCGTGCCAGGCGGCACGATTACATCACTGCGAATGCGTTCCGCCTGGCTGAGCATGTACAAGCTTTTCCGAGCATGGCATTTATCAGTTTCACTGTTGGCCATCATTTTTACAGACACCGCTTCCTGTAACGAGCATTTACAGGCAGCTCAAAAATTACGGGCTGCCAGTAAATTAACGAGCGGTTGGCAACACTGTTAAGGACACTGCTTTTGACAGCCAGTAGGCATAGAGCACTTAGTCTTTCATGGTTCATCGTTGTTCTCAGATAATTCTTTATTAGTGCAATTGGCTGAACAAGCTTTTCTCCCAAACAACTAGTGACCATCATGCTCAAATGTATTCTAGAAGCTACATTAACACATGGAAAGGTATCAGCAAGCCCTTTATAATGTAATAAAACTGCCTGTTGAGATGGAGTGGGACATGACTTGAGCTTGACAAAGGCTGCAAACTGGACAATTTCCTCAATAAACACACTACTGAAGTCTTGGGTTTAATTAAGTTTCATTTTTTTTTTTAAAAGAAGTCTGGTGCCCCCTCTGGCAGGGTGGTCTCCTTTGGCAGGGGGGCTTAGGGCATTTGCCATTTTTTTCCCCATTATAAATCTGGCACTGATCATACTTGTTAGATTAATTGGATGAAGCTAAGACAAATTATGGCGCTCTTTTTCTAGCCAGTCACTCCAAACTGATGTGTGACCTAATAATTGCTAGAGTGTTAAACAGCCTAATCGCTCCTTATATCTTTTGAAGGGTTTGGTGGTGAGATCTAGACCTGGGTTACCAGAGCAGCTCATCTCCAGCTGCAATTAGGAGGAAGCCCCATTCAGCATATTAAGTATGAGAAAAAAAGCTGAAGGAATTTTTTAGTAGAAGGCGATCAGGACTGAAGCCTCATACACATGACCGGTTTTCCTGTCGGGAAAACTGCCATGAGAGCTTTTGGTTGGGAAAACTGGCCGTGTGCATGCTCCATCACAGTTTTCCCGAGAGGAAAACTGCCGGAAAAAAAAAGAAAAGAGAACCAGCTCTCTTTTTTCCCCGCCGGCATTCCTGGCGGTTTTTAACCCGGCAATTTTTCTTATGGGAAACGCTGCGATGGAGCATACACATGGCCGGGATTCCCGACCAAAGCTCTCATGGCAGTTTTCCTGTCAGGAAATCCGGTCGTGTGTAGGGGGAAAAAGTTACCAAGCAGGTTCTCGGCTTTCTTTCCCCTTGGGTTTCCCGCCAAACTTTTTACCGCTGGGAATCCCGTATGTGTGTATGAGGCTTTAGAGTTATGGCATGGAGATCTCACTGCTGTCTTTAGGTGGTATACAAATCTAGTGGTTGAATGAACCAGAACCAGCCTACATATTACACCTTTGCAAATGACACAGTAACCTTGTGTTTACCTCACTAAATCTGAATGTCAAACTTCTGAATGCAAAGGTGCTGTGTTGCATTTATCTTAATCTAGTACTTTTTAAATTAGCTCAGTAATTTCTTATACATTTCATCATTTCCTGGCTGATCATGAATACAAATCTTGTTTCTTGGCAGTAGAACTTATTCTTATTTTCAGAAATGTTGGTATCCATGGTAACCTTTGAAAGCATCCAGTTTCCTAAATATTGGAGTATATGTATTTAGAAGATTGTGGGAGAAATTGGTAGTTTACATAGTGACATCGAATGATGGAATAATGATGTTCTGTAGCGTTATTTATAAATATTCATTGATGTGTAAAGATACGTAAATAGACACAAAAAAAATTGTACTTAGAGGACTGCACAACATCTTCTCAAAGAGACAAATATAGAAATCTGAATATCGGATGGATGCCGTTGCTGACACTGACTCCGTCTAAGCCAGTGGTTCTCATCCGTTTAGTGCCGTGACCCCTTGATAAATTTTCCAAAGTTGTGGGGACCTTTCGTAGCAAGGGTTGTCAGCATCCAAGGCAAGACAAGTAATTTGCACCCCTAACCCACGGCCATTTAGCGTTCCCTGAGTCCCTTCCACAGTATAAAAACCCCTTTTGCCGTTACGATACACACGATCGGTCCATCCGATGAGAACGGTCTGATGGACCTTTTTCATCGGTTAACCGATGAAGCTGACTGATGGTCCGTCGCACCTACACACCATCGGTTAAAAAAACAATCGTGTCAGAATGCGGTGACGTAAAACACAACGACCTGCTGAAAAAAATGAAGTCCAATGCTTCCAAGCATACGTCAAATTGATTCTGAGCATGCATGGATTTTTAACCGATGGTCATACGGTTAGGTATCCATTGGTTAAATTTAAAACATGTTGGCTCTTTTTTTAACCGATGGTTAAATAACCGATGGCGCCCACACACGATCGGTTTGGACTGATTAAAACGGTCCATCAGACCTTTCTCATCGGTTTAACCGATCGCGTGTACGCGGCATTATAGTACATTTTAGGATGTACCACCCTTTCTATTTGTTCTCCTTTCTTTCCTTTTTATCTCTCTCTCTATCCTAGTTTTATTTTACATTTTCCCCCATCCCTCGCTCTAGCCTTCTTTCTTGTTTTTTTTATTATTCTTTGTCTCCCCCTCTTTTTCTCTCCTTTCCTTTCAGCAGTGCTGGTGAGGGGGTGGGATCAGTGGCAGCGCTGGGGGGAGTTCTGATCAGCCAACTTAGGTGCTCTTGATCAAGGTCATCTGCTGATCTGAGAACTGTAGTGGGGACTTTTAATGGCAACTATAATCACAGGTAGTGTTGCTGTGTTTCTGGCTCGGTCGCAAAAAGGCTGAGAGAGTGGTGCCGGTTTTACGAACAGCCCAGGATTCGGTGACCCCTGGCATATTGCCATTCGACCCTCAAGGGGGTCCCGACCCCAGGTTGAGAGCCGGTGTTCTAAGCACTGTGTAAAATATGTGACTTTGTATATGGACCATTTGTTCTGAGGACGGTTCCCTTGCTAGTCTTCTATCCCCAGAAAATAAGCATCCCTGAAGTTGTCCCTAGCTGCCCAGCAATGCAATGCAGGGGCTTCGTTGGTGTCAGGGTCTCTTGTGGGTTGCTTTTGGTCCCAACACTGTAGCAGCCTGACTTTTTTATATCGTTTTGCTGCTGAAATGCCATTCACACTGCAGTAACTGGCTTAGCCAGGTAGAAACAGGAATGTTTGGTCATTAAGTGGGCCTTTGGGTTGCTTTGGTAGAACCTACTGAGATGAAAGTTCGAACTAGTTTCGAACCATGTGCTTTTAATGTGAATACTACAGAATAAAGGAACAAATACCTGTATAACCCTGTGCTTCCTGACCCTCAGTTCTGATTTGTGGGGGGAAGATAGGTAAAGAGAGGGAATCTTTCATGGTCCCTTTGGAAGATTTACTGGCCATACTTAGAATGTTCCATGTTTTCACCACTTTTTATTTGACCTTGGTTCCCCTTTATAAGAGTTTTATTTTTAATTCTTTAATTGTCATAGTGAAAATTGTACAACTCAGTATTTAGTACTGCCGTTTGTCTTGCGCTTACCACATTTGTTTTTCGATGAGCCTTACCAGCTTGCAAGCATTAGAAGACAACATCCATAGAAACGAAGAAGAAGAAAAAAAGAAGAAGGCCCAAATTCGTATTGTTACGCCGATTCGCAAAGCTAGATACGTCGAAAAGCAAGGCTTCAGCCGCCCGACGTAACTTGCCTATGCCGTCGTATCGTGGGCGCATAGTTACGCTGGACGCATTTGACGTTCCCATTTTAAATATGCAAATGAGTAAGATACGCCGATTCACGAATGTAGATGTGCCCGGCCGCTTCATATACGCGATTTGTACAAGGCTTACGTCCGGCGTAAAGTTAGCCCTCATATAGGAGGCGCAGGTAATGCAAAGGCATGGGCCAGGGAATGACGCCGTCAAATTTTACGCCGCGTACGCCGTTTACGTAGTACTACGTGAATAGGGCTGTGCGTAGGTTACGTTGACATCGTAGGCAGTGTTCGACGTATCTTAGGCAGCTATTTCGACGTAACTGTGAGCATGCACACTGGGATGCCTCCAAAAGACGACGCATGCGCAGTTCGTTTTTTGAAGTTCAGCGCATCATTTCCATGGGGTCACGCTTCATTATAATATATCATGCCCACTTCCAGCCCACTTCCACCTACTTTGACTTACGTCGGCTTACGCTGACAACTATACGCTACTCTGGCGCAACGTTGAGCGCATTTTCTTTGTGAATACCATGCTCGACTCTCAACGTTGCGCCGGTGTAGCGTAAAGAAGATACGCTACGCCTGCACAAAGATGCGCTGATCTAAGTGAATCTACTCCGAAATGTTTACCTTTCTAGAGTGTGGCAAAGGGAAATTAATGCTGTCTTTATAAGAAACATTCACTTCTGTTATACAGCTCTTTCAGGCAGAGCCCAGAAAAAAGCAGTTTTTCGTCTCTTTCTTTTCTAGGGTCGTTTGACACACGATCATTTTGCAGCATGAAAAAAACGTAGTTTTTCAAAAACGTCATTTAACTACTTGCCGACCGCCCACCGCAGTTATACGGCGGGATGGTGGCACTGCTGGGCGAGAGCACGAAGCTCTACGTCCTACCTTTAGCGGCCCCCGCTCGTCCCACGCACGTGCCCGCGATCGCCGCCGGGCACGCGCGCTCGTTCGTTACAGAGCGGGGAACGAGAGCTATGTGTGTAAACACAAAGCTCTCGTTCCTGTCAGCGGGAGAAACGCTGATCTTCTGTTCATACAATGTATGAACAGAATATCAGTGATTTCCCCTAGTGAGGCCACCCCCCCCCCATACAGTTAGAACACACCCAGGAACACACTTAACCCCTTCCCTGCCCCCTAGTGTTAACCTCTTCACTGCCAATGGCATTTTTATAGTAATCCAATGCATTTTTATAGCATTGATCGCTGGTCCCAAAAATGTGTCAAAAGTGTCCGACGTGTCCGCGATAATATCGCAGTACCGAAAAAAAATGCTGATCGCCGCCATTACTAGTAAAAAAAAAATATTAATAAAAATGCCATAAAACTACCCCCTTTTTTGTAAACGCTATAAATTTTGCGCAAACCAATCAATAAACGCTAATTGCGTTTTTTTTTTTTACGAAAAAAATGTAGAAGAATACGTATCGGCCTAAACTGAGGAAAAAAAAAATGTTTTAATATCTTTTTGGGGATGTTTATTATAGCAAAATGTAAAAAATATTGCATTTTTTTCAAAATAGTCGCTCTATTTTTGTTTATAGCGCAAAAAATAAAAACCGCCGAGATGATAAAATACCACCAAAAGAAAGCTCTATTTGTGGGAAAAAAAGGACGCCAATTTTGTTTGGGAGCCACATCGCACGACCGCGCAATTGTCAGTTAAAGCGACAGTGCCGAATCACAAAAAGTGCTCTGGTCTTTGACCAGCAATATGGTCCAGGGGTTAAGTGGTTAAAATGATCGTGTGTGGGCTACACATAATTTTTCAGGTTCTGAAAAACGACCAAAAAAAATAAAAATTCGAACATGCTACATTTTTTAACGTAGTTTTAAACTATGTCGCTTTTCGGGTTGTAAAAAATGATCGTGTGTGGGCTAAAACGACGTAAAAAAGCCGCGCATGGTCAGAAGAAATTTTTGAGACGGGAGCACTCGTTCTGGTAAAACTACCGTTCATAATGGAGTAAGCACATTCATCACGCTGTAACAGACAGAAAAACGCAAATCGTCTTTTACTAACACTGAACAGCTAAAGCAGCCCAAAGGCGAATGGAACTTCCCCTTTATAGTGCCGTCGTACGTGTTGTACGTCACCGCGCTTTGCTAGATCATTTTTTTTAAACGATGGTGTGTGGGCAACATCGTTTTTAATGATGAATTTGGGAAAACTTTGTTTTTTGGACATGCTGAAAAACTACGTTTTTTTTCATGCTGAAAAATGATTGTGTTTACGCGGCATAACATTTGGCAGGGTCACTTTAAGGTACAGTACTCTGACACTTAAATTTTTTTGAGGAAGCATGTGTTTTGTCATTTTTTCAGAGCAACCAACAAGGGCAAAACAAATTCCTAAATGCTTTTAAATTGTCCTGGCCGTTGACCTTTAGAAGATGTAATTTATTTTGCAAATATGTCCCTGTTTGTGGTCCCACCCCTGCTTTCATGTGACTCAGTCCATCACCACCAGACACGATTGTGTCCTCTCCATGTGGTATCCAAGCTAGTCTTCAAATATATGCCAATTTCTCTGCATTATGTAATTGTGCAGAAGGCATTAAGCTTTTTTTTTAGAAAGTGACAGATGAATTTGTGAATGTAAAATCTATTATCTTCTGATCTAGATTCTGATTAGGCACTGAACCATGCAATGTGCATGTTTTAGGTAATAACCTTGATATCCAGGTCATGAAAAGAATACAAGCATATTCTGCTCAGACAAAGCAAATGCCCCCCCCCCCCCCACATAAAACTATTGGCAGAGATCGTTCAGTGGTTCCAGTATGTGGACAATAGGGAGGCAGATCAAGCCTACTATTTTGCAGCACTGGACTAAATGTGGAATGTGCAAAAACTACTGCCATTTGGTCCAACATCAGTATACTAAAATGAATGATTAGCATCTGCAAAAGCTAGGAACACATTTGAAAATAATACTTTAGCATTTAAGAAATTTGCTAGCTGGTGGCATAAACCCAGTGGATGGACTATCATCAGGTGATACACAGAGATAAAACAAATCCTCCTATATAAGTTGTATCTGTTTATCTGCAGGGTTAGCTTCTTGACATCCATTTAAAGTGCTGAATTTATAAACTCTTCTGATAAGTTCAGAAAAAGGGGGTGAAGCTCTGTGAGGAGAAGTATGAGAGCTAATTGGAGGGAAGAGACACACCCCCCTCCACACAGCACACAGGCGCAGACCTGAGGCTGTCAATCTGCTGGGGGTCCCTCCCCTGTCACCATTTCTCTCTTGCTGTCAGGAAAAATTGTCAGAAGGGATTCATGCTGATAGCAGAGGAACAAAGTAGCTTACAGAAATGACACTTAGCGCTTTTAATTGAGACACGTACATACTATAAAAGGATTTGCTTTGCTCATATTTAATTTCTGAGGTTTACAGCCATTTTAAGAAGCCTTTTAGGCCAGATTGTAGATCCCTCGGTGAGGCTGCTTCCTGTGAAAGGTGTACCCAGCTAGAACGTTTCTGCAGAGAACACATTCCTGTGAGTAGTTATGAACTTGGGCAGAGAAGAGATCTGAGGGAGGTGACTGCACCTGCTTTCACTTGTGATTACGGCAGATAATTCACTTTATTTGATTGACTGTGTATGTCCAGTGACTCTGGAATGTATGTCCTGGTATGTCTTTACATTCCCTGAACAACACCAGTAAAGTGCAGTGAAGCTAACTATCGTGTGGGCATTCCTTTTTCTGAATGTAAAGGTCTATGGTCGGGGATGTTGTGAGGAGGTCCATGGCGAGGAGCAGGGCACAAGATGGACGAGGAGTTGACCTTAGTAGGTGGTATTGTGTTCTAGCAGGGCTGGAGCAGAGGTAGGGACTTGTGGTTTGTGTCAAAATTGACCAATCATGAAGCCCCTCTTACATGATAAATTCCCATCAAGAAAATTATAGTGTAACTTTGAATTGTACTGTTGCCAGGAACCTGCAAAAGAAAGTAAGACTGTATTATTGTGTCATTGTTTGTTACAGTTGATGTTTTTAAGACAACAAGTATAATTATACTTACTACAAATGCCAGCAGAGGGAGACACATTGGGGAAGATTTACTAAAACTGGTGCACACAGAATCTGGTGCAACTGTGCATACTAACCAATCAGCTTTGGGTTTTTAGATGCTGTTATAGCCACCGGTAACTGGGCTGGGGGTGTGCTTTTGGTACAGCTGTTTTTGCAATGATGCATGCAAATATGCGGCCACTCGGTTCCAAGGCTTTTAAAACCTACAAGCTGATTGGTTACTATTCACAGCTGTAACTAATTCTGTGTGCACACCAGTTTTAGTAAATCTCCCCTAAAGTGGCTCCACAACGGTGCAGGCAGTGAATACCTGTGTGTCATGGAGTCGTGTCTTTTTTTGATCCCTTCATTGAGATTCAGAAGTAAGGAGCACAATGTCTGCTTGGATTTTTATGTACAGAAACTACTTTTAGGAATGTCATTTGTGTTAATACTTTATTAATAACAATTTTGTCAATGTAGTTGGTCCCTGAAGGGGATGATGAAGAGATTGACAACTCCAAATCCAAAGTACATTGGCTTTCAACTCAATGACCAGCTGCCCTAAACCACCCTGACTGCAGCAGTAACACAGTAACCAAAACCAGATGATCAGATGGGTGAATCTTTTAGGCCCTGTACACACGATCAGACATGTCCGATGAAACAGGTCCGACGGACCGTTTTCATCGGACATGTCTGAAGGGATCTTTTGGTCTGATGTGTGTACACACCATCGGACCAAAATCCCCTCGTACCAGAACGCGGTGACGTAGAACACACCGACATGCTGGAAAAAGGAAGTTCAATGCTTCCACGCATGCGTCTAATCAATTCGACGCATGCGCAGGATTTCAGTCCAATGGTTGGGCGTACTAACCATCGGACATGTCCGACGGACAGGTTTCCAGCGGACAAGTTTCTAAGCATGTTTAGAAACGTTTGTCCTCTGGAAAACTGTCCGCTAGGCCATCTGCGGACCAGTTTCAGCGGACATGTTCGATCGTGTGTACGCGGCCTGAAAGATGAAGATCTTGCCAATCTTTTTATATTTCTTGCAAAATTCTCCAATAAGTATTCATTGCTTGTATTTTAAGCGTGCAAATAGCCTGTTTAGCTCCTTTATCTGGTCTTCCTCTCATCCAGGGATAGGGCCTGGTGTTGCCAGACCTTTTAAAATATTTTTTAACAGGTCAAATGGTCGTTGCTAGGCGTTGGTTGCTACACAATAATAGGGACGCTGCAACGGTCCTTGAACCTGCTGTTCTAGGATCCTACGAGAGTCTTTATTATTTAGTCTATAGAGGTGTCCAGGTGGCCTCACTGTTAATTGGGTCAATGCGTAGTACTTTGTGCTCTTGGGACAGGTTGCGGGTGCTAATGGAAACAGATGGTTTGGTCCCCTTGCCATCTGCCCCTCTTTGGTTCAAATCCAAATTTCCTAATTTTGGTGAAATTCCAGACCCAACAGATATCGTGGGGGGAGGGAGACTCCTTACATTTTATCAGCTAAAGTTACTTACTTCTTAACACAATTTGGGTCTTAAACCCTAGAGCTTAGGGCTTCTTATTTGGAGCAACTATTGTGTGATTTCTCTCTGTAGAAGCCCCTATCTGAGGTGTATAAAGAACTGTTTGCAGAATGGCCAAAAACCCTTAATAAAAGCAGGGACTGGTGGATGCCATTAATTCCTGATTTTCAGGGGGCTTATTGGGAGGATATGTGGGACTATTCGTTCAGGACTCAGGTTTCAGCATTAGACTGCTACATTCAATTCAAGCTGCTCCATAGAGCTTATTATACACCAGCAAATGTATCCGCTATTTATGGCACTGGCTTGGCAGAATGTTGGTAATGTACTGCCTCTCATATTTTTGAGCACTTTTAGCCGATACAGGAGTTCTGGACAAGGGTCACTCACCTCTTCACAATTTACCCACTATCCCAGTTCCCTTGACCATAACAGTTTGTATACTGGGCCTAGTGGAGGAGGTAGCACCACGTAGGGCACAAATGACTTGTCACATACCAGGTGTGAGGCTGAGATGCTGAGAGGGCTCCCCTTGCGGCTAAGTACAGTGCTTCCCTGAAAGTGGTACAAGGAGAGCAGTGCCCAGAGAAGCACGGTTTGCCAGGTACTGAGATGAGATTAGCTGGTCACCGTGATGTAGCAGGAACAGGCTGGTGTACTTGCGGAGTACCAGGTAAGCTAGACAGGGTACTGTAGCAAACGGAGACAGAAATTAGAGACAGGCCGGGGTACATACACGGACATACACAGTAAGATTAGTTCGGATGATGAGATTGGATAGCTGGGGTCATACACAGGAAGATGGATCTGTAGCAGAGTCGATAAGCCAAGCCAAGGTCAGACAGGGTGGAGCAAGCCAGAAAGAAGTCAGAAGTAGGGTTGAGCGAACCCGAACTGTAAAGTTCGGGTTCGTACCGAGCTTTGTTTTTTTTTGGACCCGAACCTGAACTCGAATAATTTGCTGAAAGTTTGGGTTCAGGTTCGGAGTTTGGCTATGTAACGGCACGCTGCACGGCAGACAATCACCATTTGTTTTACTTGTGTGACCTAGAAGCCATCACAGCCCTGCCTACTAATGGCATGGCTGTGATTGGCCAGTGCAGCATGTGACCGAGCATGTGACCCAGCCTCTATATAAGCTAGAGGCACACACCACATCTCATCACTCTGCTTTAGCTAGGGTAGAGAAAGGCTGCTGCTGCACTCAGGGAAAGATTTAGATAGGATTGTGCTGCTTCAGAAATCGAATTACAATACTCAGCAATCTACATAGCATTAGCTACTGTAGGGAAAGTTTCCTGATGTTCTTATAGGAGAGAATTAGATAGGAGTCTGTCCTACTTCACAAACCTAATTGCAGCTGCACTGCATATTTTCCTGTCAGATACTCTGCATTAGATAATTTAGGGTGAAGGTTCCTGATTGTGCTTATAGGGAGAGAAATATATAAGAGTCAGTCCTACTTCACAAACCTAATTGCAGGTGCATTGCATATGTTCCTGTGACATACTTTGCATATTGCAGCAGCATTGCATATGTTCCTGTCAGATACTCTGCATATTGCACCAGCATTGCATATGTTCCTGTCAGATACTCTGCATATTGCACCAGCATTGCATATGTTCCTGTCAGATACTCTGCATATTACACCAGTATTGCAACATGTTCCTGTCAGATACTCTGCATATTGCACCAGCATTGCATATGTTCCTGTAACATACTCTGCATTAGCTACTGCAGAGAAAGGTTCCTGATTGTGCTTATAGGGAGAGAATTAGTTAGGAGTCAGTCCTACTTCACAAATCTAATTGCACCAGAATAGTGTCCCATCATTGGTATCATTGGCAGGAATAGTGTCCCATTATTTGTGTCAGTGGGAGAAATAGTGTCCCGTCATTGGTATCAGTGGGAGGAATAGTGTCCCATCATTGGTATCAGTGGGAGGAATAGTGCCCCATCATTGGTATCATTGGGAGGAATTGTGTCCCATCATGTGTGTCAGTGGGAGAAATAGTGCCTCATCATTGGTATCATGGGGAGGAATATTGCCCCATCATTTGTGTCAGTGGGAGAAATAATGCCCCATCATTGGTATCATTGGGAGGAATAGTGCCCCATCATTGGTATCATTGGTAGAAATAGTGTCCCATCATTTGTGTCAGTGGGAGTAATAGTGCCGCATCATTGGTATCAGTGGGAGGAATAGTCTCCCATCATTGGTATCATTGGGAGGAATAGTGTCCCATCATTTGAGTCAGTGGGAGAAATAGTGCCCCATCATTGGTATCATTAGGAGGAATAGTGTCCCATCATTTGTGTCAGTGGGAGAAATAGTGCCCCATCATTGGTATCAGTGATAGGAATAGTCTCCCATCATTGGTATCATTGAGAGGAATAGTGTCCCATCATTTGTGTCAGTGAGAGAAATAGTGCCCCATCATTGGTATCATTGGGAGGAATAGTGCCCCATCATTTGTGTCAGTGGGAGAAATAGTGCCCCATCATTGAGAGGAATAGTGTCCCATCATTTGTGTCAGTGGGAGAAATAGTGCCGCATCATTGGTATCAGTGGGAGGAATAGTCTCCCATCATTGGTATCATTGGGAGGAATAGTGTCCCATCATTTGTGTCAGTGGGAGAAATAGTGTCCCATCATTGGGAGGAATAGTGCCCCATCATTTGTGTCAGTGGGAGAAATAGTGCCCCATCATTGGTATCAGTGGGAGGAATAGTGTCCCATCATTGGGGAAGGTTCTTGCTTGTCAAGATTTTTTAATGTATTTTATGTTATTTTAAGTTATTTCCCTATCCACATTTGATTGCAGAGTACTTGCCATGCTCTTACCAACATTTTGCTGCCATTTACAGCCCTCTAGCCCTTTCCCTTCGTTTTTTATAGACATTTTAGTAGTCAAAAATTTGGGTCCCCATTGACTTCAATGGGGTTCGGATTCGGGTTCGGGTCCCGAACTCTGACTTTTTTCCGAAGTTCGGCCGAACCTGCCGAACCCAACATCCGCTCAACTCTAGTCAGAAGTAAAAGCCAAGGGTAAATCAGGAGATCAGGTTCACAGGTCAGAGAAAGCAGGGCCAATAACAGAAGTCCAATCAGGATAGACAGGAACACAAGATCACTGACTAAAACGGAACGTCCCACACTCCGCTTGATTGCTTCCGTCATATACCGCTTCCTATCAGTCTGGATATAGATATCAGATATTCCAGATGCTCTCAAGCAGACAACAAGACAAGACTTGTTTGTCTGCTAAACATAGAGGGCCAGATTCAGATACAATTACATTGGCGCAGAGTATCAGAGATACACTACGCCGCCGTATTTTACCAGGCTATACGCCGAATTCTGGTAGATTTTATCCCTTACGGTACGGCGGCGTAGTGTATTTCTCGCCGCGTAATCGAAATATGCGATTGGGGGGCGTGAAGCATTTAAATTAGGCGCGTCCTCGCGGCGATCGAACTGCGCATGCTCCGTTCAGAAATTTCCCGCCGTGCATTGCGCAAAATCACGTCGTTACGTCATTTTTTGTTTGAGTAGCGTCGTTTACGGATATTCCTATTCCCGGACGAATTACGTGAAAAATAAAAAGAGATGTCGGAAAACGTTGAAATTCGACGCTGGAACGACGGCCATACTTGACATGGTCTGTCTAATATTAGACCAGCAAAAAGCTGGTATAATTTTACGCAGCAAAAAGATGACTAAAGATGCCATAAGAGATTGCGATTGACGTTCGTAACTTTGTGGATCGTCAGCAAAAGCTCATTTGCATACCCCGACGCGGAAAACGACGGGAACTCCACCCAGCGGCCGCAAATTTATTGCAGCTTAGATCCGAAGACGTACCAACACCTAAGCCAGTCGGATTGAAGCACGCAGCCGTATTTTCATGGTTTGAGGTTTCAGAGTAGTGAAAAAACGCGCATAATTTGAAAGTACTCCAGTCTAATGCGAGTTAGACAGGAGTAAGGGCTCTGTGAATCTGGCCCGGAGTGTTTATTAGAACCAAGAATACAACCTTATATACAGTTAAAGAGGAGGTAGCCAAAACATAAATTAACATGAGCAAATTAACTAATCATTTAGACTAGGCGACTCATAGATATGACCTTTCAGGGTAGACGTCACATCTCCTCGCTCACCTGCTATACAATACACATTATCATAAGTGTAAACACAGGACATCTTCACACAATAGCAGGGTCAATTAGCACAGAGAACAGACAGATGGCTGGAGGTGACAGCATTAGCATCTCCTTACACTGTATGTCCCAACAGTATGAATCAGTCACTCTAATATGGCATATACAGGGTCCCCAGGCATACAGCTCACAAAAAGCACCGTTCCCCCAAATGCCAGGGCCCATGATCGCAAGGCAAGAGGCTAGCATTCAGTCCCCTCCAAAAGCCTTTGTCCTAGGTGAGTCTGTCACACTGACATTTAGAATATAACATAACAATGTGGTGCACCTGCCTAACGCTTCAAAAAAACACACCTCAATGTACAGTACCTAAATGGGCCCAAAAAACAGACTCTTGTTCTAGGACACTTCACCTTACTGGACTGACTTTGCTATTGCATTTAGTTTATAAAGTTCTGTTTTTACTTTTCTTGAAAATCACAAGCTTACTAAGTATCCCCCTGCACTTTTATACCTTCTCTCCAGGTTATGACCTCTTATCACTTGCTATTCTGAAACTTCATAATTTGAATCAGTTCTCAGTATTTGTGCTATTCCTTACTTGGAACCCTTAGGTCTAAATCCTGTAAATATTTCAGGACTTGTTTTCTAAATAATTAATTTGACATGTAGTGTACTTCATTTTCAAAATAGTTTTATAAACAATATTCTAGCCACCATACATTTTCCCATTCCTTAATCAAATGGCACACTGTACCAATGCAATACAGTGACACATTTTTATTACTAATTAATGAATTAGGGTGTGGGCATGTTTTCCCTTTACCAATGCCCAGCGCTAAGTGACAGGTACAAGTCACTTAAAGCCTCATCCCCTACCCCATTGATGCCAAAGATTGTGGGAAATATAGGCCCAGATTCACGTACATCTGCGCATTATTGGACCGGCGTAGCGCACCGCCTTTACGTTAGACTTGCGCAATTTTGCCGCGTAATCACCCTATTCTCGTAGCTTTTGCGCAGGAAATTGCGCATACGTAACATTTTTCCATAGGCGTAAGGAGGAGTAATACAAATTGGGAAGGACGTGGGCGTGTTACATTGAAATGAGCCGTGACCCCATGCAAATGAAGGGCCGGCCGGCTCGCGCATGCGCGCTTGAACGAGACCATGTCAGCTCCGATGTGCGCATGCTCACAACTCGGGAGCGGCGCAATCAGTGAAATTGGAAATGGACTAGGGCAACGTTGTGAACTACGCAAACAGCATAAATAGACACACACAAACGCACTTCCTTTGCAAAAGTACATCCCTTTGTCCCTTCCCATTTAACAAAGTGCTTTTGTTCTTGTTGTTCGTTGCGGTGTGTTTTGTAGTTGTCAGATTAGTGTTCTGTGTGATCAAGTGGTTGTTAGTAGATTTTTGAAAGTGGTTTTTGATAAGTGTTTGAGAGACTGTTTGTTTGATTGATATATTTCTTTTTGTTTCTTTTTCTGCTGTATTTTTGTTTTGTTTTTTTGGGGACTGTTTCTTGCTGAGTCGTTTTCTCTCTGTGTGTTTTTTTTTTGTAATTGATTGGGCTTGTTTGTGTGCGTGAATTTTGTTGACTGGGACTGTTTTTTTTTGGAAGGATGAGTGAGAGAAAACGCAAGCTGAATTTTACAGTTGTGGAAAAACAGATTCTTGCCCGGGCCATTAGCGAGTATGAGCGTTACCTCCACGGCCCAGAGAGTGCCAACACCACCCCGGCCAGGAGGAGGGAGATATTGGATAGGATCACTGACCAGGTGAATTCAGCGGGGCAGGGGGAGACACGGACCAGGTCTGGGATTGACAAAAAAATCAATGACCTCCGGCGTCTGGTCAAAAAGAAGTTGGCCAGAATGCATGCCCATGCCAGGGGCACAGGAGGGGGCCCACCATGCCGTATTAGCCTGACAGCGGAGGAGCGTGCGGTGGCCCTGACATTTCATCAGCATGAAGTTGAGGGCCTGCCCGGCTTTGACTCAAGTCCGGAGCCCGTGGTGCCAGGTAAGTTTTTTTTTTTAATATCAGGTGTGTAGCATGTGTGGGGGAGGGGGTGAAAGGGAATATGTGGCAAGTGTGTGGATCCTCCAACCTGTGAATGTTTTGTGTCATCCACAGATGTGCAGGAGGGTGCAGGGCCATCTGGCCTGACCGCACCAACCCCAGGACAGCAGCCTAATGAGGCCCCCCCAACAAGGCCGGAGTCCGCGGAGGAGGATCAACAGGAGCAGGACAATCATGAGGAGCAGGACAATCATGAGGAGGAGGAGAATCATGAGGAGGAGGAGTCCATGTCAGGCACTGGACGTTGGGTTTTTGAGGACTCCTCCCCTCTGGCTGCCAGCAGGCAGGCCTCCCTAAGGGGCCTCCTCCCCCAACATGGCTCCCCTCACAAGGGCCTCCCCTTCTCCCCGGCCACAAGCATCAGCTGGAGGCAGGATGTCATCCCAGACCACCAGGGGGTTGGCCGATCTCCTGCCCGCCACCCTCAGAAGGGACCAGTTCCTCCAGACCCGCCATCTGGGACAGGTCAGCCAGACATTGGTGCGGATGGAGGAGAGCCTGTCCTCCATCAAGGATACGCTGGGGAACCTGGACTCCCACTCCCGGGCTTTCACAACCTGCCTAAATGAACTGCAGACGACATCAGCAGTCGTTGGGCAGGATGTGAGGGCCCTTACCCTGGCTATCCAGGCCAACACGGCAACAGTTGGTGCTGCCCTGGACAGAATTGCCGTGGCCTTGGAGGGCAGGCCACCAGGTGGGCAGAGATCAGGGGCTGATCCTCCTTCCCCGGTTTTACCCCTTCCCCATGAGTCTCCCCTGAGAAGCCGGGGCCGTGGCCGGGGGCGCCCCAGGCGTGGCTCACGCAGAGGGCAGTAATTAGTTTTTCCCCCAATTGTTTTTTTTTTCAAATATATATATTTTTTTTTGTCATTTTCTTTTTTTTTTTGCTGGAAATTTTTTGACTTTGCAGGTCTTTTTTTTTTTTTTTTGGGGGTTGTGAATGCTGTGTGAATGTGGGGGTGACATTCCTGCCGGAAAAGGGGTGTCACCCTCTATTTTGGTGGAGAAGGGTTCCCCAGGACCAGGGAGAAGTGATCCCCAGGTCCGTGTGAATGGTGTATGAATGTACAGTGACATAATTGGAGCCTTGGCGTGGCGTTGCTGCTCACAAGTCCTGCATGGTGGACTGGTGCCAATCCAATTTGATGTGGATGTGGGGTGTGTGTGCTAGGGACCACAGTGGTGTGCATGCATGCATTCTCATTGTGCCATGATTAATGTGTATGTTTAACGTGCAAAGATGCCCAATGTGAGCTGTCTCCTGGCTGCTCTTCCCTCAGAAGACGGGGTAACCTCGGTTAGGGGGGGATTGTCTGGTTCAGGGGTCAGGTCATCACGTATGTCAATCTGCAGGCCCTTTCTTTCTGCAAAGTTGTGCAGCATGCAACATGCACCGACGATCTGGCACACAAAGTTTGGGGAGTACAAGAGGGTACCCCCAGACTTATCCAGGCATCGGAAACGTGACTTTAGGATGCCAAAGGTGCGCTCCACCACTGCACGGGTTTGGGCATGTGCTTGATTGTATCTTTCCTCTCCTGGGGTTTGGGGGTTCCGGATAGGAGTCATGAGATGGGGTCCCAGTGGATATGCAGAGTCACCTGTAAGGGAAAAGACAGGAGGATGTTAGTCATGCATGTGCCCCTTGTGATGTGCATCATGGGAGGAGATAGTCATGCCTGACTCCCATGTCACTCACCAACCAGCCAGGTGTCCCCATACACGTTCTGATCGAATTCCAATCGGATGTGGCATTGATTGTATATGTAGCTGTCATGGCTGGACCCTGGGTGTTTGGCACGGACGTGCCATATGAGGCCTTGGGCATCGACTATCACCTGTACATTGATGGAATGCCAATGCTTCCGATTGCGGTACATGTGCTCTGTCTCCTAGGGGGGCTGGAGTGCCACATGTGTGCAATCAATGGCCCCCACGGTGCGTGGGAATCTGGCAATTCTGTAGAAATCTGTCATTGTCTTCAGCCGCAGCTCCTCAGTGGTGGGTTTGATGATTTGGTTGGCCATGCGTCTGAGTATTGCAGGGACAACCTGGTGCACACATCTGCTCATGGAGGACTGTGACATCTCAGTCACCACTCCACTTGTTCTTTGAAAAGAGCCACTGGCAAGGAAATGGAGTGTTGCCAGGACCTTGACCAGTGGCTGCACTGCATGTGAGCGGTGTGTTGGGCTGGTGATGTCCTCCTGCAAGGTTTTGGTTAATTCCAGGATGACATGAGGGGTGAATCTGAAGATGCGATACACCTCAGAATCACTCATGCCAAACAGGTCTATGCGGGTGCGGTATATCCTCTCCCGTGCCATCCTCCGTGCCATCCTCCGTGCCCTCCTCCTTCTTTGTTCATCTAAAGTCAGTAGTATAGCTATGCGCGACGATGCCCCTGGCATGTTGGCATACAGATTCTTGAGCAACACGTGTGACTGCTGAGCTGCTCACTAACAGTGTTGCTTTATCTAACAAGTAGACTTTTTTTCTTTTTTTAGACCAGCTTTTATCAGCTCTAATTTTAGACAGGACATTTTGCTGTTGCGCACACTGCGTCGCCTGCGCTGCCCCAACGTTGTTTTGTGGATCCCCGTAAGTCCCTCATTAGCATATTTGACTAGCAAATCAATAGTGTGTCTATCGCACTTTTGCGCGGACGGATGCGCCAGTCTAACGAAATTACGCGGGACAAAAAAAATGTCGATTTTTTGCGTATCTCGTTCTGGGGATGCCGCGCAACGAAACGCATGCGCACATTTAGACTTACGCACGCGCATCTCCTGTTGCGCAGGCGTAATCGCTCTGTGAATCTGGGCCATAGTTTTTAATAACTAAGTTGTAGTCCCACATACAAGCCTACCCAGGAAAGCCTTATACAGTAAGGATCATCACAATATCATTTCAACAAGACAATAGGAGCCATGGAGAAAGTGAAATTTGAAATTGCCTGGGATGGTGTTGTTTTTGTGCAAATAATGACAATAAATATAACTATGTGGCACATTTACCATTGCTATGCAGGTAACAACCTGTTATGTTGCCCCATGCTAGTGTAGCAGCATAGTTGCCAACATTTGAAAAAAAATTCCAGGAAAACTTTGCAGTGTCCGGGTCTAGAGCAAATGAAAACCCGTACACATCATTCAAAAACCGGACTGTGCTGGAGAAAATCATACAGGTGGCGACCCTAGTGCAAACGTCACTCAGGTGAGAAAGACAGAAGTGCTGCAGCACAAAACAAAGAGAAGGTAATTGGTTCCCATGGGCAACACAGACAAATTATGTTTCAGACACATTCACCTCCCAGACACACACACACAGTGTACACATAACACCCCTCTCCCAGCTTCCTTTACTTGCCATGTCATAAACTGTCACTCATTTTTACCCCGCCCACACTTTCTCCGGCTCTCCTCGCTTGCTGCAAGAGCTGCCACTCGAGAAGCCGCACCTGCCTTCCCCACTAGCCCAGTGTTGCCAACCTACCAGATTAAAATTTACTGGCACGGCACCCAAAATTTACTGGCACAGCCAAATTTTTACTGGCATTTTACAAAAGTTACAAAATTACAGTTTTAGGTGCAAATTTCAGTATTTAGGCTACAAAACAAGTACACTATTCAAATAGCAATGTGATTTAAGGTAGATATAAAAGGTAAAACAAAAAAAAAAAAAAACATCTTTCTGTTAATTTCAATATAAAAATGGTCCATCAGTTTTTGTTCACCATAACCTCCTGCCACCTCCATCTGCCACCATCACCTCCTCCTGTCACCACCAGCTATTGCCACCATCACCTCCTACTACCGCCAGCTTCTCCTGCCCCCACCACCAGCTCCTCCTACCCCCACCACCAGCTCCTCCTGATACCACCAGCGCCTCCTGCCACCACCACCACCAGCTCCTCCTGTCACCACCAGCTATTGCCACCATCACCTCCTACCACCACCAGCTTCTCCTGCCATCACCACCATCTCCCCCTGCCCCCATCACCAGCTCCTCCTGCCACCTCCTGATATCACAAGCTCCTCCTGCCACCACCACCAGCTCTCCTCCTGCCACCACCACCAGCTCCTCCTGCCACCTCCTGATACCACCAGTTCCTGCTGCCACCATCACCAGCTCCTCCTGCCACCACCACCAGCTCCTCCTGCCACCTCCTGATACCACCAGCTCCTCCTGATACCACCAGCTCCTCCTGCCACCACCACCAGCTCCTCCTGCCACCTCCTGATACCACCAGCTCCTCCTGCCACCATCACCAGCTCTCCTCCTGCCACCTCTACCAGCTCCTCCTGCCACCACCACCACCAGCTCCTCCTGCCACCACCACCACCAGCTCCTCCTGCCACCACCACCACCAGCTCCTCCTGCCACCACCACCAGCTCCTCCTGCCACCACCACCAGCTCCTCCTGCCACCACCACCACCAGCTCCTCCTGCCACCACCACCAGCTCCTCCTGCCACCACCACCAGCTCCTCCTGCCACCACCACTAGCTCCTCCTGCCACCTCCTGATACCACCAGCTCCTCCTGCCACCACCACCAGCTCCTCCTGCCACCTCCTGATACCACCAGCTCCTCCTGCCACCATCAGCAGCTCCTCCTGCCACCCCCTGATACCACCAGCTCCTCCCCTAACTAGCTCCTGCCACCACCAGCTCCTCCTGCCACCATCACCTCCTCCTGTCACCAACAGCTATTGCCAACATCACATCCTCCCCCCATCATCAGCTCCTCCTGCCCCCATCATCAGCTCCTCCTGCCACCACCACCAGCTTCTCCTACCACCCCCTGATACCACCAGCTCCTGCCATCATCACCAGCTCCTGCCACCAGCTCCTCCTGCCCCCATCACCAGCTCCTGCTGCCCCCACTGCCAGCTCCTGTTGCCTCCTGCCCCTGTCAGCTCCTGCCATTTCCTGCCCCCACAAGCTCCTGTCACCATCACCAGCTCTTCTTGCCACCATCAGGCACCAGCTCCTCTTGCCACCACTGCCAGCTCCTCCTGCCCCCACCACCAGCTCCTGCCACCAGCTCCTCCTACCACCCCCTGATACCACCAGCTCCTGCCATCATCACCAGCTCCTGCCACCAGCTTCTCCTGCCCCCATCACCAGCTCCTGCTGCCCCCACTGCCAGCTCCTGTTGCCTCCTGCCCCTGTCAGCTCCTGCCATTTCCTGCCCCCACAAGCTCCTGTCACCATCACCAGCTCTTCTTGCCACCATCAGGCACCAGCTCCTCTTGCCACCACTGCCAGCTCCTCCTGCCCCCACCACCAGCTCCTGCCACTAGATCCTCCTACCCCCACGCCAGCTCCTCCTGCCCCCACCGCCACCATCGCCAGCTCCTGCTGCCCCCACTGCCAGCTCCTGCTATTTCCTGCCCCCACCAGCTCCTGGCACCATCACCAGCTCTTCTTGCCACCATCAGGCACCAGCTCCTCTTGCCACCACCGCCAGCTACTACTGCCCCCACCACCAGCTCCTGCCACCATCACCAGCTCCTGCCACCTCCTGCCCCCGCCAGCTTCTGCCACCTCCTGACTCCGCCACCATCAGGCACCAGCTCCTCTTGCCACCATTACCTTTTTACCTTAAAGCAAAGGAGTCTCCAGATTGCCCTGAGCTGGTCCGTTGTGCTGTGTGTGGATTCCTGGGTGCAGCTTTGGGCTGTCACTGAATTGCCTGAGCAGACCACAGCCACCGCCGGCACCATCAAGGCAAAACTGCTCCATGCCCAGCTCGGAGCTCCTGGCGAGTAAGGTATTTTTAAAGCCTGGCGCGTCTGGCTGGCAGCTGGATGCGCCATGACATCACTGACTCGCATCGCCTGCCCCGCGCCGCCGCTCCACCAGTAGCATGCCACACATGCATTGTCAGCCTCCGTCTAATTCGCCCCCTCCCCCCCTGTGCCCGAGCGGAACCGAATCAGATCCATTCAGCGGCTTAGCCCGGGATCGCGCAACACAGCACTAGCCGGGACAAGTCCCGGCAGGCTAATTTTGGCGGGACAAGGTCCTATTTAACGGGACTGTCCCGTTAAAAACGGGACAGTTGGCAACTATGTAGCAGTACCCCCATAGGGGCTGCTGATAGTTGTCCATGCACTTTGTATTTTTTTTTATTATTGGGGGATTAAACTTGGACAGGCATATAAACAATTTAGGGATTAAAAACGATATACACTTCCAGTATATACAATTCCCTCTCCTGCACAAATTTGCTTGCAGTCTATCACTCCCAGGACCAGCTAGCACTTAGATGCATGCCTGACACTGGCTCAGCCAGGCCCAAAGCAAATGCCCTTTGCAGGCAGGGACCGCTTGCCCCTTCGATGTAGCAAGATTTGGTGGTCCTGATGCTAGCTGTCCAATGTGGCTACTGATCCCAGCACCACCTCTTCAGGGCCTGCCAGACCTCCTGGCTGCAGCTGGCTCTTTCCACTGCCGTGCCACCACAGTCCACCCTACTGGCTTTTCACCCATCTCAGAACTGCACTCTCCCAGTCCTTTCAGGCATGCCTCCTAGTCCTCCCCTCGGGCTAAGCCTTTAACAACCATGTGGTTCCACCCCAAGCTCTGGACTTAGCCTTGGCTGCTCCTCTTTAGCGGAACCATGAACTGCTGGATAGGCCTTAAAGAGGAAGTAAAGCCAATTTTTGTTTTCCTCTAAAAAAAAAAAACCTGCAAGAGAAAGTCATAATGAACTAGTATGCATAGCATACTAGTTCATTATGAATCACTTACCTGAGATCGAGGCCCCCAAAGCACTTCTCGTTCCCCTCTTCCGCTGCCATGTCCCCTCCGCGCTTTTTCCAGGTATTGCCACTCCGGCGCTGTGATTGAGCAGAGTGGCGATGACGTCACTCCTGCGCATGCCCGTGGGATGGCGCAATCCCACGAATGCCCGTGAGACTGGCATAATCCCGGCATGATCACAATCATGCTTTATTAATCTAGGCTTACCTGAAGGTGCAAGCTGTAAGAGTGGGTTTACAACCACTTTAAGTGCACCTAGCAACCAGCATGCCTCCTGGATAGGCCTCAGGTTTCAGGCCTAGCAACCTGGAGCTTCTCGACACACACTCACCCAGGCCGCAGCTTTGGGCAGGAAGAACCCTGATCACCTGATTCCTAAAAAATAAATAGCCTATCCCAGCATACACAGCGTTTAAAGAAACTCATGCTGATTAGCTGAGACAACCTATTTACCCATCACCTGAATTAATTGTAATCCATCATTCCAATGCCAAAGGCAACAGTGCCACCTATTGACAGAAGAGAGAGATTACACTAAGGCCTCGTACACACGATCGGACATATCCGATGAAAACGGTCCGCGGACCATTTCCATCGGATATGTCCGATCGGGAGTTTGATCCGATGGCGTGTACACACCATCGGATCAAATTCCCCGCCGCCAGACGCCGCGGTGACGTTGACGCCGCCACGTCACCGCCACGTCACCGCACCAGGAAGTTAAACACTTCCGCGCATGCGCCGAATCCATTCGGCGGCGGCGCGGCGGTGGTGGGGGACGACATGTCTGCTGGTAAGTGTACTAACCAGCAGACATGTCGGGTGGACAGATTCCACCGGATAGATTTCAAAGCATGCTTTGAAATCTGTCGGGTGGAGAAATCTGTCCGCTAGCCCATACACACGAGCGGAGATGTCTGCTGAAACGGTCCATCGGACCGTTTTCAGCGGACATATCTCCTCGTGTGTACGAGGCCTAAAACTCAGACTTAGGACAGAAATCAGTGGATCAACCTACCAATTAGCCAGGCTAATTATCACTTAGCACAATTAGATTTATTAGCAGCCCTGTTTAGTACCAGGGTGTTACACATATACACTATAATTATAGAAAAACAAATCTTCATACAACAATAAGGAAGAACATTTGATCTTTTAAGTCCAAAGTAATTGTAAGCATGTGTAGGAATAAAGGGCTGTTTAAGCCAGAGATGTGTAATATAGATACTGTATAAGAACCATCCTGTTGTATGATGAATTACTTAAAACCGAGCCCCAGCCCTCCCCCTTTGAAAATTAAAAGTCAGCAGCCACAAATACTGTAGCTGCTGGGTTTTAATATTAAGACACTTACCTGTCCAGGGATCCCACAATGTCAGTACTCAGCTGAATTTTTAATTGGCTCTGGAATGCTACCACAGCCATTCCTCGTAAAAAGGGAAACTGGCAGTGAAGCCTTTTGTTCCCTACTGCGCATGCGTGACACTCGCTGCGCATTCTGAATATCCTGGCGGTGGTGGAAGGAGGAGGGAGGCTGAACTCCGTGGCGAGGTCTCCCGGAAGTGAGGATGAGTACCTGTCATGTACATGCTCCTCCCCCCGAAAGATGGCAAATGTGGCAGCGGAGGGGGGGGCAAACAAGCAAAGCTTCTATTTTTGGGTAGAGCTCTGCTTTAAATACTGTATAATGTTTACTGCCCAGCTCACATTCCCAAATTACCAACTATTAGATGATGGAATGTGTATATACTAATGCACAACAAATGTCCCAGCTTACTAGGCATGTCTAAATTCCTCATATCAGCACAGTACCTTACTTCTGACTTCAAACACAGATCATCATTGATCTAATGGTTTATTGATTAGAACGCAAAATGCTCCTTGTAGCTGAAAATGATAAAAAGTAATGCTAATGAATTAAATATCACTGTCAGGTTCAGAGATATAGGGCCAGATTCAGGTAGGAGAGCGAATCTTTATTCTGGAGTAACGTTTGTCATTTACGTTACTCCGCCGAAACTTTAGGAGCAAGTACTGTTATTCACATAGCACTTGCTCCTAAAGTTGCGGCGGCGTAGCGAAAATGAGCCGGCGGAATTCAAATTGGGCGGGTAGGGGGCGTGTATTATTTAAACTAGTCGCGATCCCGCGGCAAACGTACTGCGCATGCGCCGACTGTCAGTGCGCATGCTCCAAATTCTGTCAGTGAACGTCAATGACGTCAATCCCCATTCACGGACATTTTACGCAAACGACATTAAACTTTTTCAATTCGACGCAATGACGACGGCCATACTTTATATAGGGTACTCCACCTAGGGGGCATGTTTTTCTTTACGCCGCGTATCGCTTACGGAAACGTCGGAAAGTCACTGCGTCGGGCCCGCGTACGATCGTGAATTGCCGTTTCTCGCTGATTTACATATTCTCGGCGTAAATCAGCGGTAAAGCCCCGAGCGCCCATTTTAAAATTGCAGTTCCGATACGACGGTGAAATACAATTACGCCGCTCGTATCTGAACTCAATCCCGGCGTATCTTGTTTTCTGTATACAGAAAACAGATAAGCCGGCTCAAGTGTGAGTTATGCTGGCGAATCACTGATACTCCAGCGTAACTCTACCTGAATCTGGCCCATAGTGGATACAAAAAGCTGGGAGCTGTTTGCATGTCTAAAATCCTGGGATTCTTGGGTAATAACGAAAGAAATATAAAGTTCATGGGAGCATGGATCAGTTTAATGAATGTAAACATTGAACAGCAGTTTCTCCTGTATACTGCCTAGATAAAGATAAAGCAAGCAGTAGGTAACCAGCTGTAGCAACAACAATCCCCAAAAAAGCAATGCCATGTAAGATCTCTTGAAGAAGATTGAAAACAAAATAAAAAAGTCAAAAAAATCCAACATGTGATCACTTAAAAGGGTTGTAAAGGTACATTTTTTTTTCCCTAAATAGCTTCCTTTACTTTAGTGCACTCCTCCTTCACTTACCTTATCCTTCGATTTTGCTTTTAACCTCCCTGGTTTTAGGTGCTGAAAGCGGTACAATTATTTTGCAAGGAAATGTGGCGTTTTATATTGTAGGCCTGTAATTCTTAGGAATAACGCACTTAAATCTGACCAAACAAGAGTCTAGTAGGCATCCCGGGTATGACATTTTTTTAAAAACAAAATTATAAATTATAATATAATAAATAATTATAAATAATTATAACAAATAATAATATAATTATAATAAAAATTATTCAATAATGTAATCAACTCAAAATTATGGAAATTTGCTCAGTTGCAGAATTGTCGCTGTTATGCCGTGTACACACAGTCGTTTTTTGCGATGAAAAAAAACGTCGTTTTTTAAAACGTCATTTAAATTGATCGTGTGTGGGCAAAACGTTGTTTTTTGTCTTCAAAAAAACGACCAAAAAAAAATTCCAACATGCTTGAATTTTTTGTGTCGTTTTTCAAAATGTCGTTTTTTGTTTCACAAAAAGTCACCGTGTGTAGCAAAAACGTCTTTTAAAACGACGTTTTTCAACCCGCGCATGCCCAGAAGCTAGTTATGAAGCGAGCTTCAATGGAAAAGAGTGGTGAACGTAACCTCGCTTTTTGTGAAAAAAACGATGGTGTGTATGCAACATCGTCTTTGAAAAGTAACGTTTAAAAACGTAGTTTTTTACTTCACAGAAAACGTCGTTTTTTTTCATCACAAAAAATGATCGTGTGTACGCGGCATTAGGGTTGTCCCGATACCACTTTTTTAGGACCGAGTACAAGTACCGATACTTTTTTTAAGTAGTCACCGATACCGAATACCGATACTTTTTTTAAACGTGTCCCCAAATGCAGCCATGTCCCCCACATATTGCAGCCATGTCCCCCACATATTGCAGCCATGTCCCCCATATACAGCCATGTGCCCCACATATTGCAGCCATGTCCCCCACATACAGCCATGTCCCCCACATATTGCAGCCATGTCCCCCATATACAGCCATGTCCCCCACATATTGCAGCCATGTCCCCCACATATTGCAGCCATGTCCCCCCATATACGCAGCCATGTCCCCCACATATTGCAGCCATGTCCCCCACATATTGCAGCCATGTCCCCCATATACAGCCATGTCCCCCACATATTGCAGCCATGTCCCCCACATACAGCCATGTCCCCCACATATTGCAGCCATGTCCCCCATATACAGCCATGTCCCCCACATATTGCAGCCATGTCCCCCACATACAGCCATGTCCCCCACATATTGCAGCCATGTCCTCCATATACAGCCATGTCCCCCACATATTGCAGCCATGTCCCCCACATATTGCAGCCATGTCCCCCATATACAGCCATGTCCCCCACATATTGCAGCCATGTCCCCCATATACAGCCATGTCCCCCACATATTGCAGCCATGTCCCCCACATATTGCAGCCATGTCCCCCATATACAGCCATGTGCCCCACATATTGCAGCCATGTCCCCCACATACAGCCATGTCCCCCACATATTGCAGCCATGTCCCCCATATACAGCCATGTCCCCCACATATTGCAGCCATGTCCCCCACATATTGCAGCCATGTCCCCCCCATATACGCAGCCATGTCCCCCACATATTGCAGCCATGTCCCCCACATATTGCAGCCATGTCCCCCATATACAGCCATGTCCCCCACATATTGCAGCCATGTCCCCCACATACAGCCATGTCCCCCACATATTGCAGCCATGTCCCCCATATACAGTCATGTCCCCCACATATTGCAGCCATGTCCCCCATATACAGCCATGTCCCCCACATATTGCAGCCATGTCCCCCATATACAGCCATGTCCCCCACATATTGCAGCCATGTCCCCCATATATTGCAGCCATGTCCCCCATATACAGCCATGTCCCCCACATATTGCAGCCATGTCCCCCATATACAGCCATGTCCCCCACATATTGCAGCCATGTCCCCCATATACAGCCATGTCCCCCACATATTGCAGCCATGCCCCCCACATATTGCAGCCATGCCCCCCACATACAGCCATGTCCCCCACATATTGCAGCCATGTCCCCCACATTTTGCAGCCATGTCCCCCCTATATACGCAGCCATGTCCCCCCCCATATTGCAGCCATGTCCCCCCCATATTGCAGCCATGCCCCCCCTACCTGATGATGATGCCGCCGCCGCCGTATATACAAAGCCGCCGCCGCCGCGAACATTAAAGGCACCTTTCAATAGCTCTTTTCCCTGCCACGCGCCATGTTAAGGATACTCCCTCTTGCTCGGGATTGGACAGATCCGAGCAAGGGGGAGTGTCTATACACGCGCATCGGGAAAACAGCTATTCAAAGGTGCCTATAATGTTCACGGCGGCATTGTATATACGGCGGCGGGGACGTATTTGCTTATACGGCGGCAGCGTTGGCGGCGGCGGGGGGGAAGTATTCTATTTGGGTATCGGGGGTATTTGCGGGAGTACAAGTACTCCCGCAAATACTCAGTATCGGTCCCGATACCGATACTGGTATCGGTATCGGTCCCGATATCGATACTGGAATCGGTATCGGAACAACCCTAGTCGCTATCATTACTTTTATTTTTTTATGACGAATTTCCCCACAAATAGCTATCGCTCAATTCTGCAAGTGATTATAATTTATTATCGCTGTTTTCTAGCTACTCTAAAACCATTTTTGACATAAAAGGACACTTTTGGTTGCTATGGACAATCTACCGTTTGCAGGAAGAAAGAACAGTTTTTATTATACAAAAGAACATGTAGAACACTGGGCAGACCACTAGGGACAAGGGGGGTGTGTATTTTTTACATACAGTACTGTAATCTATAAGATTACAGTGTACTGTATGTAATGTGTTTGTTTACTTTTTTGAATTTGGGGCCTTTCTCTGCCCCCGTGCGTTGTAACGTCGCAGGGAATGGAGATCGGCGGCACCCAGGGACACTGTGTGAATCGAGGACCAGCTTGCTCACACAGCAGAGAGGCATCGCTGGATCCAGGGACAAGGTAAGTAAACCCTGCCTATGGATGCTGCGAGGTAAGCCCGAGTCTGGTATGGGGTTACCGATCGCAGCACAAAAATGTAACCCTGAGTCAGACTCGGGAATACTGCCAAGAGGGTTAAATGTCTTTATTACTTCTGAGAAATCCTCACATCCTGTTCTTCAGTCTGTAACTCCACACAGTAATGCAAGGCTTTCTCCCTGGTGTGCAGTGTCGTGCTCGCCCCCTTCCTTGCACTACAGGAGAGTCAGGACGCTCTCTACGTGGCACGACACTCCACACCAGGGAGAAAGCCTCGCATTACTGTGTGGAGTTACAGACAGAAGAACAGGAAGTGAGGATTTCTCAGAAGAAATAAGGACATCTAAAAGCAAAATCGAAGGATGAGGTAAGTGAAGGAGAACTGCACTAAGGTAAAGGAAGCTATTTAGGAAAAAAAAAATTGTACCTTTACAACCCCTTTAAATTTCATATTTTTTTCTGTAAATTACCTAGAAATCACACAACACATTTCACCCAAAAAAAATCCTAAATGTGTTAATGATTTTATAGAAGCCTTATTTATTAACCATTCAAAATCTGTAGTCTTCCATCCAAATAATGACAGTTTGATAACTGTCATGCTTGGAGAATCATTAGTCCATACATGACAGATTATAAATGAACCCAACCCCATTTTGGGGGGGGGGATTTTTGCTGAGACGTGATGCTAATACATTTTGGGGGGTGGGGCGCAGTTTGGTGTCCTTGCCCTGGGCGCTAGATGGCCTTGTCCCGGTGTCCTGCCAAAAATGTTCCCCTGGTGGATTTGGACCCCCCTGTACTGCGCAGGCGCGGCGCATGTGCAGAACAAACCTCAACCGAGCCTCTGAAAATAGCTGAACATGTAGAGCTGAGAGTCAGTTCTACACGGCGCATGCGCAATGACTATCACACATATGCCGCACACCTCCCGATGCTAGTGCTACTCTGCAAGGGGTGCGGGTGATTTTTACAATAAAGTACACGTCTTAGCGGAGCGTGTTGATGCCCATAAAACCTGCCTATCTGACTTTAATGTGCAAATCCGCCCATCAACACGCCCCGCTAAGACATGTACTTTATTGTTAAAATCACCCTTGCTCCTTGCAAAGTAGAACCAGCATCTGGAGCGTGCGGACATATGCCATAGTCATCGCACATGCGCCATGTAGTGTTCGGCTATTTTCGGAAACTAGGCGCCGCACCTTCGCAGTACAAGGGGGTCCTTATGCGCCGGGCGGAACTTATTCGGCAGAACACTGCCACTGATCCTGAGCATAAATGTATTTAACCTACTTTACAAGTGGGTGTTAATTATCTACCTGCATAACGTTATATCACATATTCTTGAGCTCACATTTAAAGGGGTGTTCCAGCCAAAAAATGTGTTTATTAAAAGTCAGCAGCTACAAAAAGTGTAGCTGCTGGCTTTTAATAAACACTCACTTACCTGCTCCTGCGTTCCAGCAATGCACCGACCTGGGGTCCGCTCCTCTCCCCCCCTCCCCAGTCGGCGTCTCCATCCCGACTGTGGGCACCCAGCCGTGACAGCCTTCGGCTTCACGGCCGGGCACCCACTGCGCATGCGCGAGCCGCACTGCACATGCGCGCGCAACGCGGCTCGTCGCTGATTGGACAGGCAATTGCCTAGGACCTGTCAGTGTCCTAGGCCATCACCTACAAGGAGGGGCTGAAATAAGGCGATTACGCCTCTCGCCTTATCAGCCCCTCGGCGGAAGCAGGAAGTGGGACAGGAAGTCCCACTCCTACTGAAGCCCCCACTCCCCCCCAAAAAAAATTACATGCCAAATGTGGCATGTATGGGGGTGAGGAGTGGATTAAGAGGAAGTTCCATTTTTGGGTGGAACTCCTCTTTAAGCTTTGTTATACAACTCATGATTCACCCTCCCTTACCGCTTTCCAGCTTGGTTCCTATTTGTCCCCACACTTAGGTGCATGTCTGCCTTCTGTGGAATCTTGCAGTGTACAGGTAGTGAAAAAAACTTATTGTAATGTTTACCTTTTGTATTTGTTTTTGGTTGATTCTATGATATATATATATTTTTTTTATATATATTCCTCTTTGCAGAATTATAAATCTCCCCCGATTCTCCTGAAGAAACAGAGTACTCCCGCAAAATGTGTTGAGGTTTCAGCTCCTTTGAACATCACAACTCATTGATTTACCACTGAGGCAGTAGCCCTACAGTATGTATAAAACATGGGAAAGAAAACATGTATAATTAATGTAATGGTATATTCCTGTGATTGGGATTGTGGGATGCCAGGGGGACATTAAGAGAAATCCTTACATATCTGCCAGAACAATACATTTCTGAAAGGGAGATTTTTTATTTATTGCAGTATATGGATTTATATATTTTTTTATTATGCTGTGTAATATCTGGGCACCTTGAGGCCTCATGCACATGTTTTTTGGCATTTTTACAGCAGCTATTTTCAGCTGTAGTTGTTTTTTTTTCTCCATCATGTTATCCCATGTTTCCATGCACACATAGGGGTCAATTCACAAAGAGAAACGTTATTGGTTTTCTTCAGGTGTTAAATTAGCACTTCTTATTTAACGCTAACAAACATGGTATTCACGAAAGCTATAATCGTTATTTAACATAGTCGTTATGGTTTTCAACTGACTCTTTATCCAAACGTTATGCTAACTACTCAGACGTTATTATTAAGATTCGGGACGTTAAAATAACTCTTAAGATTGTTAAATAATGCTGGAGAGATGCATTCTGGGAGCAGAAGGGGAGGAGAACAGCTGCATGTGGAAAAGAGCAGATACAGAGACAGAGAGAGAGACACAAGCAATACACATGGAGATTGAGCATGTGATGTGCAAAACTTCTAGTGTGTGCTTTTCTAAAGCCATGTGTATTTCCTCATACAGAGAATAAATCATGGGAGATGATAATCGAAATTTAGCTATCACCTGGGTTTCAGAAAAGTCATCCAAAATAGTATGTGAAGGGAATACATGTTTATAAATCTGAACAACATTCTAACATGTTCTTCTTCGCCTCTGGATAATTTTAAGTTCAAATAGAGCACGGTTCTAGCTTGCCCAACACTACACTACACTACAAAAATCGCCAAAATTGCTTAAGGATTGATAACTGTCAAAAAAATCTTTGTGAATTGCACTTCTGTACATATTTAACGATTTGACTCTTTAAAAATAACGATTTGAATCTTTAAAATAACGATTTGACTCTTTAATAAGGATCCACACCTTAAAATATCGGTTCTGTGTAGGGAAACGTTATTTGATGATTTTTCAAAGCGTTAAATCGTTTAGTGAATTGAACTAGCTTCAATAACGTGCAAAATCGTTAAAATAACACCCGCAATCTGAAAATAAAGCTTTGTGAATTGACCCCATAGGCTGTTATCAGCAGCTTTTGGCAGTGGCGTTTTTGAGCAGTAAAAAACCCCCAAAACTAGTGGGTTCTGAGAGACATTTGTCAGCTGTAAAAACGCTCTAACGCTGATAAAAGTTACACATTAAAAAACATTCAAAAACATCGCTCACCTGTGTTTTTTTTAAAGTTTTTTGATCCATTGGAAAAAAAATGCAAAAAAAACGCTACAGCGAAAAACCACAAAAAAATCGTAATAAACACTAAAAGCGATATTGCAAAAAAGTGGAAAAACTCAATGCAAAGCTACTGGCATTTTTATAACGTTATTTTAACGTCCAGTGTGCATGAGGCCTTAAAGTCCATTTCCAATATCTAATGTACAATACAACTTGGATGTGGTACCCTGACATAGCCCACAAATTAAAAAAAAAAATTGTTGTAGTAATAGGTGGGAAAAACATTGTGGGTTTTATCACACTCTTACTTTATTTTTAGACAATTTAAAAAACGATTTTTCTGGGTATTGTAAATATCACCCCTAGATTTAGGAAAACGTACGTACTGTAACATCAAACAAAAATTATTTCTACTATAAAATTAATGCAAAAAATATATTGATAGTTACAGAAAATATATATTTCCTTTAAATTCTGTCCTTTGTGAGAACAGTTTTTAGTTTTAAGAATTTGAGTCCAGTATACATATGTAAATACTGTATATGTTCCCTGAGATGGCAATAAGAAAATTACTTACATTTCTAACATATAATATGAGTAAATAGTATTTCTTATTTGTTAAAAGCTCACTATGCTATGTTATTACATATGTGCATATTCTGGCATACACAGGTAAAATACAACTATGGTGTATGTGACATTTTTGTAATCCAATACTGAAGATCTGTCATTGGAAAGTAAAATAAATCTCATAAGACAAAAAAGTGAATCACACAAGAGCTTGGTTTTATTACTTGTGGCATCTGTGGAATGTAAAATATTCAGACGTGTTTTATTTAAAACTGAAGAGACTACATGTATACACTACTGTAATACACTACGTTCTCAATTATTCACTTTCATATACATGTAGAATGGTAAACGATGTAACCCCACCCTATTGTTATTTTTTACATCCTTATACGGGGCCTGGAATATGAAGTCTCTAAGATATTTTGGATCGTGGATCGTCGGCAAAAGCTCATTTGCATACCCCGACGTGGAAAACGACGGAAACTCCACCCAGCGGCCGCAAATTTATTGCAAATTTATTGCAGCGTAGATCCGAAGGCGTACGAACACGTAAGCCAGTCGGATTGAAGCCTGCAGCCGTCGTTTCATGGTTTGAGGTTTCAGAGTAGTGAAAAGACGCGCGTAATTTGAAAGTACTCCAGTCTAACGCGAGTTAGACAGGAGTAAGGGCTCTGTGAATCTGGCCCACAGGCTCTACTTTTTTGCTTTACAATGCTAATGCTTTACTGCTCCTTTGCAAAATTTGACAATAAGCTGGACAAAGCATTGGGTAATTGTTTTGAAACTCTTCTTCTTCTAATGGCTAATCTGAAAATCACCATAGGGGGTATTTACTAGTGGCAAATGCACTTTGCACTACAAGTATAAATTAAAATATTCCCGCGCCTGCCAAGTCTATGGATCGTGGTACTGCAGCAAGCACTAAAGGTGATATCAGAACCCAAGTGGAATAAAACGTAAAGGTACTGCTGCCCTGTACATCAAGTGTGAGATAAAGTGCAAAAGTGCTTGTTTTTTTGTTGGTGGGCCCAATCCATTTTGCTAGGTCTCCTACCTGGCCTGATGTTCCTTACAGTCAGTTTTGTATTTCTATAGCAGTGAAAATAGTTTAGGAGGATGCCTGTAATGCTGCACAGTGCTCTGGATGGTGGTCTGAGGAGACCTATAATGCACAGTGCTTTGCACAGTGCTCTTGACAGTCTGGAGTTTAGACTCTCAGGAGGCCTTTAACCACTTAACCCCCGGACCATATTGCTGCCCAATGACCAGAGCACTTTTTGTGATTTGGCACTGCGTCGCTTTAACTGAATATTGCGCAGTCGTGCGACGTAGCTCCCAAACAAAATTGGCGTCCTTTTTTTCCCACAAATAGAGCTTTCTTTTGGTGGTATTTGATCACCCCTGCGGTTTTTATTTTTTGCGTTATAAACAAAAATAGAGCGACAATTTTGAAAAAAATGCAATATTTTTTACATTTTGCTATAATAAATATCCCCAAAAAATATATAAAACATTTTTTTTCCCTCAGTTTAGGCCGATACGTATTCTTCTACATATTTTTCGTAAAAAAAAATCGCAATTAGCGTTTATTGATTGGTTTGCGCAAAAGTTATAGCGTTTACAAAATAGGGGGTAGTTTTATGGCATTTTTATTAATATTTTTTTTTTACTAGTAATGGCGGCGATCAGCGTTTTTTTTCAGTACTGCGACATTATGGCGGACACTTCGGACACTTTTGCCACATTTTTGGGACCATTGGCATTTTTATAGCGATCAGTGTTATAAAAATGCATTAGATTACTATAAAAATGCCATTGGCAGTGAAGGGGTTAACACTAGGGGGCAGGGAAGGGGTTAAATATGTTCCTGGGTGTGTTTTAACTGTATGGGGGGTGACCTCACTAGGGGAAATCACTGATCTTCTGTTCATACATTGTATGAACAGAAGATCAGCGTTTCCCCCGCTGACAGGACCGGGAGCTGTGTGTTTACACACACACAGCTCCCGGTCCTCGCTCTGTATCGAACGATCGCGTGTGCCCGGCGGCGATCGAACCCGCAAAAGTAGCCGACGTAGAGCTACGGGCTCTCGGCCAGGAGAGCTCACCTGCCGCAGTAAAATGACAGCGGCTGGTCGGCAAGCAGTTAATGCACAGTGCTCTCATGGTTGTCTGAGGAGGCCTGTAATGCTGCACAGTGCTAAGAATGCCACACCACTAGGCATGCTATGGTCGCTATCTTGCTTGCTGGTAAGGGAAGCACTCATTGACTTTACAGGCAGAGCTCCATGGAAAAGTGGAAGTTCACGTGGATAAACGTCTCTTCCTCACATTTTCATTCGTTGATTAAAATGGAATTGAAAATTGACAAAGATGTGGGGTAATTTTTTGTTTTGTTTTTTGTCACTGAAAATATGTCTCTGACAAAAATGATGGGGAAAATATTTTTGTCAATTAATCTCCCTGGCGGTATGATTCTTTCAGATTTTAGGTGCTGAAAGCGGTACCATTATTTGCAAGGAAATTTGGTGTTTTATACTGTAGGCTTGTAATTCTTAGGAATAACTCACTTAAATCTGACCAAACAAGAGTCTAATAGGCATCCAGGGTATGACATTTTAAAAAAATTTTTTTATAAATTATAATATAATAAATAATTATAAATAATTATACCATATAATAATATAATTATAGTAAAACATATTCAATAATGTAATCAAATCAAAATCACTGAAATGTGCTCAGTTGCAGAATTGTCGCTGTCATTATTATTTTTTTTTTATGAGGATTTTCCCCACAAATCGCTATCGCTAAATTCTGCAAGTGATTATAATTTATTATCGCTGTTTTCTAGCTGATCTAAAACCATTTTTGACATAAAGGGACACTTTTGGTTGCTATGGACAATCTACAGTTTGCAGGCAGAAAGAACCCTTTTTATTATATAAAAGGACATGCAGGGCACTGGGCAGACCACTAGGGACAAAGGGGGGGTGTATTTTTTACATACAGTACTGTAATCTATAAGAATACAGTATACTGTATGTATAGTGTTTGTTGACTTTTTTGAATATGGCGCCGTTCTCCGCCCCCATGCGTCATAACGTCGCAGGGAACGGAGCTCGGCGACACACGGGGACACTGTGCTAATCGAGCGAGCACCCACTCGCTCACACAGCGCGGATATATCGCTGGATCCAGGAACAAGGTAAGTAAACCATGCCTGTGGATTCAGCGAGGCGAGCCTGAGTCTGACTCAGGGTTACTGATCGCAGCACAGAAATCTAACCCCGAGTCAGACTCGGGAATACCGCCAGGGGGTTAAAGGGGTTGTAAAGGTTCGTCTTTTATTTTCTAAATTGGTTCCTTTAAGCTAGTGCATTGTTGGTTCACTTACCTTTTCCTTCAATTTCCCTTCTAAATTTTTTTTTCTTTGTTTTCTTTGTCTGAATTTCTCATGTACTGTTTCTCCTCAGTAAGCTTTCCACCATTATCCGAGCGGTGGAAAGTCATTTAGAACAGCTTATTGAACACCTTACTGAGGAGAAACAGGAAGTGAGAAATTCAGACAAAGAAAACAAAGAAAAAATACATTTAGAAGGGAAATTGAAGGAAAAGGTAAGTGAACCAACAATGCACTAGATTAAAGGAACCTATTTAGAAAATAAAAAACAAACCTTTACAATGCCTTTAAATTAACACTGAAACACAAGCGATGTTTTTTTCCAATTTAATTTAATGTACAAACGTTCCAAAATACGCCATGAGTATGAAGTTTTATCTGAGCCATTATGTGAAAGAATATTCAAGGTCAGTTGTCAAAAGTCACCCAAAACATATACCGGTATTTAGTTTCTTGGTAAATACAGAAAATCTAAACTGCAAGCAAGCAGAAAAAATACACAGTTGAAACTCAGATATTGGAGTTGTTTTGGAACTACTCTACTACTCAAAAATGTTCAGTTTTCCACAAAAATTGGCTATACAGATACAAGACCTATCATTAATGACACCATTTGGGACTATGTGCAAATATAAAATCCAGCTAGACTATAAATAGTTTAGTGGGAAAATACCCAAATGAGTATGTAGCTATTCAAGAATGGAATTATCTTGTATCTCAGCAATCTAAAGTCTCTATCATTATTTTCAGTTGAAGGTAACTAAAAAACCCTAAGGAAGAAGTACCAACAAAAATACCTATATATTTCTATTAGGCTTCCCCTATGTATGTTAGAGGTTGCAGACAACTAGGATCTAAGCCCCACAAACGTTGGACCTGTCCTAAGGTCAGGGCCGTCTTTAATATAGATTGCACCCTGGGCAAACATTTTATTACCCTCCCCTCCTCCATGCAATTCAGTTGTACACCTGCTATGACATATGCAAAAAATAGCAGTTTACTGAATCAGATCAGTCAGCAATTGCAATTGGTTGCCAGAGGTTACAGTGTATGATTACTGCTCACTGACTGGCAGCTAGAGGTTACATCACACATTATGGCTCACTGATTATTTGCTAGAGGTTACAGCACATGACTTCTGCTTGTTGATTGGTTGCTAGAGATTACTGTACATCAATACTGCTCACTGATTAATTGCTAGAGGTTACTGGACATTCTTACCACTCACCAATTGGTTGCTAGAGGTTACTGCACATTATTACTGCTCACTGATTGGTTGCTAGGGGTTACTGCATATCCTTACCTCTCAATGATTGGTTGCAAGAGGTTAGTGCACATCATTACTGCTCACTGGTTGGTTGCTAAATGTTATAGCACATCATCTCCTCACTGCCTGCACACCATGGACTGGGGAGGGGAGAGAACCCATCAATTGACAGAAAACTCCTAGGGATCCTAGGACTCCTGTGATCAGTGGCAATGCTGGGGGGTTGATGGGATCAGTGGAAGTGGTGGGGGGATGGGATTAGTTAGGAAGCAGTACACTGTGGAAAATTCTGAATCATGTAAAGCAAAGCTGAAAATCTTTGGCAAGTATATAGTGGTAAATTCTACAATGACCACCAATGTAATGGGGAATTTACAATGACCACCAATGTGAGGGAGGATTTACACTGATGACCAATGTGAAGGGAAATTTGCACTCACCGCTATGTAATGGGGGATTTTACACCATCCACCAATATAAAGAAGAATGTCTATACTGTCACCAATGTAATAGGAGAATTTACACTATCCACCACTGTAAGGGGGAAAATACAATGACCTCCATGGGAAATTTACACTGACAACCATTGTCAAGGAGATTTGTACTGGCCACCAATGTAAGGTGACACTTCTACACTGACCACCAATGTCAGGGGGATTTACACTGACCACCAATTTAAAGGGGGATTTACATTGACCACCAGCATAAGGACAATTCTGCACTTACAACCAATGCAATGGGAGATTTTATATCAACAACCAATAAAGGAGGATTTCTACACTGACCACCAATGTAATGGGGGATTTACACTCACCGCCAATTTAAAGGGGGCTTCTACGTGGACCACCAATGGATTTTAAACTGACCACAAATGCAAGTTTGGATTTTTTTTACTGATTACCAATAAAGAGGAGTTTCTACACTGGCTACCAATGTATGGGGATTTACACTGACTACTAATTAATAGAAATTTGGAAGGAGGGGGCGTGTGTCCCGATGTGAACAGCAGCAGACGTGTATCTGGGGAGCTCCGGTGATCCTACCCTAATCCGCAGCCATCCGTGCTTCTACCCGCCTGGATCGGGCCACCATCCACGTCAGCCAGTCTCCATCAGTCCTCTGCAGTCTCCTGGACACTGGGGACTCCTGTTGAGGCTGCGGAACGATCCGGTCCGGTTCGGCCTAGCGAGGCCTGCGGAGCACCGCACTTTCCTGTGCTGTCATCCCGCGGGAGGAAGCCGCAGCGGGAATCAGCCGAACTTCCGGTCCCCGGATCTCCTGTACCTGCCCACCCACCCGGCCAATACTGCACAGCATAGCTACGGCCTAGTGTGCAGCCAGGGACTGCTCATATGTGCCTGCTGCTGAGTGCTCTGTGTCTGGCGATCTCTGGTGGTGTGGCTCACTGCGGCCAGCTTGGGTAGTCTCCATTGGTATTCCTCCTGGCGACCCATCAAATGTCCCCCCCGAAAAAAGGGAAAGGAAACTCCAGAGCCGCTAAGTCCTGCACGTCGCTGCGGGTGTCTCCGCCCCCTTCGCCGCAGATGGACCCTATCCTGGTTGGACTCCAACGAGGCCCCAGCAACAGAGGGGATGCCCCCACCATCTCAAGATAGCACTGCTACTATCCTGGCTGCGATCGAGCAGAGTAGGACCTCGCTGTTGGTGCGCATCGACCACCTTGCCGAGGAGTGCAACTTCATACAAAACGACCTGGACAAGATAAGAGGGAGAATGTCCGAAACTGAATTTAGAGTATTGGCTACTGAAGACCTTACGGCTACTCATTGCGCCTCCATTCTTCGGATGATGCAGAGAACAGGCTGCGACGCAACAACGTCAGAGTCCTGGGTCTGCCTGAGGGAGAGGAGGGGGACCATCTGGCAGTGTTCGCAGAGTTTTTCAAGAATCTCCTGGGCTTTACGGATGTCCCTCCTACTTACGTGGTCGAGAGGGCCCATCGGGTGCCCACGGGCTGAGCCATCCCGGGAAATATCACAATGATATAATTACCGCTAAAACAAGGAATTGACCCTGAATACCATATATATTGCTGTGCTGTCACTTTGGCAGCTATTTGAATGGATTTATCTAATCCTTCCTAATCATACACAATTTTATGGGTGTCCATTGCAGGTGCAGGTGCCGGTTCCTCCACCTCCTGGAGGGTGTCCACACTCTGGCTCATTCTAGGCCCTCGAGAATGGGCCGCCCTTCGCATTGGGGAGTATGGTGACGGCCTCAGGGCCCCCCCCCCCTGGTTACCCAGCGGTGACCAGCATGATCGATTCCTTGTTTTAGCGGTAATTATATCATTGTGATAGACCCACCATGATGTATGTTTCTATGCTTTGTAATACTTTTGAACCCATATCATTTATATTTTAGAATGCCTGTCCCCCTGAAGAGACCGATCGAACAGTCGAAACACGTCAGGGATCCACATTGTGCATTCACTTGCAACTTTACGATATGTATAATTATTTATGTCCACTGCTACAAGGATTGAAAAACCTCTGTACCCTCTTTTTTATACATTGTATAACATTTACCCATACTCACTGTGATATCCGATATCATCGATCAATAAACAACGTTTTATATGTAAACTGTTTAATCCTTTGATCCCGCTGCCTAACAACCCCGCTGGGGAACCTTTCTCATATCCCTAGGCCTTTCCTGGTCCGCTTCCTCAATTTCCGAGACAAGATCCTCTCTGAAGCCCGCAAACACCCCACACTCAAATTTGGCAATACCTCAGTTCTTCTTTTCCCGAATTTCTCGGCCGAGCTACAGAGAAAGAGAAAGACCTTCACTGATGTCCGCAGGCGCCTCAGGGAAAAGGACATCAAATACAGCATGCTCTACCCCAGCCGCCTGAGAGTCCAGTGCGGCGGATCGGTTCGCTTCTTTGATACCCATCGGTTGCTGATGTCTGGCTGACCACCTTGCACTGAAGAACTTCTTCACTACTCCGCTAGATCCACGCATTTTTCCCCCTTTTCTTTTTTCCTCTTTCTTTTGCATCCTAGTTTGCTACGTCCGAACTTGTTCCTTATATAAGGCCGGAGTTACCCCCAGGCGTACCTCTACACAGGAACAGCACTCGATCCCCCCCTGTTTTGTTTTGCTTCGTTTTCTATGAGTGGAGGACCCGGTGTTCTTTCCCTGACTCTGGACTTCCTGACTCCCTGAGCTGGAGCATTCACGTACCCTGGAGGGAATATTTCACCGTCCCGGATTTTCCGGTCCCCCACATCGTGAAGGGATACAACCTCCACCACATTTGCCTACTGTTACAGGTTGAACTCACGCTGGGTCTGACCCGGGAACTTTGAGCCTCCAGTAGGCATTCTCTGTTAGTAAGTTTAGGGTAAGAACTGCCTTGGCGATAGTTGGGGTTATGCTAGGCGGTAGGGAGTTACATGTACTTTTGGTTAGTTTTCACACCTGCTCAGGTTCTACACCATTTACCTTGTTAAACTATGTGGTCTTCATCCTTTTTTTTTTCTTCCGATCACCTCCTTTCTTTTCGAACTCCATGGAAGAATGCATCGCTTGGCCCATCTCTACAATGGGTCCTTGGTAAGGACATCTATGTGTGTAGATTGGTAGTACTCCTACTGTTAATTTGCTTTGCTATTATAGATGGGCGTAGAGTTAAAGTTGATATCTTGGAATATTAGGGGTCTGAACGACAAGATAAAAACAATCGCTATTGTTTAAATATTTGCAGTCTCATAAACCTCATATTTTGTTCCTCCAAGAAACTTACCTGACGGGCAGTAAGATCCTAGCACTCAAGCGGGCATAGGTTAAACAGGGGTTTCATGCCACTTACTCCTCCTATGCCAGAGGCGTGACTATTTTGCTAAACAAGTCGCTCCCCTACTCGGTCGAGCAAGTCTTCCTTGACCCAGGGGGTAGGTACCTCATCCTCATTGTTGAACTGTATGCACAACGCAGGGCGATAATCAATGTGTATGTCCCTCCTCCGTTTGATCCAGCTATCCTGTACGCCGTCCTTACGAAAATAGCTCCCCTACAGATACAAAACATTATAGTGGGAGGGGACTTTAACGCCATCCTAGATCATACCATGGATACTACTAATCCCCTCAGACCTGCCTCCTCTGATTTGGCCCTCTGGGCGGATGCTTTTGGCCTCCAGGAGATCTGGAGGTGGAAGCATCTGGAGCATAGGACGTACTCATGTGTCTCGGCGTCACATAGATCTGGGTCTCACATTGACTTGATGTTTGGGTTGGTTTCTGCCCTGTCTCATGTCGGGGCGGTTTCCTATCTCCCGGCCGGTCTCTCAGACCACTCGCCGCTGGAGCTGGGCCTGACTCTGGGTACCTCCCGCGAGCCGGGATGTTGGAGGCTAGGGTCCCACTGGATAGATAATCCTCAGGTCCAAGAATTGGAAGAGCCCAGGCTGACAGAATACTGGGCGACGAATGAGGGGTCTGCTTCCCTTGATGTGGTCTGGGAGAGGGTAAAGGCTCATGCCCGAGGTGAATATATCTCCTCTATTAAAACAGTGAGGGCCGGGTTTGCGGCCCAGACCACCCAATTGGAACAGAGCGAGGGGGAGGCGTTGGAACTCTTTTCGGGGCATCCCACACCCGAGAATTATTTTACCCTAGCTCAGGCGAGGAGAGAGTTGAAGCTTCACTACATATCGCTGGTACACTCTGATACAAGAAAGCTGGTCACCAAGCTTTTTGAGTCAGGAGACAAGAATGGCAAGCTACTAGCCAACTTGGTGGCAGAGCCCACGCTTCAGACAGTAATCCCTAGAATCCAGTCTTCCACTGGTGACCCAGTTACTGATTCCGAAGATATACTGAATGAATTATACCTTTTCTACAGCAGACTATACGATGACCCTTTCTCTGGCTCGGCCGGCGCCGGGTTGGAGGAACTGGGGGGTATCACCTTGCCTCTCCTTTCTGAGGAGGACAGGGCGGAGCTAGACAAACCCCTATCACATCAAGAAATAGAAGATGCAATCTACTCCCTGCCTAACAACAAATCTCCGGGTCCTGATGGTCTACCCGGGGACTGGTATAAAACACATGCTACCCTATTGGTCCCTAAACAAACTCAATTGTTTGCAGATTGCCTCGAATCCGATAGGCTACCGGACAGTATGTATCAGGCTCATATAGTGTTGTTGCCCAAACCGGGGAAGGATCCCAATTGCTGCTCATCCTATAGACCTCTTTCCTTGCTGAACTACGACCTCAAAATACTCACTAAAGTACTAGCCAACAGAATCATGAAGGTGTTACTGTCCCTAGTCAACATAGATCAGACCGGCTTCATGCCCGGTAAGTCCACAGACATAAATCTTAGACGTGTCTTTACCCATCTCCAGCTCCCATCTGAGGAGAGTGCCTCCCGGGTATTGGTTTGCCTTAACATCGAAAAGGCTTTCGATACAGTTAAATGATCTTACATGATGCAGGTTCTGGAGAGTTTTGGCTTTGGCCCTACTTTCCGGAAATGGATTGGTTTACTAATTACTATACAGAGTTCCTACGGCCCGTATCAAAATAAATGGCAGGCTCTCGCCCTCCTTCCCGATTAGGAGGGGGACGAGGCAGGAGTGTCCTCTGTCCCCTGCGTTGTTTGCCCTGGTTATGGAGCCCCTGGCTGAGGCCTTGCGGAGGTCGAGCGAGGTGTCTGGCATGCGGGTTGGTTCGGTGGTCGACAAACTGGCATTGTACGCAGATGATTTAATCCTCTTTCTCAGGGATCCTGGTCCCTCGCTAGCCGGGGCACTTTGGCTCCTGGACAGTTTTGCGTCCCTTTCTGGCCTCCAAACCAACTGGAACAAATCGCTCATCCTGCCCATAGACCCTGAGGCGGGGAGACTGAGGGACCCTGCTTCACCTTTGCAACAGGCTGACTCTATTAGATACCTAGGGATTAACATCTCTTCTAATACCCAGGATTTTCTTAAGCTTAACTTGTCCCCGGCGCTGCAGTGGTGTAAATCAAAATTGAAGGCTTGGTCAAACCTCCCATTATCTCTTATAGGGAGAATTAACTTAATTAAAATGAAGCTTCTACCGGTCTTGTTGTATATCTTATGGCATTCTCCGGTCTGGATCCCAAAATCTTTCTTCCAGCAGCTAGACTCCTCGGTGGCCTCCTTCTTGTGGCAATCAGGACCGGCCAGATTCAGCAAGAAGATTCTGCGCAGGCCGTGGACACAGGGGGGACTTGCCTGCCCTGACTTTCACACATACTACTTAGTGGCAATGCTCACCTATGCATACAACTGGCTGGTATCGGATGATACTAATGCGTCAGTCGTCCTGGAGGCAGCTCACTTGGGGTCCTTTGAGGCTCTTCGCAATGCCCTCTATAGGGGTTCTCCAGTGATTCTGACAACGGCTATGAAAGCGATTATCAAGGCATGGTACATGGTAGTGGTCAAACCTAATTTAGCGAAGGCTAGATGGTCCCTCAATGCGCCACTCTGGTGTAACCCCAGGCTACGGGAATTTCACTCTCTGCAGGACCCAGGTTTGTGGGCTGGTAGGGGCATCAGGTATTTGAGGGACATATGTGATGAGGGTCTGTTTACATTTGATAGGCTTAAAAATACATTTCAGCTTCCGAACTCTTTCTTCTTCAGGTTCCTGCAGCTCCGCCACGCCTTTAATTCACAGTTTAGATCACCCCAGCTTCGGCTGGAACTCAATGACTTGGAGATTCTCCTGGTCGAGGTCAATCTCTCCAAGCCACTATCCCAAATTTATCGCGCACTCCTGCCATCTATTCAGGTAGGATTGGATGGTCGCGATATGTAGCGGGCGGAGGTGGGGGAGCTGGATGGTGAGGATTGGGAAGATATGTGGGACTATTCATGCCAGCAGCTGGTTTCTACCAGGGACAAATTGATCCAATTCAAGATCCTCCATAGGATCTATTACACGCCCCAGCGCCTGCATCGCATATACCCGACCCTGTCGGCCAGCTGCTGGAGATGCTCTGGTACCCCGGCAGATTTTGCGCACATATTTTGGGATTGCCCCCAAATTAGGGACTATTGAAGGGAAGTGACTCAATTTATTCACGGCTTAACTACCATCCCTATTCCCCTAACACTTAGTGTCTGCATCCTCGGCCTGGTGGAGCAATTGGCACTTGCCAAAGCAACACACACTCTCATAGGTATCCTTCTTTTTTACGCCAGGAAAGCCATAGTCCTGAAGTGGAAGTCAATTACTCCCCCCACTTTGACTGCATGGAAGCGGATGGTTAATGCAACTGTGCCCCTTTACAAAGCGACATATCTGTCCCGAGGATGCCCCAAATAATACGAAAAAGTCTGGCACCTGTGGACAGACTCAGAATCCACAACAGACGACCGGCCCCCTGGGGAGTAGCTCAGAAAGACTACAATGGTACCCACTTGTAACACTTGGTGTTGAGACCCATATTCTGATCTGGAAAAGGGAGGCGAAACATAGATGAGGTGACAACCGTACTTACTCCCAAGGGCCCCTGTAGCTACTAATTCAGTCACTGAGGAATGGGAGGAGGTTTGGCAAGATGCAATAGCTCCTTGTGTATTCCTGACATGTGCAACCTGAGAGGTGTTTAGGCAGTGTGTAGTTAGGCATGCCTAGTGTTATGGTGTGTGGTTAACTGTTCTGTTTTGTTTGTTCTTTTACTCTGTTATTCTTTGTGCACGTTGCTGCGTGCAATGTTTGGCAGGGGTATGCCCTTATGCCTCTGTTTTGTATCTCAAGACTTTGAAAATACCTTAATAAAAACAATTAAAAAAAAATGTTCTAAGGAATGCCCCAGGGTTTGTGCAGGCAAGGGAAAGGTGTATGGATTGTAGAAAAAAAACATGTGAACATGTTTTTGTCAAAAAAAAGAGGGAAAGGTGTACCGGGATATTAACCACTTCACTACCCAGCCATTGTCAAATGACGTCCACAGATGGGATCTCACATCCTGGGTGGACGTCATATGACGTCCTTGGCTTTCCGCCACACAGCCGTCCCCCGATGGGGGTAGTGAAGTGGCGGTGGAGCGGCAGCGGCGGGTGGCGGAGCTTTCAATTTGGAACACCGGCTTCCATATGCAGAGCTGCAGCGTGGTGATCGGGGATCCGGTGTGTCCCTCCTAACACAGCCGATCTCCGATGGGCTGAATGTTGCAGCGAACATCGGAGAATTCGGTATTACTTACCAGATTTGATGATGCAGAGTGCGCAGCGGCGTGCACGACGTCCACGAGCCCCCGGGTGTGCGCATCGCGGTGATCAGGGCTGAGGCTTTTCCCTTGGATATAGCCCAGCCCCAATCAGGGTAAAGAGCCAATGAAATTGGCTCTTTACCACGTGATCGGCTGTGTCCAATCACAGCCAGTCACTAAATGTAAACAAAAACACACCATTGTGTGTAATGTACTGTTGCTGGGTTCTCCTCTTCACACACTGATCTAGTGTGAGGAGGAGATCAGCTAACAGTGTGTTACACATATGTTACACACTACATATATACTACTGTGCCCAGATTGCCCCCCCCCCTAAATAAAGAGTACCTGCCACCAGAGTACCCATTGCCTCACCAGAGTACCCGCCACCTGACCAGAGTACCCGCCACCAGAGTACCCGCCACCAGAGTACCGCCACCAGAGTACCTTCCACCAGAGTACCTGCCACCTCACCAGTGTACCTGCCACCAGAGTACCTGCCACCAGAGTACCTGCCACCAGAGTACCTGCCAGAAAAACCCACCACCAGAGTACCCGCCACCAGAGAACCTGCCACCAGAGTACCCGCCACCAGAGTACCCGCCACCAGAGTACCCGCCACCTCACCACCTGCCACCTCACCACCTGCTACCAAAATACCTGCCACCAGAGTACCTGCCAGAAACCAGTACCTGTTTGAGAAATGAGATGTGCAATTTATTTTTGTAGAACGCCTGACAGTGCTACTTGGATGTTAGACCTCTGTATGTGGTCAGGTTGTGTAAAAGTCTCACACATGTGGTATCACTATACTCAGGAGGAGTAGCAGAGAGTATTTGGGGGTGTCATTGCAAGTATGCATGTGCTGTGTAAGAGAAATAACTTGTTATTATGACAATTCTTTGGGGGGGGGGGGGGGAAACGTATTTCCTAAGAATTGTGGGAAAAAATTACAACTTCAAAAAACTCACCATGCCTCTTACTAAATACCTTGGAATGTCTGCTTTCCAAAAAGGGGTAATTTGGTGGGTATTTGTACTTTCCTGACTTGTTAGGGTCTCAAGAAATCAGATAGGCCTTCAGTACATCGGGTGTGATCGGAGGTAATAATTTTCAATGATTTGCACCATAGCTTGTAGACTCTATAACTTTCACAGAGACCAAAAAATATACACTTTTTTGGGGTTATTTTTACTATAGATATGTAGCAGTATACATTTTGGCCCAAATTTATGAAGAAAAATTACTTATTTGCAAAATTTTACACTAGAAACTAAAAAAAGGTGTTTTTTTTTTCAAAAATGTCTCTCTTTTTTCGCTTATATTGCAAAAAATAAAAAACCCAGCATTGATTAAATACCACCAAAAGAAAGCTCTGATTGTGAGAAAAAAAATGATAAAAATTTGGTTTGGGTTCATTCAAAGTGTGAGAGCGCTGAAAGCTAAAAATTGGTCTGGGAAGGAAGGGTGTACAAATAGCACACCCAAAAGCAAAAAGGAGGACACATACTGTAATATATTTACAGCTGCTAAATTTTGGAACACACAAATACTCTAGACATGTAGTCGAATCAAGTGTGTGATCACAAAAATCCCAACATGTTTCGGAAAATGAGGGGGCATCCGTATTCACTTCCTTCCTCAGGGGTTAGATAGAAGCTGTTATATTTCTATTGAAAAAAGGGAATACAGAGTCAGACATAACCCACTTTTAAGTACACAATGGGGTTTATTTACTAAAGCTGGAAAGTACAACATCAGGATCACTTCTGCACAGAAACCAATGAGCTTCCAGATTTTATTTCCAGGCTTAATTGAACAAGCTGGGATTAGAAGCTCATTGGTTTATATGCAGAAGTAAGCCTGGTTTTGCACTTTCCAGCTTTAGTAAATAAACCCCATTGTGTACTTAAAAGTGTGGTATGCCTGTATAAGCATTTAAGCAATATCTAAAGACATGAATAAGTCAACGTATATAAACAATGATTTGTTCAATAAGGCATGAAATAGCAAGCATTAAAAATGATGTATAATGTATCTGAAGCGTACGCAGTTTGATATATATATATATATATATATATATATATATATATATATGTATATATATTGTGAGGGGCTAGCTCGGCAGCAGGTCTGTGCGATTCCCTGGAAGGGTTCAGCACACAGAAAAGAACTAGGCACAGCAGACCGTGGTAGGAGAAAACAAAAAGGTGTGGTTTTATTTTAAATACACCACAAAAAATTATGACAGAAAACAAAAGAAATAACAAAATAAATCCTAGTCAACTTGACCTGCTTGCTACACACGCTGGTGTCCCTAACTACCAACTAGGTACAGCCTTGTGCTGCCCCAGTCCCTGACTCCCTGGAGTTTAAATGTTTTAGGAATAGCCACACAGGCTTTAGCTCACCGCACACAGCACAAAGCACTGACAGTCCACACAGGTCTGCCTACAGCTTGGAGTGACACTCTATTCATGCTGGGAGCTTTTACAAGAGGCCCTAACGAGCCCACCTGAAACAGCTGGGGTAATCAAGTCCTCCTAGCAGGACTCCCAGCACTCCCCCTAAAGATACAAAGTGGCATAAAGCCTGAATCTAGGAGAGATATACCTGTCCTCTTGGACGCAACCAGGGGATTTAACCTGCCTACTGTCACAATATATATATATATATATATATATATATATATATATATATATACAGCCAGGGCAGGCAATGCCCCTGTTGTCAAGCAACGCATCAAAGCTTGCAAGGATTGCCCAAACATGTGGGGGAGCACAGATCTGGCACAAAAAAAATATATGTAAAAAGTTTTGTAATGAATACACATATGTTTAGTAATACTATATAATGGGTAGCATAACGTTAGGGGGACTAGGTTATAAATGGAATTAAACTAAAGATGGATACCAACGCACCTGTATGGTGTGAAACAGGGGCGGACTGACAACTCATGGGGCCCCCGGGCAATAGAAGATTATGGGGCCCCCGGGCTTACAGATGGCCACCAAGCCAGGTGGCAGTACAGAGGCTGGGCAGCTAAAATCTCGGGATTTTCACATCAAAAGCATGTAGGTTTTGGACATATCAGGGACAGATGTAAAAAAAAACAAAGATTTTTACATACTGTCCCTGGTTTTAATGAGCCTGGCAACCCTGATGGGGCCCCCTAGTGGCATGGGGCCCTCGGGCAGTGCCCGAGTTCCTCAATGGTCAGTCCGCCCCTGGTGTGAAAGGACACATAGATAACAATTTTTCCTATGTGTCTTTGCCTTGAGCCTGCACTGACCAACACAGCTGAACAGACCTGGTGTAAACAAAACCAAAAAGAGTTCTGTACCATGCTCATAAATATTACTGTATCTGTGCCATTACATATATAAGGGGAAAATACTCTAGATCAGGGGTCTCCAAACTGCGGCCCCAGGGCCATATGTGGCCCTTTGCCTGCCTTTATGCGGCCCTTGGGGCACTATTCCTCCAACTGATATGAGGTACTATTTCTTTCACTGACACAAACAAGGGGGCACTATTTCTTCTACTGATATCAATGATGGAATACTATTCCTCTTACTGATAGGGGCTCTACTCCTCCTCCTACTGACCACCAACCCTGAGGCCATATTTATTCTCACTGGTGCTTGGCCCGGGACATTTTCTGCCCCTGCTGGCCACAATCCGGCCCTCCTAAAGTCTGCAGGATAATAAAGTGGCCCTTTCTTTGAAAAGTTTGGAGACCCCTGCTCTAGATAATGTTCAATGATATAAAACTCAATGATACGATTCTTCAATGAAACACAAATTCAATGATACAAAATAATTGTCCTCCCGTGTGAGAAAACTAGAAAGAATACTATGACATCATGACTGGAAAACTACCTTTGTAAGTTTACTTGAATTCTGCAAATAGTTGAAAGATTTGTAATATTTGACACAAAACATCAACAAAAGTATTAAATACAAATAAGTTATTGTTGCACACAGGTTCTAGAATAATTACAAAGACTATAATAAGGTCCGTTGGCGTGGATCATAGGGTGAGTACATGGATTGAAAACTGTTCAGAGGGTGGTGATAAATGGGGAGTACTCAGAATGGTCAGGGGTGGGTAGTGGGGTCCCCCAAGGTTCTGTGCTGGGACCAATCATAATTAATTTGTTCATAAACGACCTGGAAGATGGGATAAACAGTTCAATCGCTGTATTTGTGAACGATACTAAGCTAAGCAGGGCAATAACTTCTCTGCAGGATGTGGAAACCTTGCAAGAAGATCTGAACAAATGAATGGGGTGGGCAACTACATGGCAAATGAGGTTTAATGTAAAAAATAAATAAAAATAATGCATTTGGGTGGCAAAAAAATTAATGAAATCTATACACTGGGGGGGAGAGTCTCTGGGAGAATCTAGGATGGAAAAGGACCCGGGGTCCTAGTAGATAATAGGCTCAGCAATGGCATGCAATGCCAAGAATATTGGCATACATTAAAAAGGGGATCAACTCCAGAGAGCTGTGTGTTTACACACACAGCTCCCGGTCCTGTCAGGGGGAGAAATACCTGACCGTCTGTTCATACAATGTATGAACAGCGATTAGTAATTTCCCCTAGTCAGTCCACCCCCCCTTCAGTTAGAACACACCCAGGGAACATACTTAACCCCTTTCTCGCTCCCCCTAGTGTTAACCGCTTCCTGCCAGTGGCATTTCTAGTAATCAATTCATTTTTATAGCACTGATCGCTATAAAAATGCCAATGGTCCCAAAAATGTGTCAAAAGTGTCCCAATTGTCCGCCATAATCTCGCAGTACCGATAAAAATCGCTGATTGCCGCCATTACTAGTAAAAAAAAAATATTAATAAAAATTCCTTAAAACTATCCCCTATTTTGTAAATGCTATAACTTTTGCACAAACCAATCAATAAACGTTTATTGCAATTTTTTTTTTTACGAAAAATATGTAGAAGACTACATATCTGTCTAAACTGAGGAAAAAAAATGTTTTTTTTATCTATTTTGGGGGATATTTATTACAGCAAAAAGTAAAAAATATTCATTTTTTTCAAGATTGTCACTCTATTTTTGTTTATAGCACAAAAACTAAAAACTGCAGAGGTGATCAAATACCACCAAAAGAAAGCTCTATTTGTGGGAAATAAAAGAAGCCAATTTTGTTAGGGAGCCACGCCGCACAAATGCACAATTATCAGTTAAAGCGATGCAGTGCCGAATCGCAAAAAGTGCTCTGGTCTTTGGGCAGCAATATGGTCTGGGGCTGAAGTGGTTAACAGACAACAGTAGGCCTATCCAAAAGAAACAATAAAACAGCCGATGGTTCTGGTAAGTGGCGGAGAGCGGCAGGAGGGGAGCCCGTCGTTAACGGTGATCTTGCACCGAATCCACCACAGAGACCACCAATAACAGAAACCTGACCACTGGCTGAAGAAGAGGATACCTGGATTATGGCCATAACAGAGGTAAGGGAATACAAAAGCCCATTAATACAGGCTTTACGCTTGACCCCTACTAATTGCCTATTGCAGGAGGTGAGTAAGTAGAGGGGTAGGCAAGTGAAGGGGATTAATGAAAACAGACACAAAAGTGTAAGTTTATAAACAGTGGAAGTTGCACCTAAACAATATTTTAGATTTAGACTACATTGACATTTTTCAAATAAAGTGTTCACAATAACAGGTAACAAGAATTGTAATTACACATTTAAATAAGGAGGTGACGATTGATTACACCTTAAAACAAATTACCTGTATTATTAGAATTCTGCTATAATTAAACAAGTCTTTCTTATTTTACATCTGACATGAAGATTGGCAAAGTGTGTAATTAAAAATTATTATTCACAGATAATGAGATACAGTGTGCAGGAAACAATAATTTACTACTGTAAATGACATTTATAATACAATTGCTAAATTGGAATAATATTAAAAACTATTTAGAAGCATTTCAAATTACTGCCCGGTAAAAGTGAGCAAATAAAAATAGATATATTTTTTAATGAAACAAATAATAATGTATTAATCTAGGAACTTTAAATATAACCTGTGAATATAAGACCCTGTATTAGAAAATACAGAGTAAAATAAGCAAAGTTGGCTAAATTCTAGTGTTTTTCAATATTAACCAGTACAGCCCCGGAAGAATTTACTCCCTTCCTGACCAGTGCACTTTTTGCTATTCGGCACTGTATCACTTTGACTGACAATTGCGCAGGCGTACAATTTTGCAATCAAACAAAATTGACCTTTTTTCCCCCACAAATAGAGCTTTATTTTGGTGGTATTTGATCACCTCTGCGGTTTTATATTTTTTGCGCTATAAACAAAAAAACATTGACAATTTTGAAAAAAAGGCTTAATTTTTTACTTTTTCCTATAATAAATATCCCTCAAAAATATAAAAATAAAATGTCTTTTTCAGTTTAGGCCAATATGTATTCTTCTACATATCTTTGTTAAAAAAATCGCAATAAGCATATATTGATTGGTTTCCACATAGCGTCTACAAAATAGGGGATAGTTTTATGGCATTTTTATTATTATAATTTTTTTATTAGCTGCGATCTGCAATTTTTATCGTGACTGCGACATTATGGCAGACACATCCGACACTTTTGACACTATTTTGGGACCGTTGTCATATATTCAGCGATCAGTGCTATAAAAATGCACTTAAACACTAGGGGGCGATCAATGGGTTATTTGTGTCCTTGGGAGTGATTCTAACTGTGGGGGGATGGGCTCACTACAGCATGACAAAGATCGCTGCTCTTGATTAAAGGGAGCAGTAGATCTCTGTCATGTTGCTAGGCAGAACAGGGAAATGCCTTGTTTACATAGGCATCTCCCTGTTCTGCCGCTCCGTGACACGGCAGACATTGAGGGCACGGTCATGGACCACGTGGAAGGCGTGCGCCCACTATGTCGTGATTTAAAGACGACGTACAGGTACGTTGCTTTGTGCAACCATGCCATTCTGCCAACGTATATAGTCGTGCAAACGGTTAATACTAGTTCCGGCCATTGCTTAGTTTACATAGTTGACTTCCTGTCTTTACTAAATAAAACAAAGAATCTATAGTATATACAGTAAATATGTATTTTTTTGTGTATTGTAATGATGGCCAAATAATGGGCAACCCATAAACAGTAATATTTACTTAGAGGACAAAAAGAAAAGTAATCGTGTGGTAGATTCAGGATTCAAAACCATCTTTTTTGTATGGATTTCTTAGCAATGTGTATATGTGGCGATATAGAATAAGTCCCACAACATATTTTTTAATGTGTCCCCTCAAGCAAAAATAGTCAGTAAAGTGCAATCTTACATTGGTGGTCATTATAAATAAGTACCCTTATCATATTGTTACTTATCTCTACCCTTATCTATACCCTCACGATGAAGTAGTCTGGTGCTATAAAAGCCCAGTACCCTCACCACATTGGTTGTTAATGGAGAAGTGCCCACTTATATTGGTCATTAGTGGAGAAGTGCTCGTTTATATGGGTGGACAGTGAAGATGGGCCTTTTACATTGTGGTCAGTAAGAAAGACCCTACTTACATGAATGTTCATTGTATAAGTCTCCCCCCCCCTCATATATGTAGGTCTGTTTAGAAGGGCCCCTTACATAAGTGGTTGTTGAGAAGTACCCTCTTACATTAGCAGTCAGTGGTAAAGTGCTCCGGGTTGCCTAGGTGGTTAGTGAAATCCTTCATGTCAAACAGAGTTTGCTAATGCTGGGACTTGGGCTACATAATTAGTTATTCAGGTAGAAAAAAGACACAAGTCCATCTAGTTCAACCAATAAAAGAGAAAAAAAATGGTTACCCACAGTTGGTCCAGTGAAAAGGCAAACAACCCAAGCAAAGCTATGCTGGTGGTATATAAGCCCAAACACCATTACGGCAAAAACAAATTCAAGCAGGGGAGCTGGCTGTTAAACTGTATTGACATTTTTTTAAACGATTAGTCTTCTACCTCTTATACAGGAATTTGCAGATTAGCCAATAAAGGGAACAAAATAACTTGCGCTCACTCTGCCTCCCAACCTAAAGCCCCCCCCCCACCCAAAAAACTATATATATATATATATATATATATATATATATATATATATATATATATATATCCACTGCTACCCTCTAACATGCACCTTAATTTTAAGAGGGAAGTTTTAGGGGAAAAAATACAATTTAAAAAAAAGAACTGTGAAGCAAAATAAGGATCAGTGCCCATCTGCAGCCTCACAAGTGCCCATCTGCAGACCCACTATTGCCATGAATGCAGCACCCCCATTTCCATCTGTGCAGCACCCAAATTGCCATCAGTGCAGCACCCCCATTGCCATTAATGCAGTACCCCCATTGCCAGGAATGCAGCACCCACTATTGCCAGGAAAGCAGCACCCACCATTGCCATAAATGCAGCCTCACCATTGCCAGAAATGCAGCACCCACCATTGCCAGAAATGCAGCAGCCTCCCCATTGCCATGAATGCAGCCTCAACATTGCCATGAATGTAGCACCCATCATTGCCAGAAATACAGCACCCACCATATTTTTTCTGACCCCGGCGCTGGGAGATTGTTAGGGCCACAAAAGATATATATGTCCAAATAACCAGGCGGGATGTTCAAAACTGGAACGCGGGCCGCGGTTGGCCTGTGGTCTGGACTTTGGACATGCCTTCTCTAGCTAAATTAACAATTTCTATCATTTATTCTAAAAGCCTCTTTTACTTGCCTAAATATCAGGGAATATACTGAATCTTCTAGACTGTATAGAGTGGGTGGGCCCTTCTTCAGGTGTCCATGTTGCTGCCTTTATGACATGGAATTTGCTTTTGGTTGACCAGCAGCTGGGTTCTTTAACCACTTCAGACCCGCGCTACCGTCGAATGACGGCAACAGCGCGGGTCTGAATATCCAACATGCCGTCTTTTGACGGCATCTACTTTGGGCGTTCCCAGCACGCGCTGTAGAGCGCGCTGCGGGGAAGCCCTGTGTTGTCCGTGTCCCTTGGACATGGGCAATCACAGATCGCGGCGAACGGCCAATCAGAGTCGCCGTTTGCGATGCGATCTGTGGGCGAATGAGAGATGATCTCATAGATCATCTCTCATTGCCGTTTTACACAGAGACAGCGTCCTGTCTCTGGAGAGGAGGAGCCCGATCTGTGTTCCTTCCTACATAGGGACACAGATCGGTCACCCCCCCAGTCACCCCCCTTTAACCCCTTCCTCACCCCCTAGTGTTAACCCCTTCAATGCCAGTCACATTTATACTGTAATTAGTGCATATTTATAGCACTGATCGAAGTATAAATGTGAATGGCGCCAAAAATGTGTCAAAAGTGTCCGATGTGTCCGCCATAATGTCGCAGTACCAATAAAAATCGCATATCGCCGCCATTTCTAGTAAAAAAATAAATAATAAAAAATAATAATTCTCTCCCCTATTTTGTAAGCGCTATAACTTTTGCGCAAACCAGTCGCTTATTGCGATTTTTTTTTTTTTTTTACCAAAAATATGTAGAAGAATACGTATCGCCCTAAACTGAGAAAAAAAATGTTTTTTTTTTTTTTAATTGGGATATTTATTATAGCAACAAGTAAAAAGGAGTATTTTTTCTCAAAGAAGGGTTTTAATATTTACGATAACCACAAAGGAAGTCCATTTTTTTCAATGGGATCAACTTTTTATCATTTAAAGTGAATGTTAGGCTGGGTTCATTTCAGTACATAAAAATATAAATGCATGCAAAAATTCATTTTTTTTAATTCCCTGGCTATTCTCACACATAATTTGGTATTTAAGTTGAACACAGTTTCACTTCATTTAGTAACCTTTGTGAAGTTTTACTTTGGTAGTTTAACCGATTGAGGAGCGCCGCACGCAGATAGACATCTGCAGAATGGCACGGCTGGGCACAAGGGCGTACATGTACATCCCCTTTAAGAGCCCAGCCGTGGGTCGCGTTCGTGACCCAGTCCTTAGCTCCATGAACACCCCCGCGGGAACCACGGACCTGATCGCTGCCGGTGTCCCGCGATCGGGTCACAGAGAGGACGAACGGGGAGAGGTAAGTGTAAACAAACCTCTCCCCGTGCTTCCTAGTGAGACTGAAACTGATCGTCTGTTCCCTGTCATAGGGAATGAAGATCAGTGACGTCACACACCCTGCCACACCCCCCACAGTAATAACACTCCCTTAGGGCACACTTAACCCCTACAGCGCCCCCTCCTGGTTAACCCCATCACTGCCGGTGTAATTTTTACAGTAACCAGTGCATTTGTATAGCACTGTTCGCTGTAAAAATGACAATGGTCCCAAAATAGTGTCAAAAGTGTCCGATGTGTTCATCTATAATGTCGCAGTCACGATAAAAATCGCTGATCGCCGCCATTACTAGAAAAAAATATATTAATAAAAATGCAATAAAACTATCCCCTATTTGGTAGATGCTATAAATTTTGCCCAAACCAATCAATAAACGCTTATTGTGATTTTTTTTACCAAAAATATGTAGAAGAATACAAATCGGCCTAAACTGAGAGAAAAAACGTATTATATATTTTTTGGGGGGTATTTATTATAGCATAAAGTAAAAAATATTGCATTTTTTTCAAAATTGTCGCTCTATTTTTCTTTCTGGGGCAAAAACTAAAAACCGCAGAGGTGATCAAATACCGCCAAAAGAAAGCTCTATTTGTGGGAAAAAAAGGACGCCAGTTTTGATTGGGAGCCACGTCACACGACCGCGCAATTGTTAGTTAAAATGACCCAGTGCCGAATTGCAAAAAGGTGCATAATTGTCCGGGGCTTAAGTGGTTAACATTCTATGCTATGATTTTAGTAAATCAACCCCAATAAATAATTTGACACATAGGAATTAAGTAGAATCTGTTTATTTAGCATAGTAAATATTTAATCTACATACTTTAAAGTGATTGTTCATTTAGCTCAGTGCATAAGGTGAAACTATGTTTACTTAATTATCCAACCATGGGCAAATTTAAATCCTGCTTTTTCAATTTTCCTTGTACATAGTTGGATTTTATAAGTAAATACTGAATTCACTAAACCTAACCACTTGAACTCATGACCAGGTCATTTTTTGCTGTTCAGCATTAAAATAATTTAACTGGTAATTGTTCATTTATGTAATGCTGTACCCAAATAAAATGTATATAATTTTTTCCACACCAGAGCTTTCTTTTGGTGGCATTTGAAAAACAAAAACAGCGATCAGTGCTAATATTATACACTGCCACTGTACTAATGGCACTGGCTGGGAAGGAGTTAACATCTAGAGCGATCAATGGGGTTAACTGTGTACCTAACAATGCTTACTTACTATGTGTAATGTGTGCTGATTTTACTAAGCAATGAGTTGTTTTTTTCTCCCTGTTGTTTACCACAATTTGCTCAGCCAGTCAGCTGGCCATAAATAACTGGCTTGTGCTACAATGAATGGCAGCTCTAGCTTTCGAGTGTGCGTGCGTGGGTGGACCCAGAAGAAAGCCGTGATGTACAGGTACATTACGGTGTCTGTACAAGCTGACCTGCCGCAGTATATGTACTGCGCAGGGTCGGCAAGTAGTTAATGAAAATTTGTATTGCTAGGTGAAAAGTTTCCACTCCAACCCTGTTGACTTGCAATGTGAAAAGAGGCCATAAACCATATCCATTGGTGTTTAATTATTAACCACTTAACCCCCGGACCATATTGCTGCCCAAAGACCAGAGCACTTTTTGTGATTCGGCACTGCGTCTATTTAACTGACAATTGTGCGGTCGTGTGACGTGGCTCCCAAAACAAAATTGGCATACTTTTTTTCCCACAAATAGAGCTTTCTTTTGGTGGTATTTGATCATCTTTGCGGTTTTTCTTTTTTGCGCTATAAACAAAAATAGAGCGACAATTTTGAAAAAAATTCTATATTTTTTACATTTTGCTATAATAAATATCCCCAAAAAATATATAAAAAAACTTTTTTTTTCCTCATTTTAGGCCGATACGTATTCTTCTACATATTTTTTGTAAAAAAAGATCGCAGTTAGCGTTTATTGATTGGTTTGCGCAAAAGCTATAGCGTTTACAAAATAGGGGGTAGTTTTATGGCATTTTTATTAATATTATTTTTTTACTAGTAATGGCGGCGATCAGCGTTTTTTTTCAGTACTGCGACATTATGGCGGACACTTCGGACACTTTTGACACATTTTTGGGACCATTAGCATTTGTATAGCAATCAGTGCTATAAAAATGCATTGGCTTACTATGAAAATGCCATTGGCAGTAAAGGGGTTAACACTAGGGGGCAGGGAAGGGGTTAAGTATGTTCCTGGGTGTGTTCTAACTGTATGGGGGGGGGGTGGCCTCACTAGGGGAAATCACTGAACTTCTGTTCATACATTGTATGAACAGAAGATCAGCATTTCCCCCACTGACAGGACTGGGAGCTGTGTGTTTATACACATAGCTCCTGGTCCTCGCTCTGTACCGAGCGATCGCGTGTGCCCGGCGGCGATCGCACCCGCCGGGCACGCGCGTGGGACTCGGGGGTGTGTTGGGCCGCAAAAGTAGCCGACGTAGAGCTACGGGCTCTCACCCAGGAGAGCCGACCTGCCGCAGTAAAATGAAGGCGGCTGGTCGGCAAGCAGTTAAAGGAGTATATATGAATCTTTACTATGTAAATTGTATGTTTTTTTATTATTATTATTTCCATCACACATAATTTGTTATTCAGTGTGAATGGTGATTTAATTCATGAAGTAGAGGCTGCATATATAATGGACAACTATGGGTTCTCTACATACATATACAATTACTAACTATACCTATTGAAATGAAGGAGGCTATTAAAACAGTAGCACACTCTGCAATTTTTTTTGCATCCTGTACATCTAACATAGCTGATTTTTTTTTTAAAAGACTGTACATTCCTTTTAAAGTGATGCCTCACCTACAGTATTCATTATTTACCAGTGTTCATACATTTGTTTTTATTTTTTTATTTTTTATTACCCCATATACCGTATGTTTTAGCATTATGTCTAATTACAAATTGTATTGACTATACATTTGACAATTAATCATTAAACAATGATCAGGAAAATTATATTTTGAAAATCACACTCTGAGAATTTTTAATGTTAGAATAATAAATCTGTAGATAGTTGTGTGAATTATTTTTGGTTAAGTCTTTTTGGAATCTTCTGAGCAAAAAAAGGAATATTTTATGCAGATTGTAAAGAGTTCTGGCATTATAAAAACTCTGAAGGAGGCAATTGAAGGGTTTGCTGTCCTTTGGGAAAGAGCAGTAGTGGAATGTACAGACGTCATTAAAAATCCCATGGGTTCTATGTTACTTAAAGATGGAATAATCTATTGTTAGTTGGAATTTAAATGAACTAAATTGGAACAAGTTACAAAGCTGCTGTTACCAGTGTTTGCCTTTAAATTATTGGCTGTAGAAGAAGGCCTACTCATATCAATGTTCTATTGAAGATGATCAGAAAGTCCGATCATATCTACAGAAAAAATACTGTTTCTCCAATACGATTTACATTATGACCAAAATGATGATCCTTTCATAGACGTTTTCAAATAATTTGACTATGCTCTAAAATATCAAAATGAAAGTGAGAATTCAATATGGCATACTGGATACAACAACTACACTGTACACAAACGAAAAACGTTTAACCTGTCTGATTTGATGTTAAAATATACGAAAACTCAATCACTAAAATCTCACACAAGCTTTAACATGTTGATGTTGTTTCAAAAGTATTTAAGAATAGGAATCATTATATATCGGTGCACCGCTACAACACACCTACCTCCATAGTGGTCAAATATTGCATTTTCAACAATACAAGTGCAAATATGCAAATTAATCAAAGCCAATCTGGTGCTATAATGCACTTCCCCTTTTTAATACAATCCCCACTACGCAATACATTATCTATAAAAATTAAAGGACATTCCTCTTTACCATAAATACATATTTTATATAAAGTGCTTAGTGCATAACAAAATTCATATAATTATACATGTGCGACATAGAAAGTCCATAAAGACAAATCTAGTGCTCATAGCCACAGCATAACCCCTCAGGATTTTTAGGACAGACCAGATAAGTATTTAAAAAGTATTTAAAAAAAGGAGAAAATGTGGGAGGGTAACAAGCCCTGGGACTTTAACGGTGTCACAATGAAAGGTAGATCCAAACAGATGTAGTAAACAAGCAATAATTGAAGCACACCACTCCAGCCAGATTGGAACTGACCCTTTGTAGCTCTTTTATTAGCCCAGGTTTTGTTTTCTTTAGTACACAGCTTGGCCAAATTGGTTGATTCTTGCTAATTTAGAATCCTTCTTGGTCTGATTTCCTTTTGATTCATTATTGTCACTAAGGATGAGCTTCGCGTTCAATGCGAATACATGTTCGCATCGAACATCGGCCGTTCGATTGTTCGTCGAAAACGAACAAATCGGGTCGTTCGCGCCAAATTCGAATGGCGCGCAACGGCCCATAATTCACTGCGGCGTTGTGCGCTGATGATTGGCCAAGCATGCACCATGACCCCGCATGCTTGGCCAATCACAGCGCCCAAAAAACGAAGAGACCTAATTGGCCAAAGCCTGGGTGCTTTGGCCAATTAGGGCTCAGGGCTTTAGCACACGCCCCACACTATAAAAGGCCGCCTCCCGGGCGGCCTCGTGTAGTGTGTTCCGGCTTGCTTTCAGAGAGAGAAGTCAGACAGACAGAGAGAGAGAGAGAGAGATAGATAGATAGAGACACTGGCCCAGATTCACGTACATCGGCGCATTATTGGACCGGCGTAGCGCACCACTTTTCCGTTAGACTTGCGTAATCTAGCCGCGTAATCCCGCGATTCACGAAGCTTTTGCGCAAGAGATTGCGCAAGCGTAAGGTTTTTTCCGGAGGCGTAAGGAGGAGTAATACAAATTGGGAGGGACGTGGGCGTGTTACATTGAAATGAGCCGTGACCCCATGCAAATGAAGGGCCGGCCGACTCGCGCATGCGCGCGTGAAGGAAACCATGTCAGCTCCGTTGTGCGCATGCTCACAACTCGGGAGCGGCGCAATCAGTGAAATTGGACATGGACTAGGGCAATGTTGTGAACTACGCAGACAGCATAAATAGACACACACAAACGCACTTCCATTGCAAAAGTACATCCCTTTGTGTCCCTTCCCATTGAATCAAGTGCTTTTGCTCTGTTGTTCGTTGCAGTGTGTTTTGTAGTTGTCAGATTAGTGTTCTGTGTGATCTAGTGCTTGTTGGTAGTTTTGTGAAAGTGTGTTTTGATAAGTGTTTTTTGACTGTTTGTTTGATTGATAGATTTCTGAGCGTTTGTTTTCTTGCTTTATTTTTTCATCTGATTTTTTTGTGTCTGTTTCTTGCTGAGTGCTAGTGTGATTTTTGCCTGTTCTTTTTCTCTTTGTGTGTGTTCTTGTCTGATTGTTTGTGCTTGTATTTGTGACAGATTTTTGGTGACTGCTAGTGAGTTTGTTTGGAAGTATGACTGAGAGAAAAAGAAAGTTGAATTTTACAGTGGGGGAAAAAAGAATTCTTGCCCGGGCCATTACCGACTATGGGCGTTTTCTCCACGGCCCGCAGAGTGCCACCACCACCCCGGCCAGGAGGAGGGAGATATTGGATATGATCACGGAGCAGGTCAATTCATCGGGGGAGGGGGAGACACGGACCCGCTCTGGGATTGAAAAGAAAATAAATGACCTCCGGCGTGAGGTGAAAAAAAAACTGGCCGCAATAAATGCCCATGCCAGGGGCACAGGAGGGGGCCCACCATGCCGGGTTAGATTTACAGCGACGGAGCGTGTGGTGGCCCTGACCTTTCACCGGCATGAAGTGGAGGGCCTGCCAGGCTTTGACACAAGTCCGGTCCCCGCGGTGCCAGGTAAGGTATTTATTTCTCTCAAGTGTGTAGCATGTGTGGGGGAGGGGGTGAAAGGGAATATGTGGCAAGTGTGTGGATCCTCCAACCTGTGAATGGTTTGTGTCATCCACAGCTGTGCAGGAGGGTGCAGGGCCATCTGGCCAGACCGCTCCAACGCCAGGACAGCAGCCTAATGAGGCCCCCCCAACAAGGCCAGAGTCCGCGGAGGAGGAACAAGAGGAGGAGGAGGATCATGCGGAGGACGATCATGAGGAGGAGGAGAATCATGAGGAGGAGGAGTCCATGGCAGGCACTGGCCGTTTGGTTTCTGCGGACTCTTCCCCTCTGGCTGCAAGAAGCCTGCCCTCCCTAAGGGTGAGCCCCCCCCCCTCTTCCCCCAACATGGCTCCCCTCACAAGGGCCTCCCCTTCTCCCCGGCCACAACCATCAGCAAGAGCCAGGAGGTCATCCCAGAGCACCAGGGGGGCGCCCAATCTCCTGCCCGCCAGTCTGAGAAGGAACCTGGCCACCCAGACCCGCCTTCTGAGACAGCTCTGCCAGACTATGGGGCGGGTGGATCAGAGCCTGTCCTCCATCAACGATAGGCTGGGTAACCTGGACTCCCACTCCCGGGCCTCCACAACCTGCCTAAATGACCTGCAAACTACAGCAGCAGGCGTTGGGCAGGATGTGAGGGCCCTTACCCAGGCTATCCAGGGCAACACGGCAACACTTGGTGCTGCCCTGGACAGAATAGCCGTGGCCTTGGAGGGCAGGCCGCCAGGTGGGCAGATCTCAGGGGCTGCTCCTCCTTCCCCGGCTTTTCCCCTCCCCCATGCGTCTCCCCTGAGGGTCCGGGGCCGTGGCCGGGGGCGCCCCAGGCGTGGCTCAGGCAGAGGGCATTAATTTTTTTTCCCCCTTTTTTTGGTTTGAAAGCATGTTTATTTTTGTTCTCTGGTTTTTTTTTTTTCTATGCATTTTTTTATTTTTTTTTATTTTTTTGCTGACATTTTTGGCATTTTTTGGGTTGTGAATGATGTTTGAATGTGGGGGTGACATTCCTGCTGGAAAAGGGGTGTCATCCTCAATTTGGGTGGAGAAGGGTTCCCCAGGACCAGGGAGAAGTGATTCCCAGGTCCGTGTGAATGGTGTATGAATGTACAGTGACATAATTGGAGCCTTGACGTGGCGTTACTGCTCACCAGTCTTGCATGGTGGACTGGTGCCAATCCAATTTGATGAGGATGTGGGGTGTGTGTGCTAGGGACCATAGTGGTGTGCATGCATGCATTCTCATTGGGCCATGATTAATGTGTGTGTTTAACGTGCAAAGATGCATAATGTGAGCTGGCATGAGATGGGGTCATGAGATGGGGTTCCAGTTCATATGCAGAGTCACCTTGAAGGGAAAAGACAGGTGGATGTTAGTCATGCATGTGCCACTTGTGAGGTGTGCATCACGGGAGGGGATAGTCATGCCTGACTCCCATGTCACTCACCAACCAGCCAGCTGTCCCCATACATGTTCTGTTCGCAATCTGTGGGGATGGGGCTCTGATTGTATATGTAGCTGTCATGGGTGTCATGGGTAGTGCCATGTGTTGGGCTGCTGATGTCCTCCTGCAAGGTTGTGGTAATTCCACGATGGCATGAGGGGTGAATCTGAAGATGCGAGACACCTCAGAATCTCTCATGCCAAAGATGTCTATGCGTGTGTGATATATCAAGTGAAGAGTGAGGGGCTTGTATCAGATAAGAATATTGTATTAGATTAGATTAAATTGTAAATTTTATATAAGCCAAAAAATAAAAAAATAAAACATCTCCCGTGCCCTCCTTAGTGCCATCCTCCGTGCCCTCATCCTTCTTTGTTCATCTAAAGTCAGTAGTATAGCTATGCGCGACGATGCCCCTGGCATGTTGGCATACAGATTGTTGGGCAACACGTGTGACTGCTGAACTCCTCACTAACAGTGTTGCTTTATCTGACAATTAGACTTTTTTTCAAAATTTAGACCAGCTTTTAGGTCCTCTAACTTTAGACAGAACATTTTGCAGTTGCGCACATCGCGTAGCCTGCGCAGCAACTGCGTTTTTTTGTGAATCCCCGTAACTCCCTCATTAGCATATTTGACTAGCAAATCAATGGTGTGTCTAGCGCAGTTTTGCGCGAAGGCAAGCGAAGGTCTAACTCAATTACGCCGGACCAAAAAACGTAGAATTCTGGCGTATATTGTTTTGTGAATCGCGTCCAACTATACGCACGCGCACATTTAGACTTACGCACACGCAACAGCAGTTGCGCAGGCGTAATCGCTCTGTGAATCTGGGCCACAGTGTCTTTTCAGATATATAGATAGATAGATAGATAGATAGATAGATAGATCAGGGAGGCTACTAGTTAGTATAGTTAAATGTACAGTTTGTAGAGAATATATTGACATCCCTAGGAGTTGTCAATATATTTATAAACTGTATAGCTTAGCTAGTTCTGCGATTAGTATCTGCCAGGCAGGAGATTGTGCTTGATTCTCTAACGTTTTAGTGTACACGTGTTAGTTAATTGCACATAGACGCATTAACTGTTACTGCACGTGTGCTATTTATTTGCACAGAAAAGCAGTTGCTGTTAATGCAAGTGGGCTATTGAATTGCACAGAAACGCAGTCGCTCTGACTGTGTGTGTGCTGTTTAATACCACCTGAGCGCATTTGGGGTCACCGTACGTGTGCTGTGACATACCACCTGAGCGCATTTGGGGTCACTGTACGTGTGCTGTGACATACCACCTGAGCGCATTTGGGGTCACCGTAAGTGTGCTGTGACATACCACCTGAGTGCATTTTGGGGTCACCGTACGTGTGCTGTGACATACCACCTGAGCGCATTTGGGGTCACCGTAAGTGTGCACCGCAAGTGTGCTCCGCAAAAAACGTCCGTTTTTAAAATATTTTTTTCCATTGATACATGTTCCCTGGGGCAAGACCCGGGTTCTGAACGACGTTTTCCAACATTTAATTGAATTTTGGTCTTTAAAATGACCGTTTTTTAATTCGAACGTTCGGGTCCCATAGACTTCAATGGGGTTCGAAATGTTCGCGCAAACCCGCGGTCTGTTCGAACGTTCTGGTGCGAACCGAACCAGGGGGTGTTCGGCTCATCCCTAATTGTCACTTTTATCTACTATAGCCTTTGATTGTCTTATCTGGACGGACTGGGTCCATTGGGGTCCTGTGTGCGATTTGAAGGTGGCAAGAACTATTGAAGTCTCTTCAAAGTTATTTTAATTAAATTTCCTTAAAACACAACTTTCTTATTTAATGCATTTGGATTGTCTCTGGCTCAGATAGGTAAGATTGCTCATGGTCATTTCACTGGATGTAGTTACATCAGTTTTTGATCTATTTATATGTATCAGTTACTGCTATTACAAATTTTGTTATTTCCATTATCCTGCTGTTCTCAATTATTACTGCAGTATATATATATATATTATATATTTTTCTGATAATCATGGTATTGTCCAATGTAAATATAACCACAGCATCATTCAAATTGCTGAATTTCTTATGGATTATTATTTTTCTATTTTTCTAGTTTATCCTGTATACGCTCCTGATGAAGCTCTCTTTTTGAGCGAAACATGTTGGGCATCAACAATACAGGTTCTGCTGTGATCGAATTTTAATTGTTGGAATCTCTTTTATTTAATGTATATGTTAATTAATAAATTATTGCTTGTTTACTACATCTGTTTGGATCTACCTTTCTACTTATTTAAAAAGTATTGATTATTAGAAACATTTGATAATCTATACAGTAGAAAAAAATGTAAAATCAATTGCAGTACAAAAAATACAGGCATGAATATAAATGCACTCTGGTATGAAGGGCTATTGCACGTAGCTGTAGGAGATGACACCTGACATGTTTCAGACCCCTAGGTCCTTCTTCATAGGCTGAATGTCATCTAAAGCATACATATATCTATAAGGTGAACATATTTAAACATTAGTATAATAGTACAATTTTAACATTGATCAACCTGCTGCATGGAATTAAACATCCATGCAAATACAAAAAATAGGCATAGAAGGCTGATGCGCACTTGCATGAGCCAATCACCGATGAACCATGAGGGGGACCTGGCAGGAATGGAATTGGCCTGCACTGTAGTTGTTACATTGTTGTTGGACACGCTGTCAATCTTTTATCTTTTAGTACATAGAAAGTCCATAAAGGTGCTTATAAAGTGCCAAAAAGTGTCTTGGTGCTTATTGCTAAGATTAAAGTGCAGTTTCCACTCCATTGTCTGTGTTCTTGTGCTCCCCCTTTTGAACACCACACTCATTATCCATCCGGGACCCCTAATGCTTTGAGACCCACTTGGTACATAAGGGGCCATGGATGGATGGGGAGTGTTGTGGTTCAAAAGCGGAGCACCTTTATAGACTTTGCACTTGTATTGTTGAAAATGCTATATTTGACCATTATGGAGGAAGATGTATTGTAGCGCCACAGCGCTACAATGTATGTGTTTTTCATTTAGTTATAACTTCTTCATATAATTGTGGTGGAGGCAGCTACTTATTATAACACAAAAACGCACCATAGTGCAGGATCTATTTTCTATATTTCAAAAAGAATATCTAATATCTAACTCAGTCGAAAGTGAATAATGTATACCCACCTGTAAATGACAATGTATTAGGCCTCGTACACACGATCGAATTTGTCCGCTGAAAACGGTCCGATGGACCGTTTCAGCAGACATCTCCGATCATGTGTATGGGCTAGCGGACAGATTTGTCCACCCGACAGATTTCAAAGCATGCTTTGAAATCTATCCGGTGGGAATCGGACGGACAGATTTGAACAAATCTGTCCGCTCGTGTGTATGGGGCCTTATACGTCATGATGTATGGGCTCTGTGAGTGTTGTACTAATCTGCTCCTGAATTTTTGGTTAATTGTACCTACCTGCATTGTCGTGTCCTGTACAAACCTTGCTTTGTATTAACATTGGCTTTCAAGCACTCATACTGGTCCTGAAGTCCTTAGCTCTTCCCAACTTTCATAAATAATATTGATATCTACTTGCTCTGTTACCTTTGGTAATCCTTACAGACAGAGCTTTTTTTCTCAGAAAATAGGTGCAGGAACTCAACCAAGACCCTGTTCAGCTTTTACAAACAGTAGGAGGGTCTTAAAGGGGCATTAAATAGCAGGATTGCATGACATACAGAGTGCAGAGTTCAGGGGGTTACACACAGAGTGTAGAGCTGTCACTTGTAAACACAAAAACCAGACTTATGAGTTTACAAGTGTTGTGGTGAGCAGGCACCAAAGGGTCTGAGCAAGAGGTGGTGGAACTTGGGTGAACTGAGTTCCTCCAAGTTCCCCCTGAAAAAAGCCCTGCTTACAGATCTCCAGCTTATTATATAGGTGAACACCATCTAAACAGTGAAAGGAGTTGTAAAGGCTCGTCTTTTATTTTCTAAATAAGTTCCTTTAAGCTAGTGCATTGTTGGTTAACTAACCTTTTCCTACGATTTCCCTTCTAAATGTTTTTTTTCTTTGTTTGAATTTTTCACTTCCTGTTTCTCCTCAGTAAGCTTTCCACCATCACCCGAGCGGTTGAAAGTCATTTAGAACAGCTTACTGAACACCTTACTGAGGAGGAACAGGAAGTGAGAAATTCAGACAAAGAAAACAAAGAAAAAAAACATTTAGAAGGGAAATCGAAGGAAAGGGTAAGTGAACCAACAATGCACTAGCTTAAAGTAACCCATTTAGAAAACACAAAACAAACCTTTATAACCCCTTTACGCTTCTTTACATCTTTGATAACACCTGAAACACACGTATAATTTACATGTTAATAATTAACAATCATATTACAACTGGAAAATGTTTTATTTGAGGTACAGTAATTATAATGTACCTTTCTTTACTAAACATGCAAATGCATTGATCTATAGAAAAAAATGAAGTCGCGCTACAAATGGCATACAGTGTAAATAAAATAAATAAATGGTGTCATTAGTGCCAAATGATATATCACATAAACAAACTTATTAAAGAACAACAATAATAGTGAACAGTGAATATGATATCAAGTCCATATGGTGATTATACAGTCCATCAAGGGATATGTTTAAATAAACAGAAAAGTTTCCCAGTGTAGATAAATCCACGGACAGATGTGAGTAATGACAAACAAAGACCTCCACCGCACAGAAAACACTGACCCTTACCAGAGTCTCTGATCTCACAGAGATCAATAACAGCAAAGAGTGAAATCCATAGTCAGCAGGGAGCAAAGGGAACATCCATTTATTGTAGCCAGTAGATGTATTCAGCTCAAAAGCGATCATATATCAACCAGTGGTCCCATATAGAAATCAAAAGAAATCCACATAGTGTAAAACCATACATTTATTGGGTAAGAAATAAGATTGTGCGCACTTACATCAATCCATAGTAAAAACAGCAAAAAACAGCATAAAATTCAGTAAGCCGGCCGGCGTTTGGAGCGTGTTACCCGTCTTCCGGGTCCTCACACGTGATGCGGTGACGTCAGCGCGTCGCCTCCCGACGTTTCGTCACAAAAGGGACTTGATCACGGGATGAGGCGGCGCTCCGAGTCACCGCATATAAATAAGCAAAACGGGCGGAGCTATCCCCAAGATGGATCCCGGGTGATCATACTTCCGCCATCTTAACTAATGGAAACACAGTGAGCATACCAATAGGTCTAATACAGCAACTAAGGGAAAACCGAAACGGCAGCCCCATTGCAAAACAACACACCATATTGTCGTATATTACGGCAAACGGTGTGTTTTACAAGGTAAATTCCTAAATGGTGTTATTATGTTATAGGTATGTAGTGAGGCCGGAGGCAACCAAAACCACACATATACAATCAACAAGCAATGTTCGCACATTGTAATGAAATACATTTCAACTTCCATGCTGAAACATATATATAATTAAAAAATTACATTTTTTCTAAAAAACGACATATAAAACAATAATGAACTGTAATACTCTCAAAACATTAGAAATATGTATATAGCAGGAATTGGACGGCCATACAATTGCTCTGCCGGTTAATCAGATAGTCAACAAAAAAATATATATTTTCCACTTAAAAATATAATAAAAATAAAAAGGTGATACTAAAAATATTAACACCTATGTATATCCATATATTCATATTAAGCAGGATTATCACTTTCTCCTTATAATTAGAGGAGGAAAAAGAATTAGGCTACACTGACACCAGCGTGTTCAATGTCAGGCACCCCCCAAGAAATGTAGATGGGGGAGGGGGGGGAGGGGAGAAGAAGGTACAGGAGACATAGTCAGAAAAAACACTGACATATAGGGGCATCCAATCATAATGGTGATCATTGTATGACCGTCCAAAAACCACCCAGATTGACATAGGGAAATTGGAAGAAGCCTTTGATTGAAATCCATCAAAACAAATTATACTGAAACACCTTTGAGTACAATTTGTGGCCAAGAGGCCCCTGTTTTTCACACATAGAAATACGTAGAGACCCCATCAGTTAAGTGTCCAGGTGGGTAGATGTCTATATAGTAACCTTTGTCAGGTGGAATCAAGAGTTATCAATAAAACAGTTAATATCCACCTCAATGTTTAGGCCGTGAGGGGTGTAACACTTTGTTTTGTGTATCCACGCCATTTCGGAGCGAGAAATGCTTCTCACTAAGTCACTGCCACGCCAGTGAGGATTAAATTTATCTATACCCAGAAACACTGTGTTGTTGGGATTTTTATCATGCACCAACAAAAAGTGTTTCGACACAGAATGTTCGGTAAACCCATTCCGAATATTTGTGATATGCTCATTAAGGCGTATATGTAGAGGGCGTTTGGTTCTGCCTATATATTGCAATCCACATGGGCACATGAGCAAATATATAACCCCTATAGTTGTACACGTAATGAAGGGCTTAATCGTAAAGTTTTTCTGGGTACTAGTAGAACGAAATGTAGTACTACGTTTAGATCTAATGCCATTCAAAGCACAGCTCTGACATTTCCCACACTTGTAGAAGCCAGAAAGATCTGCCAAAAACATCGATGGTATTCTCGGGGGATTTAGCACATTAGGAGCCAATTTGTCCCTAAGTGAAGGGAGACCCCTAAAAACCACCTGTGGATTTTCTGGTAGTAATCCCTTAAGGACATTATCACTTCTTAACACATGCCAATGTTTTGAGACAACATGTTTCACATTAGCGTGTTGGCACGAGTAGTCTGTAACGAACGGATTTTTGAATCGGTGGGCGGTACCAATACGGGGTTTATCTGTCAACAGGTCTGCCCTATCAATCTCAGACACTGATTTTAAAGTGTCATTCAAAAAATTCTGACAATAACCCTTTGTTATAAAACGTTCAGTGAGAACCTGTGCTTGTGTTCTGAACATGGCATCATGAGTACAATTTCTTTTTAAGCGTAAAAACTGGCTTTTAGGCACAGATTTTAGCCAAGAGGAATGATGACAACTGTCACTGGAAATATAGGAATTTCTATCTGTTGATTTGAAATGTGTTGAAGTCACAAATTTGTCATCTTCAATGGATATAGCTAAATCCAAAAAGTTTATTTTCTCCTTACTGGCCTCATATGTTAAAAAGATGCCCCGCTCATTGGTGTTAAGAGAGTCGATGAACTGGGAGAGTTCGCTCTCAGTGCCATCCCACAGGAGGAGGATGTCGTCAATGTACCTGGCCCACAGAAGAATCTGGGGCCTAGGCTGGTCATGGACGACATCCTCCTCCCATTTGGCCATAAAAAGATTTGCCAAACTTGGAGCATATTTGGCTCCCATTGCGACACCACGATTCTGTTTATAGAACTGCCCCCCATGCCAGAAAAAATTGTGGGTCGCGGCAAAAACCAAAAGCTCCATTATGAAAGAAATCTGTTCACCTAATAGGCCGCTATCCCTATTCAAATAATAAGATACTGCTTCGATACCTAAGTCGTGTGGAATGATGGTATACAGCGATGTTACGTCAGCTGTAACCATCCACATATTAGAAGTAGGTTTCAAATTAGATAGCAGGTTTATAACATGCTTAGTATCTTTAGTGTATGACGGCATTCTCTTGACGAGGGGTTGCAAGAAAAAATCTATGTATTTGCCCACCCGGGACGTGATTGAATCAATCCCACTTACAATGGGACGTCCCGGGGGGCAAACTGGATTTTTGTGGACCTTTGGAAGGTAATACATTATAGGAGTCCTTGGAGCCTTAGGCACCAAAAACACAGATTCCTTCTCATTAAGTATACCATTCCGTCGACCTCTATCAACAATATTTTGTAGAGTTTTTTTATATTTCCTTCCAGGGTCTAATACCAAAGGGACATAGGTGTCCTTATCATCAAGGATGTGTTGCATCTCCTGCAGATAATCACTCTTATTAAGGACAACAATTCCACCCCCCTTATCCGCTGGACGTATAACTAAGTTTTTGTTCCTACATAGGGAGTCAATACCTTCCTCTATCTGTTGTTTACATCGTAATTGCTTGATCTCCATACATTCAAGGTCTTTTAGGGCCAAATCCCTAAATACCCTGAGGGCTGCTGGTAACTGTCCAGGTGGGTTATACACAGAGGCATTGGCCAGACCAGAATGTGTGTAGTTTAACGATGAAGTCGTGGAAGGATTAAACGGATTTGAGCTCATATAACGTTGGATATTAAGTTTTCGTACATACTTGTGAATATCCATGTAGGTCCTAAATTTATCAAGTTTCTTGGGAGGGACATATTTCAGTCCTTTATCCAAGACTAAAAGTTCTGCTTTATCCAAAACATGTGAACTCAAGTTAAAAATACCAGCTCCAATTAGGTTCTCGGTCTTTTTGGGCTTCCTAGCCCTCCCCCCTCTAGTCCCTCTTTTAGTTCTGCGATTCTCTTGACGCCTTGGCCTGCCCGGGGAACAAAAAATAAAGAAAAAGAAAAAGTTCAATCGAGACATGGGAGACTACCAAAACAATATTGTTTTTGACTGGCAAAAAAAACTACTGGCGGAGGCCCATGCAACCAGTAATGCCAATATTCCAGTTATGGAGGCTACTCCTTTACTAACTACTACCCTTTCCACTAACAGTGTTCCGCCTCCACCAATCCCTGGGGGGCGGGGCCATCTACCCAAAGGGAACACACCAAAAGGACAATATAAAAATAGTCACAGGAAACCTTTGATGACATATCCATCTAACAGAGGACGAGGGGGCACTGGTTCACGAGGCCAGTTCGCCCCTCCCCCTACTGTTTTTCCCCCGAATTGGAATCATTATCAACCACTGGGCCCCCCTAGGACACGAGGGAGAGGTTCTTCAAAGGGTCCCCCTCCCTATTTCAATCAGACGTATAATTTAGGACAATATAATCAATATAGTGACCCACAAAGTTTCCAGTCTATGAGAGCACCTAGTTATGGCACTCCACCTGCTTTAGCAGGTCCAGAGGTGGTACATTATTCTGGCAACTTTGAATCTGAATATAATATTCCAACACATAATAACTTTTTACCTTTGGGTGACTGTTCTAACCAAGAGGGAGAATTTTATGGCCCACCTCCTGGGCCTAACTTCCAAAATGGGGAGATCACCGAAACATACGAGTTTGGGTATGGAGGGGATAATGCCCCTATGCAACCCATAAACCTTGGCCAGCCACAGTGGGGTTTTCCCCGGGCAGGCCAAGGCGTCAAGAGAATCGCAGAACTAAAAGAGGGACTAGAGGGGGAGGGCTAGGAAGCCCAAAAAGACCGAGAACCTAATTGGAGCTGGTATTTTTAACTTGAGTTCACATGTTTTGGATAAAGCAGAACTTTTAGTCTTGGATAAAGGACTGAAATATGTCCCTCCCAAGAAACTTGATAAATTTAGGAATAATTGAGGGTTAATCCGCGCTAGGACTGGGGATATGAGCTGCTGCCTTCTGTATAATCTCTCAGTGAGAGATGGGATGTTTGAGATAGTGTTGGTTACAGATGGTTGGCGCTGCTGTATGGATGTGGTGTATATTTCACGTGTCGGGTACTTGTAGCGGAAGGGTTTATTGAGAACAAAGCTCCCCGCTTGCACAAGTGATCCCTATTTGCTGATAATCCCTCAGAGGGAAAAAGAGAGCACTTTGTGGTATGCTCATGTGATCATAATAATGATTGCCTAGTGGGAATAGGTGTTGGTGATGGCTGCTGTATATGTTTATTATACTTGTGGAGCCTAGTATGGAGTGTGTAGACACCTCAGTGGTTTAGTTGTGCCAGTTTTAGTATTATGGTGGGCAGTGCTGAGTGCTATAGATGTGATAAAATAAACTAAAGAAAACTAGGTGCCCATATAGTATTACAAATTATGATATTCGAGAGAAAAGGTGGTGCTCTATATCCTTAATTGTATGTGATCCACTCAATGTGATCAAAATAAGAGAGAAAAAATGAAAAACAAAAAGTTTATATATGTAAAGACTTAATGTCGCTCTAAGGTGTGATATATTTTTCCAAAGATTATTGTTAGTGATAAAAGATAAAAGACTACAACATATATAATATATAACATTAAAACCCTGCTGATGGATAACAGTTAGCAAAGGTCAGCTGGTGCCCGAGCTGACATATGATTAAAATATGTTTTAATCAGGTGTTGTCCGTATATTTTTATATTTCATCAATGACGTGGTGAGTAACTTCAGTAGAGTGCTACGTGGTCAACTGAAATGTTGATATCAGATGTTGCACTACAGGTAACAGCGAAAATTCCAGTTATCCCCCCACATGTATCCCCTCTTACCAGATTGTAGTCCCCTCAGCGGGGGTGTAGAGCCTTGGGGATCAGTGGGTAGTTGCTGCTTACCAACCTCTGTATGTGGCAGCGCGTGATGGGTTAACTTTCTGGATATAGACCAGTCGCCGTGCTTGATGTTTCCTGAGGCGTGATCAATGGCTCCAAAATGAATGGCAGTTGTTATGAGGAGGCAAGAAAAAGAGAAATCCTCATGGTGTAGTACTTCCTGGTGATTTTTTATTGTAAAGCCCGTTTCCCAATTGGAACAACAGGGTATAAAAATTAAAATTAAAAAGGAATTAAAAAATACAAAGTAAAAACATACGTGCTGCTGCACCACAGCTGGACAAATATAGTCCCGTAGGCTGAGCTGTACCAGTCGGGTTATGGGAGCCTCTGCAGTCACTGTCCGTATGGAACGTGTGGAGCGTGCTGCTGTTTGCGTTCCAATGGTGAGCGCGTCCCAACCCGGAAGTCCTAGCTGGTCTGAGCTTAGCGTGTCGGAGTGCGTGACGTGAGGGCGTGTAGTCACCTGACCGGTTTCGTCTATGGACGTTTTCAAAGGTGATGACCGCCCCTAACGTCACTATACTTTTTATACTCTAAACGTCATGTGTGGTCCGCCTTTTTGGGAGTGGTTGGATCCCACTCTCGAATCACAATACCCCTGGGTGTATGTTACATGGCGTGATGCGTCTCTATATACTGTCCCTTCAGCATCAAGCAAAAAGTAAAAATAAAAATAAAAATAGAGAGGTGCAAATGTGTAGAACCTTTATACAAGGGGACACTGTCCCATACTAGCAGAACTTGTAATAGGTTAAATCCCTTGGGAATTTTGGGGCCGCGGATCTCAGATGTCGTTTAAGACATTCCTTTATGACATATGTGGTTAAAATATTGGTTACACAGCTTAATTGACATAAAAATAACTAATATGGTAAGTGAAACACATAGTAGAACTTTTATATTTGATGGAGAATATATTTTGTGTGGTAACAGATCATGACCCCTCTAAAGGATGAAGATATGCCCTATTACCGAGTGTCTCTATGGTGTTGTGTGTTCATGTCCTTCGTGGCGTTATTTGGGGAGAGGGATGGTGTTTAATTATGTATTGGATAGTCTAATTTTGCTGTGCGGACCTTTGAAGACCTATGCATATATTGATATGGGTGGGTGGAGTAAGTTGGCTTGTCACATGTATAAACAAATGACTTTGGTGATTGATACCTGTTTACTGGTCTTGAATTGTTGGACTGACCTTACTTAACTGAAAGGGAATATATTTATATATATGGTGTTGCCATCATCGTTATAATGGTAGAAAATATGTATAATCCTGTTATGGGAATCTTTTATATTTGTTTTCTGTATCCTCGGTTTTGTTTAGGGCAGACTTATTGTTTCCATGGGAAATGTTTAACATCTACAGAAAAGGTGGTCTCTTTATTGAAAGGGCTGCTATTGGTTGGTTATAAAGCAGTTTAAGTCTATATCCAAATTCATCCCTTTTGGTGCTAGGGACCCCAGCCGGTGGATCCATTCGGTTTCGTTTTGTGATATTTGAATCTTTTTGTTTCCTCCTCTCCAGTGATCGGTAATCATGTCAATCCCATAGAATGTCATCTGTGATGGATCTTTATGATGGTATTGGTCAAAGTGTCTTGAGAGACTGTGGTCCGAGAATCCCTTGCGGATGTTTTTTATGTGTTCCCTTATACGAACCTTGAGGGGCCTGGTGGTCCGACCCACATACTGCATCTTACAGGGACATTCAATCACATAGGTGACATGGGTGCTGTCACACGTGATTAATTTTTTAATTTCAAATTTCCTATGGTTGGTACTTGATGAGAAGTCTAAACGTCTTCTTTTTTCTTTTTTACTTTTTTTACACGGTAGGCACCTTTGGCATCGGTAGAAACCTTTTAGTTCTGGACAGATTTCCACTTTTCTTGGGGGGTTCACTACATTGTGGACTAATAAATTCCTCAAAGATCGAGCTCTTCGGTAGATCACGGTAGGTCTATTTGGGAGAATGTCAGCAAGTGTTCTGTCTTGTAGTGGAACTACAAAACCTACTATTGCCCTTTGTGGACAAAACGGAATATAAAGAACAGGATATACAATTACAGGACACGATCAAAAAGTACGATATTGAAGTCCAAATTAAAAAGCAGAAGAAATTTAAACGTGACGTTACGGATTATAAAAACAACAAAGTATACAAATGGCAGAATGAGGAAGAACAAATCCCATGGTTGGACGACCTGTTCACTGAAGACAGTTCAGATACAGATTCAGATGTACCAGAAGATGAACAACCACCTACACGTCCAAGACTCAGATTTGACCTATCTCCCAATGAGGAACATCAAACCCAACAGGGCACTAACAACCATAGAGGCAGACGAAGACCCATAAATACATATGAACAATATACGGCAAGAGGTGCAAGAGAACCCAATACATATAGATCAGAATGGGACAGAAGGGATAGATCTTACCCCAGGAGAGGAAACGGGGGACCAAATCCACCCAGGACCATGGAACGATCTATTCCAATAGAAAACAGGGGTTTTCACAGGGCTGGATACCAAAACAGGCCACCAGTAAGAGGACAGACCAGACCCACCAACAGGAACCCCAACTGGAGACCGCAAACTTGGAGACAGAGGGAATCCAATGGAGAACATGGCACACCGAGGGAATCTCAGAGAGGTCAAGATTTAAGAGACCATCCATCACGACAATATGGCACAGAGGAACACAGCAGAACAGTGAGAACCCCAGAATGGGGGAGGAATACGCAACAGGAACATCGGCACCCAGAAAGAACCGAAGGCCTAGAGGGAAGAGAGGGGGGAAGAAGAAAAAGACAGAGAGAATATTAGGAAAAGGAATCTACAACCTTAGTGATGCCACTTTTACACAGGAGGAATTGCAAGTTCTTGATTTAGGGTTAAAGTATGCCCCTGGCAAAAACTTAGATCACTTCGAGACCTATATAGATCTACAAAAATTCCTCAGGAAACTCAATTTGAAAAAATACTTTGCCCTCAACCCGTGTGACTACATTCCAGAAAACTCACAATATCAACAGACCAATTTAAAAAATAATTCACTATATAACCCCCAAACCAAAGGGAACCAATGTATTACAGCATTTAGAAAGATGGTTGAACAAGACATACAACACATCAATAACAAAAGAAACAAACAAACACAACAAGTGTGGAGGACGATCAAAGAATTATCTAAGAAAAAGGGGGTGGTCTTTAGACCAGCGGACAAAGGGGGAGGTCTGGTGATCTTAAACACCAAAGATTACTCACAGGAAATGGAAAATCTATTAGAAGCAGAAGATACCTACAAGAAACTAAAGGGAAATCCAAAATGGGAATATGAAAAAACACTACGAGAATATGTACAGAAAGGAATCAACATGAATATCTTGAATAAACGAGAGGCCGAATACCTAGTACCAGAGTCCGCCAAAACACCAGTAATGTACCAGGTACCGAAAATACACAAAAGGGAAACAAACCCGCCAGGCAGGCCCATCATAAGTGGTATCAACTCAGTCTTCTCAAGGTTGGGGGAATATTTGGACCACTTTTTAAAACCCCTGGTTAAGCAGGGAAGATCGTACTTGAAAGATAGCACTCAACTCATCAATGAACTGAAAGCTCACAATAATGTAAAAAACTGCATATTAGTTACCATAGATGTAGAGGCCTTATATACTAGCATCAAACAACAGGATGGCCTACAAGCAGTGGAAAAAGCTCTACATGAGTTAACTGATTTCAAACAAGAACAAATTTCCTACATCCTAGAAGGTCTCAAAATGGCTATGAGTAACAACTACTTCTGGTATAATAGCCAATATTACGTGCAAACCAGAGGGGTAGCCATGGGGGCTCGATATGCCCCCAGTGTGGCAAACCTCTTCATGGACATGTGGGAACAGAGATACATCTACAGTGGCCACAATGAACAACTGAAGATGTACAGAAGATATATAGATGACATCTTCATCTTATGGGAGGGCACTCTTGAGGAACTGGAAATTTTTCTAAACGCATTAAATGATAACATCTATGACATAAGATTCACCGGTAAATGGAACAACAACACGGTAGAATACCTGGATTTGGAAATCTTTAAGGATGAAGATCAGCTCTGTACTAGAACATACTTTAAAAAGACGGATAGAAATGGGTATATACCCACCACCAGCTGTCACCAACCTAAATGGGTATCAAACATACCCAAAGGACAGCTACTACGAATAAGACGTAACTGCCACAAGCAGGAAGACTTTGAAATTCAATCAGAGGTTCTTATCAAAAGATTTAAAGAGAAAGGCTACCAGCAACTACCGTTAACAAAACTCAAAGAAAAGGTTCGTAATATGGACAGACAAACTCTACTACAACCTAGACCCTTGAAACCAAACAAGAACAGGGACGATGTCCCATTCATTACAGGCTATAGCACTCAACATAAACAATTGGAAAAAATCCTGAAAAAGTACTGGCCTATCCTTAAAGAAGACAGAACACTTGCTGACATTCTCCCAAATAGACCTACCGTGATCTACCGAAGAGCTCGATCTTTGAGGAATTTATTAGTCCACAATGTAGTGAACCCCCCAAGAAAAGTGGAAATCTGTCCAGAACTAAAAGGTTTCTACCGATGCCAAAGGTGCCTACCGTGTAAAAAAAGTAAAAAAGAAAAAAGAAGACGTTTAGACTTCTCATCAAGTACCAACCATAGGAAATTTGAAATTAAAAAATTAATCACGTGTGACAGCACCCATGTCACCTATGTGATTGAATGTCCCTGTAAGATGCAGTATGTGGGTCGGACCACCAGGCCCCTCAAGGTTCGTATAAGGGAACACATAAAAAACATCCGCAAGGGATTCTCGGACCACAGTCTCTCAAGACACTTTGACCAATACCATCATAAAGATCCATCACAGATGACATTCTATGGGATTGACATGATTACCGATCACTGGAGAGGAGGAAACAAAAAGATTCAAATATCACAAAACGAAACCGAATGGATCCACCGGCTGGGGTCCCTAGCACCAAAAGGGATGAATTTGGATATAGACTTAAACTGCTTTATAACCAACCAATAGCAGCCCTTTCAATAAAGAGACCACCTTTTCTGTAGATGTTAAACATTTCCCATGGAAACAATAAGTCTGCCCTAAACAAAACCGAGGATACAGAAAACAAATATAAAAGATTCCCATAACAGGATTATACATATTTTCTACCATTATAACGATGATGGCAACACCATATATATAAATATATTCCCTTTCAGTTAAGTAAGGTCAGTCCAACAATTCAAGACCAGTAAACAGGTATCAATCACCAAAGTCATTTGTTTATACATGTGACAAGCCAACTTACTCCACCCACCCATATCAATATATGCATAGGTCTTCAAAGGTCCGCACAGCAAAATTAGACTATCCAATACATAATTAAACACCATCCCTCTCCCCAAATAACGCCACGAAGGACATGAACACACAACACCATAGAGACACTCGGTAATAGGGCATATCTTCATCCTTTAGAGGGGTCATGATCTGTTACCACACAAAATATATTCTCCATCAAATATAAAAGTTCTACTATGTGTTTCACTTACCATATTAGTTATTTTTATGTCAATTAAGCTGTGTAACCAATATTTTAACCACATATGTCATAAAGGAATGTCTTAAACGACATCTGAGATCCGCGGCCCCAAAATTCCCAAGGGATTTAACCTATTACAAGTTCTGCTAGTATGGGACAGTGTCCCCTTGTATAAAGGTTCTACACATTTGCACCTCTCTATTTTTATTTTTATTTTTACTTTTTGCTTGATGCTGAAGGGACAGTATATATAGACGCATCACGCCATGTAACATACACCCAGGGGTATTGTGATTCGAGAGTGGGATCCAACCACTCCCAAAAAGGCGGACCACACATGACGTTTAGAGTATAAAAAGTATAGTGACGTTAGGGGCGGTCATCACCTTTGAAAACGTCCATAGACGAAACCGGTCAGGTGACTACACGCCCTCACGTCACGCACTCCGACACGCTAAGCTCAGACCAGCTAGGACTTCCGGGTTGGGACGCGCTCACCATTGGAACGCAAACAGCAGCACGCTCCACACGTTCCATACGGACAGTGACTGCAGAGGCTCCCATAACCCGACTGGTACAGCTCAGCCTACGGGACTATATTTGTCCAGCTGTGGTGCAGCAGCACGTATGTTTTTACTTTGTATTTTTTAATTCCTTTTTAATTTTAATTTTTATACCCTGTTGTTCCAATTGGGAAACGGGCTTTACAATAAAAAATCACCAGGAAGTACTACACCATGAGGATTTCTCTTTTTCTTGCCTCCTCATAACAACTGCCATTCATTTTGGAGCCATTGATCACGCCTCAGGAAACATCAAGCACGGCGACTGGTCTATATCCAGAAAGTTAACCCATCACGCGCCGCCACATACAGAGGTTGGTAAGCAGCAACTACCCACTGATCCCCAAGGCTCTACACCCCCGCTGAGGGGACTACAATCTGGCAAGAGGGGATACATGTGGGGGGATAACTGGAATTTTCGCTGTTACCTGTAGTGCAACATCTGATATCAACATTTCAGTTGACCACGTAGCACTCTACTGAAGTTACTCACCACGTCATTGATGAAATATAAAAATATACGGACAACACCTGATTAAAACATATTTTAATCATATGTCAGCTCGGGCACCAGCTGACCTTTGCTAACTGTTATCCATCAGCAGGGTTTTAATGTTATATATTATATATGTTGTAGTCTTTTATCTTTTATCACTAACAATAATCTTTGGAAAAATATATCACACCTTAGAGCGACATTAAGTCTTTACATATATAAACTTTTTGTTTTTCATTTTTTCTCTCTTATTTTGATCACATTGAGTGGATCACATACAATTAAGGATATAGAGCACCACCTTTTCTCTCGAATATCATAATTTGTAATACTATATGGGCACCTAGTTTTCTTTAGTTTATTTTATCACATCTATAGCACTCAGCACTGCCCACCATAATACTAAAACTGGCACAAATAAACCACTGAGGTGTCTACACACTCCATACTAGGCTCCACAAGTATAATAAACATATACAGCAGCCATCACCAACACCTATTCCCACTAGGCAATCATTATTATGATCACATGAGCATACCACAAAGTGCTCTCTTTTTCCCTCTGAGGGATTATCAGCAAATAGGGATCACTTGTGCAAGCGGGGAGCTTTGTTCTCAATAAACCCTTCCGCTACAAGTACCCGACACGTGAAATATACACCACATCCATACAGCAGCGCCAACCATCTGTAACCAACACTATCTCAAACTTGATAAATTTAGGACCTACATGGATATTCACAAGTATGTACGAAAACTTAATATCCAACGTTATATGAGCTCAAATCCGTTTAATCCTTCCACGACTTCATCGTTAAACTACACACATTCTGGTCTGGCCAATGCCTCTGTGTATAACCCACCTGGGCAGTTACCAGCAGCCCTCAGGGTATTTAGGGATTTGGCCCTAAAAGACCTTGAATGTATGGAGATCAAGCAAATACGATGTAAACAACAGTTAGAGGAAGGTATTGACTCCCTATGTAGGAACAAAAACTTAGTTATACGTCCAGCGGATAAGGGGGGTGGAATTGTTGTCCTTAATAAGAGTGATTATCTGCAGGAGATGCAACACATCCTTGATGATAAGGACACCTATGTCCCTTTGGTATTAGACCCTGGAAGGAAATATAAAAAAACTCTACAAAATATTGTTGATAGAGGTCGACGGAATGGTATACTTAATGAGAAGGAATCTGTGTTTTTGGTGCCTAAGGCTCCAAGGACTCCTATAATGTATTACCTTCCAAAGGTCCACAAAAATCCAGTTTGCCCCCCGGGACGTCCCATTGTAAGTGGGATTGATTCAATCACGTCCCGGGTGGGCAAATACATAGATTTTTTCTTGCAACCCCTCGTCAAGAGAATGCCGTCATACACTAAAGATACTAAGCATGTTATAAACCTGCTATCTAATTTGAAACCTACTTCTAATATGTGGATGGTTACAGCTGACGTAACATCGCTGTATACCATCATTCCACACGACTTAGGTATCGAAGCAGTATCTTATTATTTGAATAGGGATAGCGACCTATTAGGTGAACAGATTTCTTTCATAATGGAGCTTTTGGTTTTTGCCGCGACCCACAATTTTTTCTGGCATGGGGGGCAGTTCTATAAACAGAATCGTGGTGTCGCAATGGGAGCCAAATATGCTCCAAGTTTGGCAAATCTTTTTATGGCCAAATGGGAGGAGGATGTCGTCCATGACCAGCCTAGGCCCCAGATTCTTCTGTGGGCCAGGTACATTGACGACATCCTCCTCCTGTGGGATGGCACTGAGAGCGAACTCTCCCAGTTCATCGACTCTCTTAACACCAATGAGCAGGGCATCTTTTTAACATATGAGGCCAGTAAGGAGAAAATAAACTTTTTGGATTTAGCTATATCCATTGAAGATGACAAATTTGTGACTTCAACACATTTCAAATCAACAGATAGAAATTCCTATATTTCCAGTGACAGTTGTCATCATTCCTCTTGGCTAAAATCTGTGCCTAAAAGCCAGTTTTTACGCTTAAAAAGAAATTGTACTCATGATGCCATGTTCAGAACACAAGCACAGGTTCTCACTGAACGTTTTATAACAAAGGGTTATTGTCAGAATTTTTTGAATGACACTTTAAAATCAGTGTCTGAGATTGATAGGGCAGACCTGTTGACAGATAAACCCCGTATTGGTACCGCCCACCGATTCAAAAATCCGTTCGTTACAGACTACTCGTGCCAACACGCTAATGTGAAACATGTTGTCTCAAAACATTGGCATGTGTTAAGAAGTGATAATGTCCTTAAGGGATTACTACCAGAAAAGCCACAGGTGGTTTTTAGGGGTCTCCCTTCACTTAGGGACAAATTGGCTCCTAATGTGCTAAATCCCCCGAGAATACCATCGATGTTTTTGGCAGATCTTTCTGGCTTCTACAAGTGTGGGAAATGTCAGAGCTGTGCTTTGAATGGCATTAGATCTAAACGTAGTACTACATTTCGTTCTACTAGTACCCAGAAAAACTTTACGATTAAGCCCTTCATTACGTGTACAACTATAGGGGTTATATATTTGCTCATGTGCCCATGTGGATTGCAATATATAGGCAGAACCAAACGCCCTCTACATATACGCCTTAATGAGCATATCACAAATATTCGGAATGGGTTTACCGAACATTCTGTGTCGAAACACTTTTTGTTGGTGCATGATAAAAATCCCAACAACACGGTGTTTCTGGGTATAGATAAATTTAATCCTCACTGGCGTGGCAGTGACTTAGTGAGAAGCATTTCTCGCTCCGAAATGGCGTGGATACACAAAACAAAGTGTTACACCCCTCACGGCCTAAACATTGAGGTGGATATTAACTGTTTTATTGATAACTCTTGATTCCACCTGACAAAGGTTACTATATAGACATCTACCCACCTGGACACTTAACTGATGGGGTCTCTACGTATTTCTATGTGTGAAAAACAGGGGCCTCTTGGCCACAAATTGTACTCAAAGGTGTTTCAGTATAATTTGTTTTGATGGATTTCAATCAAAGGCTTCTTCCAATTTCCCTATGTCAATCTGGGTGGTTTTTGGACGGTCATACAATGATCACCATTATGATTGGATGCCCCTATATGTCAGTGTTTTTTCTGACTATGTCTCCTGTACCTTCTTCCCCCCTCCCCCCCCCCCTCCCCCATCTACATTTCTTGGGGGGTGCCTGACATTGAACACGCTGGTGTCAGTGTAGCCTAATTCTTTTTCCTCCTCTAATTATAAGGAGAAAGTGATAATCCTGCTTAATATGAATATATGGATATACATAGGTGTTAATATTTTTAGTATCACCTTTTTATTTTTATTATATTTTTAAGTGGAAAATATATATTTTTTTGTTGACTATCTGATTAACCGGCAGAGCAATTGTATGGCCGTCCAATTCCTGCTATATACATATTTCTAATGTTTTGAGAGTATTACAGTTCATTATTGTTTTATATGTCGTTTTTTAGAAAAAATGTAATTTTTTAATTATATATATGTTTCAGCATGGAGGTTGAAATGTATTTCATTACAATGTGCGAACATTGCTTGTTGATTGTATATGTGTGGTTTTGGTTGCCTCCGGCCTCACTACATACCTATAACATAATAACACCATTTAGGAATTTACCTTGTAAAACACACCGTTTGCCGTAATATACGACAATATGGTGTGTTGTTTTGCAATGGGGCTGCCGTTTCGGTTTTCCCTTAGTTGCTGTATTAGACCTATTGGTATGCTCACTGTGTTTCCATTAGTTAAGATGGCCGAAGTATGATCACCCGGGATCCATCTTGGGGATAGCTCCGCCCGTTTTGCTTATTTATATGCGGTGACTCGGAGCGCCGCCTCATCCCGTGATCAAGTCCCTTTTGTGACGAAACGTCGGGAGGCGACGCGCTGACGTCACCGCATCACGTGTGAGGACCCGGAAGACGGGTAACACGCTCCAAACGCCGGCCGGCTTACTGAATTTTATGCTGTTTTTTGCTGTTTTTACTATGGATTGATGTAAGTGCGCACAATCTTATTTCTTACCCAATAAATGTATGGTTTTACACTATGTGGATTTCTTTTGATTTCTATATGGGACCACTGGTTGATATATGATCGCTTTTGAGCTGAATACATCTACTGGCTACAATAAATGGATGTTCCCTTTGCTCCCTGCTGACTATGGATTTCACTCTTTGCTGTTATTGATCTCTGTGAGATCAGAGACTCTGGTAAGGGTCAGTGTTTTCTGTGCGGTGGAGGTCTTTGTTTGTCATTACTCACATCTGTCCGTGGATTTATCTACACTGGGAAACTTTTCTGTTTATTTAAACATATCCCTTGATGGACTGTATAATCACCATATGGACTTGATATCATATTCACTGTTCACTATTATTGTTGTTCTTTAATAAGTTTGTTTATGTGATATATCATTTGGCACTAATGACACCATTTATTTATTTTATTTACACTGTATGCCATTTGTAGCGCGACTTCATTTTTTTCTATATATTGCTTGGTGTTGTATAACACTTTTGAGACGCTGCTCATTATTTGTTCATTTATTTTTGTTAGATTTGCGCAATTTTTTCTCCTGTTTAAATGCATTGATCTGCATTGCTTAATTTCACACTATTTCTGACACCAGGGCTATGTATATTCAGTTTACCATGTGCACCCAAAAGAAATGTTTGCTGGAAACAGTCCAATTGGGTGAGAAAAATTTACTTTCTAAAATGAGTGTTATGCAACTAAATAATCTGTTGGTATAATCTCCAAAGTGAGTTAACTCACGTGATAAAATGATCAGTGTTTTTCTAACATGATAAACTAGTTATAAAACAGATCTTGATTTATACAAACTGAATACAGAGAGATTAAAGAAGTGAAACGTCTCGCTTAAAATAATGTAAAATTTATAACACTAGCTCTTTTAGTTAAACTAATTCCCTTCTAGTGCTTATAATAAAGTCACAATACATTTCCTTTCCCAAACTATAAAAGTAAAAACCTTAAATAAACAATTACATTAAAATATTTAAAACATGAGAATAGCATTGTTGAAAAAGGAGACTGGCTAATAAAGCCAATTCTAAACCATAGAATGAGCAGTTTAACTGATAATTACAAGCATGTATAAAAAACTCAAATCTGTGAATGGATTTCCATGAAAGAGATACATGAAACAGTCACAAGCCAATATTTTTTGTAGCCCTACATTTTACAGCTTGCCTTCCAGTATTATAAAACTACAAAATAGAGCAGAATTAACATCATCTAGATTTGGCTAAACCCTATACTTTTCCATCCAATTATAACCACATGTATGTAAATGTATGCCAACGTATTGCCAACGTATGCCAAATGTATTTCAGGATTCAAGGACTGAGATCGGTTATTGATATATTGTTGTAAGATATTTAGCTATCATTAAGGTTTTTTTCAGAAGTTTTTTTTATCTTAATGTATTCTATGCATTAAGATAAAAAAAAAAACTATAGTGTACAGCAGCCCCCCTCGGCCCCCCTAATACTTACCTGAGCCCCATCTCGATCCAGCAATGTACACTCGGGTGCCTCGGAAATCCGGGACTCTCCCTCCTGATTGGTTGAGACACCGCATTGGCACAATTGGCCTCCGCTGCTGTCAATCAAAGTCAGTTAGCCAATGAGGAGAGAGGATTGGGGCCAAACTGTGGCTCCGTGTCTGAATGGACACACAGAGCTGTGGCTCTGCTCTGTGCCCCCATAGCAAGCTGCTTGCTGTGGGGGCACTCAACAGGAGAGAGGGGCCAGGAGTGCCGAAGAGGGACCCGAGGAGGATCTGGGCTGTTCTGTGCAAAACCACTGCACAGGGCAGGTAAGTATAACATGTTTATTATTAAAAAAAAAAAAAAATGAGACTTTAGTATCACTTTTTAAAGTAAACATGTGCTTAGCCCATGCAGGGTAAAGCAACGCATTTTCTTTAATTCCCCCCTCCCTTCCCTGGTAGCATATATTTACCTTACTTCTGCTTCCCACAGAGCTTTACCTGCCCCCATGTGACAGCATTTGGCCAATCACTGCCACATGAAGTAAGTGAAACCCAAATCTATTGTATATTCTTAAGCAAACTATGGGGCAGATTCACAGAGAATTAGATTCTCGTAGAGTATCAGAAATACACTACGCCGCCGTTTTTTACCTGGCTCTACGTGGAATCCAGGTAGATTTTGTCCAGTAAACGACGGCGGCGTAGTGTATTTCTCCCGTCGCAATCCATCTGCGCGAGTAGGGGGGTGTGAAGCATTTAAAATAGGCGCGTTCCCGCAGCGATCGAACTGCGCATGCTCCGTTCGCAAATTTCCCGCCGTGCATTGCGCGAAAACACGTTGTCACGTCGTAGTAGCGTCGTTTACGTACATTCCTATTCCCGAACGAGTTACGTTAAAAAAAAAATATATATTTTCAAATCGACGCGGGAACGACGGCCATACTTTACATGGGTTACGCACTGTTAGACCAGCAAAAAGCTCCTCTAACATTACGTAGCCAAAAAATGACGTAGGCGATTGCGAGGGACACTCGTACCTTCGTGGATCGCCGTAAAAACTCATTTGCATATCCCGACGCATGAAAACGATGCGAACTCCTCCCAGCGGCCGAAAAAATATCGCAGTGTAGATCCGAAGGCTTACGAGGACGTAAGCCTCTCGGATCGAAGCCCGAAGCCGCCGTATCATGGTTTGAGGATTCAAACTAGTGATACGGCGCGCAAAATTTGAAATTACTAAATTACCAGTTAGACAGGCGTAATTGCTCTGTGAATCTGGGCCTATATGTTTTTCCCCTAGCCGACTGGAGTGGGGGGGGGGGGGGGGTGGTGTTAATGGTGGGAGCAAGAAAAGGTGAATATGTGCTACTGGGGATTAGGGCTAGCTCCTTCAACTGAAAGGGAATGCCAATTATTTAAGAAGTTAACTCACATTCATACTAGGGTCAATTTAGATAGGATCTAATTAACAAATTGATACAAAACAATTATTATTTTTTATTAGGTAGTATAGTCACTCAAATCATGTTCTATCCTCTCTTCCTCAAAATCATAGGTGCGGATCAATAAAGAATTAAGCAATTGGTTCATTTTACTGACATTCAATCAGTTCATTTACTATCATTTGTTGCAGTTGTAAAACACCAAATTGGGTTACATTTGCTACACATCTGTATTCTCCATTCTTCAATCAGAAAACAAGGTTGAAAGAACATTTACACAACTACCTGGCCCAATTCTCTATTCAGCAATAAAACCACTACAAGTGAGGATTTTATGTATACATTTGCCACTGTTCCAGGAGCTGTTTATAGTTCCGAATTCATTTTTTAACACAGGTTGACAAATTAGTTAATTCCGAAATTTCCGAATTTTCCGATGTTTCAATTTCTGAATTTTTGGATTTCCGAATTTTGGATTTTTGGAAAATTTGGAATTGCAAAATTTGAAAATCTAAAATTTGAAAATAGGAAATGTATCTATTCATCCATTTATAGATCTCCATCCATCTATCCAATCACACGTTTAACATATTTGCCTTGTATATATTTTTACAATACAAATTTGCAGGCAACTCTATGCAGGGCATTCACTAGACATGTGCACTGCAAAAAAATATTTTTTTTTTCGTTTCATTCGTTTTTTTGCTTTTTTCGGAAATTGGAAAATTCGGAATTCGCTAATTTGAAAATTCTGAATCCGAAAATTCGGAATTCCGAATTTCCAAGTTCTGAGTTTTCGAATTTCCAAATTTCCGAATTTCAAATTTCCGAATTTACACATTTCCGAATTTTTGGAATTTGGAAAAATTTGAAAATTCTGAATTCCTAAATTTGTAAATTAGAAAATTCGGATTTTGGAAATTCGAATTTCCGAATTTCACAAATTTCCAAAAAATGAAAAAAAACAAATGAAACGAAAAGGAAAAAACTAATTTTTCGGCAGTGCACATGTGTAATGAATGGCCTGCAAACTTGTTTTGTAAAAATATATACAAGGCAAATATGTTAAATGTGTGATTGGATAGATGAATGGAGATATATATAAATGGATGGATGAATAGATAAATTGATTGATTGAATTGAGTGGACAGATGGACATATCAATGTACATATGTGAGTGAACACAAATTAAATGGGTGAAACTAGTTTGATACAAAAATTTTGCAGCTATAAAAATGCAAGATCACAACTTAACACTTTACCTTCCGTTGCTCTATCTTTTTTTCTGCCTTATAACATCACTATTTGAGTAATGTATAGCTAAAAAGCAGCAGACACTGAAAATACATCTAGAACATTTTTATATATTATCCGCCGACAGCTCAGCGGGGATTTACGGATGATCCCCGCTGAGCCGACGGACACACACGGGGTGGATCAAAAACGGTCCTCTCTCCGTGTGAAAGAGCCCTAACAGATTTGTTTGTGTTTTGAATTTTAAGCTCTAAATGGCTAAATATGAAGTCGCTATGGTAAGTATACCCAATACACACACTTAGCTAGCCTGCCTAAGAGTGTAATACCTGCTATATAAGTGTAATGTATACCAATGCATGCCTAAATATATATTTTTTCAGAATGATCCATCCAATAAAATAAATATTTTTCTATATCTATGATAGAACATATTATTAATTTATTATTAACTGACTTATTTATATACAACATTTATATAAATGTATTTTGCCATATTAAATATGTTGAGAATGTATACATTAACCATGCTAATGTTCACAGTACAATTACCTCTAACACATGTCCAAAATATATTGCCCTGTTTCTTCTACTATATCTAAGATATCTAATTTGTTTAGCTTTTCTCAGAAGTTGTTTTGATTATTTTAAAATGTAGATAATGCTTAGCAGTACCAGGACAAGGACATCTAGAGCCTAGGGCAAAATGCACCCCCCCCCCAAGATGTATAAGCATTATGTGTAAGCAAAAATCCCCCCTTAAAAACAAATGAGCACTAATCTTCATGCTTTCCCCCAAGCATAAATTCCCCCTCCTCCCAGTACAAATTCACTCCCCTGCTGAAATCCAGCCTCCCAGTTCCCCCCATCCACCAAATCCCCTCAGTTCAAATGCTCCTCCCCCCCCAAAAAAATTACCCCTCCTAGCACAAATATTCTGCCTCTAAAATTTCCCCTCCTGGTACATATCTTCTCCCCCACTTTAAATCCCCCTTCCCACCTTAAATCCCCCCCCCCCTAGCACAACTCTTCTTCCCACCATCCCCCATCCTGACACAAATATCTTGCTCTTAGCACACAAGCACAAATTTCCCCTCCCAGAAAAATGCTTACCCCCTGCTATCCCCCAAATTCCCATTTTTTGCGTTATACACAAAAATAGAGCGACAATTTTGAAAAAAAAATCAAAATGTTTTACTTTTTGCTATAAAAGATATCCCCAAAAAATATATAAAGTTTAGGCCTATACGTATTCTTCTACATATTTTTGGTAAAAAATAGCAATAAGTGTTTATTGATCGGTTTGCGCAAAAGTTATAGCTTCTACAAAATAGGGGATAGTTTTATGGCATTTTTATTAATATTTTTTTTTTTACTAGTAATAGGGGCGATTTTTATCATGATTTCGACATTATGGCGGACACTTTTGACACCATTTTGGGACCATTGTAATTTTTACAGTGATCAGTGCTATAAAAATGCACTGATTACTGTGAAAATTACACTGGTAGTGAAGGGGTTAACCCCCTTGGGGGTGCTTAAGGGATTAAGTGTGCCTTAGTGAGTGATTCTTACTGTGTGGGGGCATGGCTTGGCATGTGACGTCACTGATTGTCGTTCCCTATGACAGGGAATAGACGATCAGTGACACTCTCACTAGGAAGAACGGGGAAAGGTTTGTTCACACTTCCCCCTCCCCGTTCTTCAGCAGGCACGGTCACAGAGTTCACGACCGGGTCACGAGCGCACCACTGGTGACTCAGGGCTGGGCTCTTAAAGGGGATGTACCTGTACGCCCTTTTGCCTAGCCGTGCCTCTCTACCGACGTATGTCGTCGTTAGGCGGTCCTTAAGCGTTAAAGATAAAATGCAAGCGAAACACTCTAAACTAACATCTCCCCATTACTTTACTGACATGGATGTTAAATTACTAAATAAACTGAAATCCACAGACATGGTTATCAAAGGTAATTACAAAAATGTAAGATCAGACAAGCTTTATGTCTAGTAAGTCCACTGCTATAATCTAGTTGTCTTTTTTTAAACCTGTAGATTCCTAGTAAAGACTCAGACTACAGAGATTTACTGTCACTAGATGTAGCAAAAGCATTTGACAGCATTGAGCAATATTATCTACTAGAAGAACATTTATAAAACGGATTAAGCGTTATATCTCTGCAAATTATCATCACTTATAATAACTAACCCTAATTTTCTTTACTTTAATGAATGCACAATCTGTAATATTAATAACCAACTCATAACCATTTCTTCTCTTTGCTCTCACCTCTCCTCTGACAACATTTCTACTGCAGCAGTCTTCTTTATTTTACCCATAACATTGGTATTATTCTGGGGGGGGGGGCATTCTTATTCCAGTAGGAGCTGCCCCCACAAGAAATTTAGAAGCCTGGTACAGATGTCTACACAGGCCCTGATTTCCCACAGGGCCACCGAGGCCAGGCCTCGAGGCGGCAGGGAGTCGAGGGGTGGCAGCAGCATGGAGTCCCCCAACAGCAAGTTAAGGGCGGCAAGTTGCTTTCTGGAATCCGCTCGCTCCTTAACAAGTCGCCAAAATCATTTTTAAAATGTGTGCTGCCGTCCATCCTCCCCTCCCCCCACATACCTCTCTCTACTGGCTCTGTCTTCGGGACTCCGTCCTCCCCAGGCCGCCGAGTCTGTCTCCTGTGACTGTCCCTGCCACTAATGTACACAGTTAGAGTGGTGAGATGTGCTCTTCCCATCTCAGCTGTGACAGAAGTTCTAGCACAGTGTCAGGACTCCTGTTTTGGAGGTGACAGGGTCAATAAAGAGAACCTGTCACCTTCAATTGTTCTCACGCAGGGAATTGTTTTCTCCTGTGTGATAGCAATAAAGTTATGTGAAAAAAAAAATGATAAACAAATTTAAATAAAAAAATTAGAAATAATAATTATTAAAATAAAAAGGTAATTGAAAAAAATAAATAAGAAAAATAATATAAAAAATAATCAGAAAATTATACAAAAAAAAAAGTAAACAACAAGCTACAAAATAAAAAAAAGTGATAAAGTGAAAAAAAAAAGCAACAAAAAATATTTGAACTAACCGTGCTGCCCCTGCCACCCGGTTCCCATTCTCCATTGATTGGGGGGGGTGGTTCGGTTGGCGGGAAGGGGGTGCATTGTGGAACCTGGCCTTGGTGTGGCAGGGAGAGCAAATCTGGCCCTGTGTCTACAAATAAGAGAAACTCTTATTGAAAATAAATACTGAGGTAACCCTTATAATTGGGAAAGCAATATTAGATTTAGGGTACTGTCCATGACTTCTTGTATTTGCGCTAACACACAATTTTTTAGCACAAGCTTTCGGGGGATGCCCCCTTATTCATGGTCCAAGCAGTACTAATTCAACTAATTGTAGATAATAGATGTAGAAAAGGATCTTATGTTAGTGAAACTGGACAGAAGTCACTAATAAGGATGTATTTTTACAGACAAACCATCAAAGAACATAAAAAAGATGAGTTCTGCACACATGTGGGACATCATTTCTCACAACTGGACCACACTATGAAAGAACTAAGAATGATAGTTCTATTTGACACAAAAATAATGGGCCTGAATTTAGATAATGGTTTTCTTACTCATCATCCAACAGTTTTATGATTCCTTCTGTGACTGTCACCCCCCCTCCAGTCTCTTCCTCTGTCTTATATTCCCATTCCCATGTGCATTTGTTTGCGTGTGTTTTTCCCCCTCAAAGATTGTCTTTTTCAACGTTCTGCCAAATCCTTCGTAAATTAGTACTGCTTGAACCTGGAAGTAGGGGACATACCCTAAAAGCTTCCCCTGAAAAATGTATGTTAGTGCAAATACAAAAATATCATGGACAGTACACTCAAGTCCACTAAATACGGCTACAATCACCTCTATAACACATCCAAAAGTCTGGCCACATTATATTGAAGACAATACTCTGATTTTTAACTAGCAAATACTGATAAACTGATACCTATAATTGACCATAACACTAGTGGCATATTTTTCCCCCCGCAATTTTCTACTTTAAAAAATTAAATCTAAGCTAGAAATTTGTTTCATTTTAGCTGTCAAAATGCATTACATGTAATAGGTCTTGACAGTTCATCCATTCTAAAATATTTATATTGTCAGAATTCCCTGAGGAGATATGTTGTCAATAGAGGGGTTTCTGCTGTGCTAAGAACTCCTTCTTAGACGGTGGCAAGTGAGTGGCAGGGATTTTCCAGTTCCATATTCCGTTGACAATGATTGGGTGCCTATTACCTATTATTTTTAAACAACATACTGTCAAATGTCGAGAAATGAGAAACAAAAAAAAAATCTGTCTTTATTAACTGGTGGGTACGTTCATATATTGTATGCTTATTGCTGTGACATTTGGAAAGCTGTAAGACTAAAGCTGAACTCTTGAACACCAGGCAGAAAAAAAACCCAATGAAAGCAGTTATGCATTTATTTAAAATACCAATGTATATCACCGTGATAAAAAACAGTGTCTGTTCCTATCTCAGCACTGCAGTACATTCCTATTTTAAAAATACAACATGTCCATTTTTTTGCGTTTTTTTAAGAAAAAGTTTTCTGCGTTTTAGTGCTTTGGTAGGCCCATATGAGTCAATGGAAAACAATTAAATGCATTTGGTGACTTGGTAACAGATATTAACAAGCTTTTGGTCAACGACTGTTAACCCTATCAGCTCCAAACAGAAGTCTGGCACAAAATATGAGGTGTTGAAGAATAAAAAAGTCACCTATACACTTCTTATTCTCTTTATGGACACAGAGATTGGCCAACACTGCCTGGTTTAGTGCCGCGTTCACACTACAGTCAGACCTCAAGTTGCCCCAAGTTGCTGGACATAAGAAATTCCATTGAAGTGAATGGGAGCTGTCTTAATGTACACTACTGAAGTTGCTTCGACTTCAGAAAAGGTTCATGTACTACTTCAAGGCGACTTCTAGGCAACTTGTACCCATAGATTTCAACGGAAGTTTCCCCCATGGAGGCTATTATGACTTTCACTGATTAATATGTATGGGAGGAGCGCCCTTTTTGAATTTAGTTTGAAAAATGCAAAATAATTGCTTAAGCTAGATTCCAACTTCTTCAGGAAACTGGTATTAACGCATATCTATGGTCAATATGTAGAATCATATATTAATTTGTACATTGTATTTACATTTTTTGTATGATTTGTATAAAATTATTTGTATACTTTGCGAAGATTCCCATACACTCACAGTAGGCACTGCTGTGTCATACATTTCACAGAGCCTACCTTCTGACCTACAATGGTGCAGAGAGGAGGAGTGTCAGGGGGTGGAGTCAGTACAGGAATTACTGCTTGCTGACAGCAAGGTACCACTAGAGTTGGACCGAACCCTAATAAAGCTTATAAGACCCAAACTTGAAAAATCAAAAGGCATATGTGCAAGTTATTGACCATAAAAAAAGGGGGACCGTGTATTGCCCTTGGAGACATGTATCAATGTGATTTTAATGATGCTCAACGTGAAACCATAGAAATTAAAAATTCCTTTAAATATAGTGCCTGGGGGGGTCTGCCCTTCAACTGCCTGTAAAGTGGTGCACCTGTACCTTATATAGAACCTACTAATTTACCCAAAAAGTATCAAAAAGATATAAAAACATACACATAGTTTTTGACATTTCTTTTATAAAAAAAAAAAAAAAATGTCCCTTATGTAGATCCATCATCATAACGCTGCCCTGCCACATCGCTGGACCCGAAAAAAGCTCCGCCCACGATGAAGGCTAACTGTCATTCTGCCTGCTATACCATCTGATGATTCTTAATAGGTATGGGGGGAGCCACCTGATACCACCCCTGTGTGACCTCACCAATCGGTGCATGCTGGGTCGCAGATGTCACATGGGCGGTGCCACCAGGTGAAGTCGCCAAGTGGCCTCGCACCTTACCTATTTAAAAACTGTCACATGGCAGAGCAGGCAGTCGGCGGTTAGCCCTTTTTTCTTTTTTTCAGGTCCAACGGTGCAGAGGGCATTGTGATTGATGATGGATCTAAATGGGGGAACATTTTTATTTTTAATAAAGGAATTGTCAAAGACTGTGTGTCTTTTCTTTTCTTTTTGACACTTTATTTTGGTGAATCAGTAGGGGTAGATCAACCCATACTCACCCACATGAGAGGGTTGATCTGGGGGCCCCTTGTTACAGGGGATTTCCAGATACCGATAAGCCCCCTGCATGCAGACCCCCACAACCACAGCCCAGGGTTGTAGGGAAAAGGCTCTTGCCCCCATCAGCATGGGAACAAGGTGCTTTGGGGGATGTGGCCCGGTATGGTTTTGGGGGGGGCGCTCATTCGCCCTCCCTTTCCTGGCCTGCCAGGCTGCATGCTCTGATAAGGATCTGGCATGGTTTTTGGGGGGGGACCCCACGCTGTTTTTTTCTTATTTTAGTGTGGGATTCCCCTTATACAAGCCCCTTTTCAGTGCAGTGGTTTCCCTCAAAATCCATACCAGACCTAGGGGTTTGGTATGGAGTTTGAGGAGGATCCCCCACACAGTTTTTTCTTCACATTTTTCTATTGCAGGCAAGTTTTTTTTTTATTCAGCTGTCAGCAGGGAAGCCCACTGACAGCTAATGACTCATCCTTTCAGGGGGAGAAGGGAGCAGATACCTGTGTAATCCAGGTATTTTCTCCTACGCCACATCCGGTGCCTACTCAGTCCCCACACTGCCTTCTGGGAGACACACAGGTCCCAGAAGACAGCGGGGACCAGTGGGATCGCACAGCACAACTTGCGCATGCGCAGTAGGGAACCATGTCACTGTCTGATTTCCTTACTGAAGATGGCGGGACCTCTACCCAAGAGCCGTGGGACAGACCGGTTTCGGGTGCTGACATTGCGGGCGCCCGGGACAAGTAAGTGTCCATATATTAAAAGTCAGCAGCTGCAGTATTTGTAGCTGCTGACTTTTAAAAAAAAATCCGACAGAACTCCACTTTAAGGACACAGCGAATGGCTTCCCCACCTGCTCCTTAACAACCAGCTATTCACTGTGCCCTGATTGGACAAATCTTTGCACCTGATCAGGTACATTGCTTCAGCCAATCAGGACTTAGAATGCATTGTGTAGCACGCAGTGCATTGTGACGCACTCAACGCAATGTTCCTGTCGACCGCCATGCAAATTCGGGTGTTTGTTGAACGGGCAATGTTTAGGCTGAACTTATGCTCGGGCTGAACCACTCGCCCAATACTACTTATAATAGTAAAGGAAATCTTTGAAGTAAGCTTATATTGAATCATTGAATAACTATTGTTTTTATTGCTTAACAATGCTAAAGTTGTAAAACAAAGGTGTATGCTGTTACCAAAGATTTCCTTTAATATATCTACTTCACATTATAAGTGTATTTACACATGTGCAAGATACGTACTGTGCATTTAAAATATGCTGTAAGCAGCTGTTGTCTGGCTACAGCTGCAATGTTTCTGATTCATTAGTTCACATTTAGACTACCACATTCTTGTGCATCCCCACAATAGTATCATATGTTTTGCAGATTTGTAAATGGGCAGCACACCAAAAAATTCCCTTGCGCATAAATGGAAAAATAAACAGCATCAGATGTAAGAACATAACATACCCCCTCTGCTTTCCCTGGGATTTCTCTCAATGGTGATACATCTGGTGCAATGTTTTTGTCCTGGCATTACACCAGAAAATCACTGCTAACATCACAGGAACATTTCAACAGCTACTATACTAACTGTTCCAAATAAAACAGTACAAAATGTAAGTTGCTGTTTAATATATATGAAAAAGAAGAAGGAGTCGCGCTATGATTGAAAATTACTGTGCCTCATAAAGTGAACATATAGATTAAGTTAACCACTTAACCCCCGGACCATATTGTTGCCCAATGACCAGAGCTCTTTTTGTGATTCGGCACTGCGTCGCTTTAACTGACAATTGCGCGGTCGTGCGACGTGGCTCCCAAACAAAATTGGCGTCCTTTTTTCCCCACAAATAGAGCTTTCTTTTGGTGATATTTGATCATCTCTGCGGTTTTTATTTTTTGCGCTATAAACAAAAATGGAGCGACAATTTTGAAAAAAATGCAATATTTTTTACTTTTTGCTATAATAAATACCCCCCAAAAATATATAAAAAAACATTGTTTTCCTCAGTTTAGGCCGATACGTATTCTTCTACATATTTTTCATAATTTTTTTTTATAATAAACGTTTTTTGATTGGTTTGCGCAAAAGTTATAGCGTTTACAAAATAGGGGGTAGTTTTATGGCATTTTTATTAATATTTTTTTTTTTACTAGTAATGGCGGCGATCAGCATTTTTTTTCAGTACTGCGACATTATGGCGGGCACTTCGGCCACTTTTGACACATTTTTGGGACCATTGGCATTTTTTTAGCGATCAATGCTATAAAAATGCATTGGATTACTATAAAAATGCCATTGGCAGTGAAGGGGTTAACACTAGGGGGCAGAGAAGGGGTAAAGTATGTTCCTGGGTGTGTTCTACTCACTAGGACTCACTAGGGGAAATCACTGATCTTCCGTTCATACATTGTATGAACAGAAGTACAGCGTTTCCCCGCTGACAGGACCGGGAGCTTTGTGTTTACACACATAGCTCTCGGTCCTCGCTCTGTAACGAACGAGCGCGCGTGCCCGGCGGCGATCGTGCCCGCCAGGCACGTGTACGGGACTCGGGGGGCGAGCGGGGGGCGCACGCTCCCCCTAGTGGCTTCTTAAAAGCGGACGTATAGCTACAGGCTCTCGCCCCGGAGAGCCGACCCGCCGCCGTAAAATGACGGCGGCAGGTCGGCAAGCAGTACACAGTGATACATCAATATAAACATTATAAAAATGTCAAAAATACCAAACACAAAAATAGTGAAAAATTGTGTATATATGATGTAAATATAAAGTCCAAGGCAGACACAAAATGAAGATAGTGATGCCTCATGTGCAGTTGGTCAACAGGACAGCGCAGTGACTGTAAATTTAAAGTCCAACGTAGACACAAAATGAAGATAGTGATAGTGATTCCTCATGTGCAGTTGGTCAACAGGACGGTGCAGTGACTGTAACAATACAAAGAACCTCCACCAACGTCAAACACTGACCCTTACCAGAGCCTATGATCTCCAAGAGATCAACTCCCGCAAAAATCAAATAGACATCAATCCATCAGGGTATAGGATGTTCTCAGCGATGCAAAAAGTCCTCAGATGCTAACAACACTCGATCGTGGGCATATAAAAGCAAGGGAGACTCACATAGTGTAAAACCATCAAAGAATTTTAATATAAAAAGCAGATGTACACTTACATTTAGTAAGATGAAAACAGCATAAGATACAAGCTGGCCGGCTAGCAGAACGTGTGCCCGTCTCTTCCGGGTCCTGTACATGTGATGCAGTGACGTCAGAACGCCACCTCCTAACGTTTCGTCACTAATGGGATTTGATCATTATGCATAACCTCATTATCAAAAGGACACCTTTAACCACTTCAGAACCGCACTTTTGACATAATACCTCAACATTGCGGACCTGAGGCGCCAACTAGACGTCTTTGGACGTGATTTTTGTGCATTACCCACGCGGCGCGGCGGGTAAACACTGTCCCGCTGCATCGCTGGGGATCCGATGCATGTACCTGGCGGCCGCGATGTCCGTCGGCTACATGCGATCGGCGGGAAAATGAACAGATGACAGCAGGGACGTGGAGCTCTGTGTGTAAACACAGAGCTCCACGTGTTGTCAGCGGAGAGTAGACCGATCTGTGTCCCTTGCACATAGGGACACAGCATCGGTCTACTCCCCCAGTCACCCCCTCCCCCCACACTGTTAGAACACACCCAGGCAATACATTTAACCCCTTCCTCACCCCCTAGTGTTAACCCCTTCCCTGCCAGTCACATTTATACAGTAATTAGTGCATTTTTATATCACTGATCGCTGTATAAATGTGAATGGTCCCAAATGTGTGTCAAAAGTGTCCGATATGTCCGCCGCAATAAAAATCGCAGATCGCCGCCATTACTAGTAAAAAAAATAATAATAAAAAAAATCATAATTCTGTTCCCCATTTTGTAGGCGCTATAACTTTTGCCAGTCGCTTATTGCGATTTTTTTTTTTCAAAAAATACGTTGAAAAATACGTACCGGCCTTAACTGTGAAAAAAAAAAAAAATTAAAAAAAATTGGGATATTTATTATAGAAACAAGTAAAATATATATATATATATATATTTTTTTTAAATTGTCGCTCTTTTTTTGTTTATAGCGAAAAAAATAAAAACCGCAGAGGTGATCAAATACCACCAAAATAAAGCTCTATTTCTGGGGAAAAAAGGACGTCAATTTTGTTTGGGAGCTGAAATTTCGCCTGGGAACGAAGGGGGTTTATGTGCCCAGTAACCATGTGGTTAAAAAAAACAGTATGGAAAAAAACTATCCCATAAGCCTGCAACTACTGTATACAGGAGGTACTATAAACAGGTACTGTAGCAAGTACTTTTGAATAGAATATGACACTAGAGAGCTGCAAATTCTCAGTACCCCTGCCTTATACAATGCTAAGTTCAAAGCTTGAGACGTCAATCTCTTGGCCGCGTACACACAATAATTTTTCGGGTTGTAAAAAATGATCGTGTGTGGGCTTTAACGATGTGAAAAACCTGCGCATGCTCAGAAGCAGGTTATGAGACGGGAACGCTCGTTCTGGTAAAACTACCGTTCATAATGGAGTAAGCACATTCATCACGCTGTAACAGACAGAAAAGCGTGAATCGTCTTTTACTAACACGAAATCAGCTAAAGCAGCCCAAAGGGTGGCGTCATCCGAATGGAACTTCCCCTTTATAGTGCCGTCGTATGTGTTTTACGTCACCGCGCTTTGCTAGAGCATTTTTTTTCATTATCGTGTGTAGGCAATGTCGTTTTAATGATGAAGTTGAAAAAAACATTGTTTTTTCTAGAGGCTGAAAAACATTTTTTAAAACCCGAAAAATTATCGTGTGCACGCGGCATTAGAAACATAGCAGCTTGTTTAGCCTTGTGAAAAATTTGACTCAAGGGGGTTCCAGTAGCTAATCTGGGAGTCAGTGTCATCTATGACTACATTATGTTATTTTACTTTATGAGATTTAAAGTTGTGTGGTCAGATAACATCCAAAGCATTTATAAAAATTGGATGAGGTTGATTGGAACAGTAACTGGAAAAGTATCTCAATAGGCAGTAAAGCTGGCTTCACATTGCTATTATTTCTGTAATGTGTCTTGCATTTTCTATGTCAGATAACATTACCTTTATAGACAGATTTCAGCAGTTTTTCAAGCAAAAATTACAGGGGCATTATCATAATACCATATGCACTTATACATGTTCTTTTATCCATCTGCAATTTATAACCTTGATACAAAACACCTAAACTCCACTGCTACAGGAGTGGAAGGAAATAAGAACCAGAACCTTCATGCCAGCATTGCTTAACAACTCTTTTAAAGTAGAACTATTGGCAAAACCTTTTTTTTCATTTCAGATAGAGTTAGGGAGGGTAATAACCCCAGTCAGATTTTTTTTGTCATCTCTGTCCCATTGCAACGATTTCTCTTCACTTCCTGTCCCATAGCCAAACAGGAAGTGGGGGAAAATCTGTGCAAATCAAAGGAAGTTTTTTGGGGACCCCCAGCTCACTAGTGTCCCCATGTCCCATCTATTACATTTCAACCCAAAAATTGGGGTTTTCTTTTTACTTTGACTTTCAATGATAATGGTAAACAGGACAGATGTAAATCTCCTTAAAGGAGTTGTAAATGAAAAAAAAAATGTTATGCTGAAATGACTGTTTACAGGGTATAGAGATCATAGTTAACTGATTTCTTTTAAAAAAACGATTAAAAATAGATAAGAATCAATCATATAATGTACCTGTAGTTTCTAGTTTAGCTTTTGCATGTTGTTTCCTGCCTCTCTGCTGTACAGAGCCACAGAGCCAATACAGGGCAGTGATGGTTTGGAAAACTAAACTGATTGGTGCTGAGAGGTTTTAGACACAGAGTAATCACACCTCCTTGAAGTTAGTGACCACAGAGAGAAAGGAAACAAACATCCAGGAAGTGTGGAGATCAGAGAAGAATTACAGCAACTTGAGAGCAAAAACGAACAATGAGTACATGAAAACAGCACTGCATTAACCACTTCCCGCCCGGCCAATAGCAGATTTACGGCCGGGAAGTGGTTAAAAAATCGTGACTAGACGTTCTCAAACGTCCTGCACGATTTCATGCCGCGCGCGCCCGTGGGGGCGCGCAGCGCGGGGATCGCTGATGCGGGGTGTCAGTCTGACACCCTGCATCACCGATCTCGGTAACGAGTCTCCGGCGGAGGCTCGCTACCACGTGATCAGCCGTGTCGAATCACGGCTGACCACGATGTAAACAGGAAGAGCCGCCGACGGCTTTTCCTCACTCGCGTCTGACAGACGCGAGTACAGGAGAGCCGATCGGCGGCTCTCCTGACAGGGGGGGTTCGCGCTGATTGTTTATCAGCGCAGCCCCCCCTCGTATGCCCACACTGGACACCAGGGATGCCCACACTAGACCACCAGGGATGCCCACACTGGCAAGGCAAAACAAATAAAAAAAACACAAAATAAAAAATAAAAAACAGGATTTAAAAAAAAACAGGAAAAGAAAGAAAGATGCCAGTCAGTGCCCACACATGGGCACTGACTGGCAACATATACATCAGTGCCACCCCTCAAAGTCCATCAGTGCCACCCCACAGTGTCCTTCAGTGCCACCCCTCCGTGCCAATCCATGCCCAGTGCCCATCTATCAGTGCCCATCTGTGCCACCCATAAGTACCCATCAGTGCCACCCATAAGTGCCACCCATGAGTGCCATTCTGTGCCGCCTATGAGTTCCCAGTGCTGCCCATGAGTGCCCACCAGTGCCACCTATGAGTGCCCATCAGTGCCGCCTATGAGTGCCCATCAGTGCCACCTATGAGTGCCCATCAGTGCCACCTATGAGTGCCCATCAGTGCCGCATACCAGCGCCACCTATCAGTGCCCATCAGTGCCACCTCATCGGTGCCCATCAGTACCACCTCATCAGTGCCCATCAGTGCCGCCATATAAGTGCCCGTAATTGAAAGAGAAAACATACTTATTTACAAAAAAGTTAACAGAAAAAAATAAAAATATTTTTTTTTTCTAAATTTTCAGTATTTATTAGTTGTTGCGCAAAAAATAAAAACCGCAGAGGCGATCAAATACCACCAAAAGAAAGCTCTATTTGTGGGGGAAAAAGGACGGCAATTTTGTTTGGGTACAGTGTAGCATGACCGTGCAATTGTCATTCAAATTGCGACAGTGCTGAAAGCTGAAAATTGGCTTGGGCGGGAAGGTGCGTAAGTGCCTGGTATGGAAGTGGTTAAAGTAGTTGTAAAGGAAAAAAATGTTTTGCCTAAAATTAATGTCTGCAAGGTAGATAGACAGAATAGTGTAATGATTCTGTTAAAAAACGAGTAAATACCTATTAAATTCATTCATCTATATCACCTCCGGCATTCTAGTTTCTGTTCAACTCATCTGCCTTCCATACTCACTGACTGCTGGACGAGTCTGCTCTCACCCCTAGGGCTAGAACTGGTGCCAGTAGTAATCGGCGCACGATCCTAGGAGTAGGACGTGTGGCTCCTGGCTCGGGACAGGCAGGGTTCCCCCAGCCCCCGCTCCAGCACTCAGGACTATTCCTCAGTCTATCTGGCCTCCCTCTTCCTCCTACAGCTCCATCGGGTAAGGAAAGGGCTGCACAATACGCCCCCCCCCCCCCGGGTCAGTGTGCGGCCGTTCTTTTCAGGACAAGTAGCGGCTTGTAGCACAGTTTTTCATTATCCCCTACCATCTTTCCACAACCCCGTGATCGGAACGATCGGAGCATCCCCTCACCACAAGGCACGCCCCATCAACTCCCCCCATCCACACACCACCTTGGCCTAACAGCGCGCCATACGTCTCGCCAGATTACCCCCCAAAACCTCCTAAAATCCCATTTTCACCCAAAAGGTCCTCTAACGGCTCCCCCTCGTGCCCCAGAGCCTCCTTCATCTTTGAACCTACCTACCCAGTGGCATTGGCCCCGGCTCAGGCCTAGTCCCGAGTGGCGGCCATCTTGCTACACCCAAAGTGCATCTCTGTACACTTATCCCCACTCCCCCTCTACAGACATAAAATCACCAGGGCCCACCTGCGAAAGCCACTAATACTTAGGGCCATACGCCCCCCCCCCCACCATCAGTACTAACAGGGAATAAATCCCAAGACCTCCATCAGTCAGAACTTGATCCAGGGTTCGCCCGATCGCCCTCAAGGGATCAGGAAGGAATTTTTTCCCCTATCGCAGCAGATTGGCATTGGCTTGGCTAGGGTTTTTTTCGCCTTCCTCTGGATCAAACGGGGCAAGGACGGGTTAGCAGATTGGGGTCCTACCTCTGGTTTTCTTTCCCATCCTCACTGAATACCCAGCTGATCAATATTTTTCCCATCATCACTGTCCTTGGCGCGTCTGCGATTATGACTAATCGCAGATACTCTGCAAAAACCATTTGGAGTTTAAAGCCATCCGCCTCAATTTTACTAGTCGCCACCAAAAAAGCTCTAAGAAATGAGCAACTGTTAAGAATCGATCAACGATCAACAGTTAAAAATGACACATGTACTTCCCAGCCAAAGCGCATATCATGCGCTCTGGTCAACACAAGATCGGCAGTAAAACACCGACACAAAATCTATGATTTCATCCTCCAACACGATCTTGAATGCCTCTTCATCACAGAAAGCTGGTTAACAGCGGACTGTAACACCATTCTAGGAGAATTAGTGCCAGAGAATTACTGCATTCTAACAGAAAACAGGGTGGGGCAGTGATACACAAGACTCACCTCTCGATCACTAAACCAGACCTTCAGAACTCACTTCCATTCATGGAAACCCTCACTCTGCAACTGCAAACAAATCCGTTCACATACTCTTGTGCTATAGACCACCCGGTCCAAAAATGCATCTTCTCACGTCTTTGACGGAGTTAATTTCCACCTATACCCTAAACATCAACCACCTCCTGCTGCTCGGGGGTTTCAACCTCTGGGCCAACTCCTCACAGGACCCTGCCGCCGACGCCTGCATTGACCATGCATTGACTACGAATAAGCATCGCATGATGTGAAACATGTCAGCATTTGTTCTTTTGTCCACTCCTACTTTTTGACTGCAGCAGATTTTGGTTGTTTTTTTATTTTTGTTTTTTGAATAAAGACATCGTTTTTAAGGTGTGCGGCGGTCCAGGATTCCTTTCATCCTATGCATTGACAATTTGGAAGGATTAGGTCTGCAGCAACTAGTATGTGGGTCCACACATGCTTCAGGTCACACTCTCAATCTCATTTTCAGACAAGATCTGGAAATTATCTTTCAGGAAAATGAGCCCCTACTATGGACAGATCACCATGCAATCAAATTCTTAATTACTAAAAATACCACCCCCCCCCAAAAAAAAAATGATAAAACCAGTGACAACACACTGGACTAGATCTCCGAAGAAGCTCCACTCGGAACTCTTCAAAACTACATTAGGGAACAAAATAAAAACAACCCAACAACAGCAAACAGCCACAGAAACTCTATACGCTATTAACAAGGCTCTACTACAGTCAGCAGACATAGTAGTGCCAAAACGCAAAACGCACATCTGTAAAAACAACTACAGCTGGTTTAACGACCAGCTGTCGTTGTTGAAGCAAGAGCGTAGAAGAGTGGAAGCAGCCTGGAAAAGAAGTGCTTCAGAGGAAAACCACACCATTTACAAGGTAATAACTAATAAATACCATAAAGAAATCTTAAAAGCCAAAAAAAAAAAAAAAATTCCAATATCATTGCAAATGCCCAAAATCGCCCCCGCGAACTCTTCAATCTAGTCACCCAGACCATGAACCCAGTCTGCCTAGAGGCCCCGAATTCTGATTCACAAGAATTTTGCAACGAATTATCGGATTATTTCATCAACAAAATTGAAAAAATCCCTGAAAGCATTCAGCAAAATACAACCTTCAACGACCCCCCCTAAATCACAAAGCTAATACCCACATAAAACCGCCACAATCAACTAATTTCACTCTAAAACCCATTTCCATCAATGCCACTAAAAATATCATCGGGACTCTGCAAAACAGCACAGCGCCCAATGATATCATCCCCACTACACTGCTGAAAGAATGTGCAGATATTCTGGCACCAACTGTCACGCAGCTCATAAACCAGTCATTCAAGGAGGGCATGGTGCCAACCCTGCTGAAACAAGGCATAATCAAACCTAACAAAAAAAAAACACCCTTGACCCCCAAAGCCCCAAACAATCGACGACCCATAACAGGCCTAAATGTTTTTTCCAAGATAAAGGAGAAAGTAGTTGTACAAAAGCTGCAACATCATTTAGACACCCATAAATTACTCAATCCGTTTCAATCAGGTTTCCATCCTGGTCACGGGACAGAAATAGCACTTCTCAAAATATGGGATGACGCTCTCGAGACACCAGATGAAGGAGAATCTTGTCTTCTGGTACTGCTGGATCTAAGAGCAGCATTTGACACTGTAGACCAGGGGTGCCCAACCTTTTAAAGAGTGAGGGCTACTTAAGCGGCTTGGTATCCCGTCGTGGGCGACAATGAGCAGAATGCGTGGATGGCAGCCCACTCTACTTTGCCATATACTTCTATTATATCTTGTAGGTTTGGTGCACTTTCAGGAGGCACATCAAACTTGCAGGTCATAGAAGTCTATGGCTTAGTGCAGCTAACCTGTAGGAAAGCCGCAGGTGAACTGTGCTGCACTTGCGGTGCCGGTAAACAACCGTGAATCAGTGTGAAAGTAGCCTTAGGCCCCTTTCACACAGCGAGTCCGACCCAATCGGACCCTTCATTCACCTGTAAGGAGTGGCAGATGTAAACGGACTACCTCACCTACCTCCAATTCGCTGCGCTTAAAAAGGGTAGAGTGGGCTCTGTAGAGTATAGTGGGCTGCCATCCACGTGCTCCGCTCATTGTGGCCAGCGACCGGTTACCAAATTGCTTAAGTGGCCCTCACTGCTCTGCACCTGCGGATCAGTTTAAAAGCAGCCCGGTAACAACTACAGAAAAGATATGCCCAAATATAGACTTTGATTTTAGTAATAAACTTACCTTTAATAACAGTATTCTATGCGATTATATTCCATCAGAGCAGGAGGTCGCGGGCCACATCAGAGGGCTCCGCGGGCCATATGTGGCCCCGGGCCACTGGTTGGGCACCCCTGCTGTAGACCATGAATTACTACTGACTCGGCTAGCTGAAGTAGCCACATTTGCAGAAGGTGATTTATCTTGGTTCTCCTCCTTTTTGGAAAACCGATCACAAATAGTGAAACTTGGGCCTTTCACTTCTGAAAAACGCACGGTGTCATGCAGAGTCCCTCAGGCATCCCCATTGTCGCCTGTTCTGTTCAATATATATCTCCGCCCTCTCTTTGAAATCATCAGTAACCAGAAGTTACTGTACCACTCTTATGCAGATGACACACAACTCTATTTTCGCATCTGTAATAAAAAGGACCATTATCTCGGACTAGAGAAATGCCTTACCTTGATAGAAAATGGATGACCAAGAGTTATCTTAAACTCAACGGTTCGAAAACAGAACTTCTTCTGTTTCAAGCCAAGCGAAAGAATCATCCCGTAACAACATGGACACCCCCGCCAATTTTGGGTAAAACTATCACCCCTAGCACCAAAGTCAAAAGTCTTGGTGTCATTTTTGACACCTACATGACAATGGATGCAGAAATAGGGTCAGTAGTCAACGGATCGCATCATCTGCTGCGCCTACTACGCAGACTCACTCTCTTTATCCCAAAAGAAGACATAGCAGTCGTGGTGGGAACAATTATCAACTCCAGACTTGACTATGCAAATGCCCATTATCTCTGACTCCCCCAAAATAAGGCCGCTCGTCTTGTGAAAAAAACATGGGAATCAATCTCACCTTCACTGAGATCCCTTCATTGGTTGCCAGTAAAAGACAGAATTACCTTCAAGGGACTCTGTCTAACACATAAGCGTGTTCAAGGAAATGCCCCCCAATATCTATGCGAATACCGTATTTATCGGGGTATAGCGCGCTCCCGCGTATAGCGCGCACCCCTAAAGTTGCCGCCATTCCTGTGGAAAAAAAGTTTATTGTACTTACAGTTTTGGTGTCTTGCGCGGCGTCCATCGGCGGCTTCGGGTGTCCTCTTCGTCCGGTCCGGCGTCCGTCTGCGGCTTCGGGTGTCCTCTTCGTCGGGTCCGGTGTCCTCTTCGGCGGGTCCGGTGTCCTGTTCAGCGGGTCCGGTGTCCTGTTCAGCGGGTCCGGTGTCCTGTTCAGCGGGTCCGGCGTCCTCGCGGCATCCTCCTCGCTTTCCCGCGCCGAGTTTCAAATACTCCGCCGGCATATACCGACCGCAGTACACTCGGGTATAGTCGGGCAGACTCGGCTCCTCTCGCGCTGACATCCTGGACGTACAGGACGTGAGCGCGAAAGGAGCCGAGCCTGCCCGACTATACTCGAGTGTACTGCACGCGGTATATGCAGGCGCAGTACACTCGTGAATAGTCACGCAGGCTCGGCTACTCTCGCCCTCACGTCCTGTACGTCCAGGACGTCAGCGCGAGAGGAGCCGAGTCTGCCCGACTATACCCGAGTGTACTGCGCTCGGTATATGCCGGCGCAGTATTTGAAACTCGGCGCGGGAAAGCGGCTATCGGTGTATACCGCGCACCCACGATTTTGCCCTGATTTTCAGGGCAAAAAAGTGCGCGGTATACGCCGATAAATACGGTAACTAAAAGCTTAAAATCCCAATCGCATTCTGCGATCCACCAATCAAAATCTATTCCAGATAACCAAAGCCAGATCCAAGTCCAAAGGAGAACGGAGATTTGCAGTCCAAGGACCCAGACTATGGAACACTCTACCAACCAGCATCAGGTTGGAGGTGAATCACCTGGCCTTCAGGAGAAAGATCAAGACCCATCTCTTCTAAAGGCTCAATCAAGGAAGGCATACTAAGCGCCCAGAGGCGCTATATAAGTTTCTCACTCACTCACTCATTCACTCACTCATTCACTTCCTGGTTTGCATCACTTGTTCATGTAAGAACTACATTTCCCAGTATGCCCTCTGAAGACGTGAGCCTATCACGAAACGCGTCAGGGCGTGGCTACACGACGTCCAACACACACAGCGGTTTCATTGAGTGCAGTGCTTGTCAGCTGGAGCTGAGCTGACATAGCCCAATGGTATACGTGAGCTCCAGTATCACCTTCTGATGTGCTTTTGTTCCAATTTTAACATTGTAAGGATATATTTATGCAGGGATTATTTCTCAATAAAATTGCAGTATTACACTATGTCCTGTCCTTGTGTTTACCTTTCATGAATAACCCTCATACTCATCCGTCACACTGATTCTACTGACCTGTAGAGGATTGGAGACAGCAGTGCGGTTTGAAAGGAGAGACAGTACCTACACCACATAGGAGGTCTGAAAGGAAAATCCACACACAGGATCCCAGCTGCTATAAGGAGATCTTAAGGCTAATCACATTGGGAGTATCTGGTGAGTAGAACTCCTATGGGAGATGCTGAGTGAAGATAGTTTTTGGATACCATATGATCTTTCAAGCAAGCAGTAGCAGAGATTGATCCCGCATGTGTTTTTGAATGGACTAATTTTATTATTAATTTATACAATTTTTCTTTTAATTATCACAGCATTAAGGTTAGGTGTATGTGACCTTATGTTTTTTATTATCATTATCACACCCAACACACATTGGAGTGACTATCCACCTATTTTAGCAGAAGGGTATATTTTAGACACATCTAAACCCATCACCCATAGCGCTGTTAGTGTTTCTGTTTAGAGACATTTTTTTCCATTATATTACATTTCTCTTATAATAGCTGCTTTTCTGCGCAAACAAGCCACCCAATATATATCTCACTCTATACATAGAGCGCTCGGATCAGACCTATCCATTTGGATACTTTCTGATATCTTTTTCATAATTTCCCAGTATGCATTGTGGCATGCCCAGTAATTCACACCTCCTTGAAGTCTCTAACATGTAGAGAGCGTCCTGCCGCACAGATGTAGTTCCCAGTAGGGGGTGAGCACGTCACTGACCACCGCAGCAAAGATTCCCTTCACGATGGTGAGTAACAATCAGGCAAGCAGGAAGTGAACAGAACAGAGAAGAAATAGAGCAACTTCTGAGCAAAAACGAACAATAAGGAAGTGAAAAGAGGAATGTCTGCAGGTAAAGGATGCTTATTATGAAAAAAAAAATGTCCTTTACAACCCCTTGAAGGTAAAGGAAGCTATTAAGATAAAAAAAATCCTTTACAAACCCTTTAACAGGGGGCACAGAGAGTAATAAAAACTGACAGGGGGCAATACTGCCTCTTCACTCTGTCCAAAAAAAAAAAAGTTTTGCCTTTAGTTATACTTTAATGCCGCGTACACACGATTGGATGGACCGTTTTCATCAGACGAACCGATCATGTGTGGGCCCCATCGTTTTTTTCCCATCGGTAAAAAAACATAGAACCTGTTTTAAAATTATCTGATGGTTAAAAAACCAATAGAAAAAAACGAGCGTCTGTGGGCAAGTCCATCAGTTAAAAATCGACGCGTGCTCAGAATCAAGTCGACGCATGCTCGGAAGCATTGAACCTCGTTTTTCTCAGCACGTCGTAGGGTTTTACGTCACCACGTTCTGACACGAACTGATTTTTAACTGATGGTGTGTAGGCAAGACTGATGAAAGTCAGCTTCATCGGATATCTGATGAAAAAATCTATTGGTCCGTTTTCATTGCATGAACCGATTGTGTGTACAGGGCATTAGTCTTTTTTGTAGTCTGCGTTACACCAGTGTCAGCTACTCAGCTACCATTATTCTAACCAGAAGACTATACACCAGCAGGCAGCAGGAAATGGGGAGGTATACAAAGAAGAGGAGAGGGAGGGTTGTGGTGGTGGCAGTGAGTAGGAGGGTGGTTAACAGTGCTGGCAGGGTGCAGGAGAAGGAAATTTGAACATCTTTGCTGCATCTCTAATGCTGATTGGAACCACTGCACTGAATGTGGTGGAGACAGCCTAATGGAAAAAAAGCTGGTCACCCTTTCACTTAGGCATGTGCATTTCGTTTCGTTCCGAATCGAAATTCGGACGAATTTTCCATTATTCGGACATTCGGATGCCTACGAATTCCCGAATTGCTATATTAGCGAAATATTTCGACCGTTTTCGGAATTCGTTCGTTTTCGACCGAATTTCGAAAAAAAAAAAAAATGGTCGAAATCGAAAATATTTCAACCAGATTAGAAGTCTCTTTTCGAATAGAATTTTTTTCGAATTAAATTCGAAAATAATTTTTTTTTTCGAATTCCGAATCGAATACCCGCGGACTAAATTTGATCGGAATTCGAAAAAAAAAAAAATATATATTTTCGGATTTAATTCGAAAAAAATTCTATTCGAAAAGAGACTATTTGTTTTCTAATCTGGTTGAAATATTTTCGATTTCGACCGTTTTTTTTTTCGAAATTCGGTCGAAAACGAACGGATTAGAAAAACGGTCGAAATATTTTCGATTTCGACCGGATTTTTCGAAATTCGGTCGAAAACGAACGAATTCCGAAAACGAATTCAACACATGTAACGAACCTAACGAAATGTATTAAATGACGAATTGAAACGAAACGAAAAATTTTTTTCACTTTTGCACATGCCTACTTTCACTAGGTTGCTTTGGTCTTGTGTCATTCAAACTTTTAGCAATCAAAAACCGGTCCTCGTCAATCAGACTTAAACTGATTGTAAACCCTTATCTTGTAAAACAACTCATTCAGTTTAACCTGGTGATGCCGGCCGCATACATATATGTGAGCCTTAAAACCAAGCAGCCACATATATGCGGCCCTGCTAAAACAACTTACAGTGCTGAGCGCGCGCTCCCTGCACAATAGTTTGCGGGTACCGGAAAGCTACTAGCAATTGGGAAATTTCCAATCTTCTAACTTTTGTGAGTGACAGACAATAACGGCGGTCAAATGATCAGAAACTCCGCCCCACCTTCCGGCATCTGAAACCCCCTTAAGGGCCTGGGAGGTGCTGGCGCCAAGGGGATAACATAGAAATGAAATGCAAAACATTTTTTTGTATAGATATAAAAAAAAACATTATAAATACATTTTTTGACCATTTTTATTTGTGATCCCATACCCTCTGTTCTTACCTGCATAAGGAGCTCAGAAAGCTGGGGGAGGAGAAATAACAGCACACTGAGTTTCCCAGTGAATGGCTGTGCACAGGGAGTGTTTCTGCACAAGTCTGATTACTAAGCAGAGCAAGCTGAGTTAGAGAACTGAACACGCTGTGCTCTCTTGCCCAGTGTCCTCAATTATTTTATATAGAAAAGCATATTGGAAGGAATTTCACACAAAGGAAGCAATGCACTGAGAACAGGATACTTTTCAAATGAGTACAGAGGACACATATCAGGAATATTAAATGTTGGGTTTACATATTCTTTCATTTTAACTTAATCTCTTCACGCCGCACCTCCTGGCACTTACAGAAGTTTAAGGTGTCAGGAGGCAGAACGTGGCTAGAGATCATTAATTAAGGCGTTAATTGGAGTCCAGATTTTCCTTTCTCCACTATTGTTTTGTGGTGAGCCAGGATCTGTTACTTCCTCATGAAGGATTTTCAGTTCACCATCTCAGTCCACTTGGCTTTCATGGTGGTCACGTGATCCAAAAATGCCCGATCGCATGCAACAATCAGGAGCTTTTTGTTTAGACGCTGGTCACTGTACTGGGAGAATACAGGGCGCGTGCTCTAGGCACAATGCTATTGATTGCAATTCAGGCAAATATGCAAGCTCTCGGCGCCAAGGCCCAGGCACCGAGAGGTTGCGTATTTGCGTGCAGCCAGCAGAAAGGGGTTAATCATATGCTAACATTTTATGCCAACCATTTATTTTTCCTTGCATATGTGGTAATGTAGCATCTAAAGGGAAATTAACTCTCCTATAGTAAAATACATACTGTAAATTAACTGTGAACTTTAGCACTCTGCTACACTACAGTAAACCAGTGTTTTTCAACTCCAGTCCTCAAGGCACACCAACAGGTCAAGTTTTTAGGATTTCCCTCAGATGAAATGGCTGTGGTGATTACTAAGGCAGTGAAACTGATCAAATCACCTGTGCAAAATAATGGAAAGCCTAAAAACATGACCTGTTGGTGTGCCTTGAGGACTGGAGTTGAAAAACACTGCAGTAAACGACTTTGAGGTAAATATATAGGGGAGCTGGGGAAAACCTACAGGAAAACTCCACATTTGTTGGAGTATATGCTCGCGGTGTTGCGAGCGTTGCATCATCATGTGTAGGACATGACCAACCCTGTAGCCAGTACAGTCCTTCTATCTGGCTTTTTTTGATGACACAGTCTCACGCAAGTGGGTGCTGCGTCGTCTTGGACATGAATGACGTACTGCTCAGCTGGTAGTGTCCCGTGACCTGTTTTGACAATCCCGCAGCCAGTATAGTTTTTCTATCTGGCTTACTGATGACGCCGCCTCACCAGTGAGTTTACTGCATTGTCATGGACACCAGTGATGCATAGTCCAGCTGGCTTTTGGATGATTCCCCTTTTGATTGTTTTTGGACCTTCTTATAAATATGGGGTAAGTTTTATTAGTTACAGCCTATCTACAGGCTGTCCTTGGATAACCAACCTCTGATACTTACAAGTTCCCCTTTTTCTTTTTTGATTCACCAAATCCTTTTAAGTGCCATAACATTGGATACGTTCTCCTGTTCTCATATAGGAGGTGGGACTATTTGGAGGCACATAGAGACGAATAAGAAGGAACCAGTGTCAGCGCTGTGATTTTCATGGGAAATGCATATGTTTGCAAAGAACGTAATAAAGTGAGTCACCCTTCTCTTTTACTAACACCGTTGGTGGTGTGGTAGGGTGAATCTATATAGTTTTGTTGTACTAAATGATTTTTTGATCCATTGTAGACAAAGATACAAACGTGTATCCCTAAGGAAGAACTTTCGTTTAACTGTTTGAAACGTGTTGGATTCAGCCGACAGTTCGACTGTCTCTAGATACACTGGAGGTCTTGAATTCTGGCATTTGTTTTTTCATTCTGTATGGATCTATTTCATGTTTTTAATGTCCTAACACATATATATATATATATATCATGTGAATGATGTTTTTGTAATACTAAATTTATATTTTTATATATAATTTGTTTTTATGTTGCCTATATAATCCCAATTCTAGAGGTTTACACACAATTTAAACTTCAACTGATGATGGCAACCACATGATTTAATGTATGAGTTGACATAATTTAAGCTTCTCTATACCTTTTCTTTCTCTTTTTTATAAGTGATCACATGCCCTGTGTTCTCAGCTGCATAAGAGCTGGGGGCAGGAGAAGCAGCAGCACACTGAGCTTTCCAGTGAAATGCCATGTGGGACCACCAGTAGGGATTTCACACAAAGGAAGACATACAAAGGGGATGGGATACTATTTTACACAAGTACATGGAACAGCAGGCATATATCAGGAATATGAATTGTCGGGGTAACAAACACTTTAAGATAAACTACAAAACCTAAAAGATATAGGGCCAGATTAAGATAGCCTTTACGTCGGCGTATCTATAGATACGCCGCGTAAAGTCTATTCTAAGCCAGCGTATCTTTTTTCTGTATTCAGAAAACAAGATATGCCGGAATTCTGCTAATAAACGACGGCGTAAGTCACTTACATCGTCGTATATTAGTTGCATATTTACGCTTGCCGCTAGGTGTCGCTTACGACATTTTACGTGTAAAATATGCAAATTAGCTATTTACGCCGATTCTCGAACGTACTTGCAGCCTGCCGTCGTAGTTTACGTCGTTTGCGTAAGCGTTATTCCGGTGTAAGGTTACCCCTGCTATAGGAGGCGCAGCCAATGTTAAGTATGGACGTCGGGACATCGTCAAATTATACGTCGGTTACGTCGATTGTGTAAATCGTTGAGGAATGGGGCTCGCCGTTAGTTACGTTCACGTAGTTTACATTGACAACTAGCGACGTGATTTCGCGCATGCGCACTGGGATACGTCCACGGACGGCGCATGCACTGTCCAAAAAAAACGTAAATTACGTGGGGTCATGATTCATTTACATGAAATCACGCCCCCACATCACTAATTTGAATCGCACGGTCTTACGCCGGGCACTTTACGCTACGCCACCGCATATTATGAAGCAAGTGCTTTCTAAATAAGGCACTTGCCCATAATATTTGCGGAGGCGTAGCGTAAACAGCATACGCTACGCCAGTTGAAAGATACACAAATCTTTCTGAATCTGGCCATTAATGTGTGGAACTGAGGAATTGTTGAAACCCGAAAAATGTTCTGGGCCTTAAAAAGAAAAAGGCATAGGGACTTGTGGTTAAAAGACATGAAAAAACGATGATTCCCATTTAATCTGGCTCTGTATGCAACAATAATTTTGCCTATGCCGTAACAAAAAGAAATGCAATCAATTTTTTCTCTTTACTTTAGAATTACTTGGCATTGTTTAAACTCATTCTCAGATCAATTGCATGTTATTTGTTTTACTCTTAGCAGTTTCTGTAGATCTTTACCAAGCTGTTAGAAGTAGTTGATAAAATAGTCAATATAATAAATGAACTGGAAATACCAAACTCACATGCTGTATCCTATCTGCCCTAGATTAACATTTAACATTTATGTTCAAGAAGTGGACATGATAACCATTTCTCGTCACACAATGATTCCTTAATCCCACAAACATCTTGACTATGCAATTTATTAATCTGAAATCAATGTGGCTATTGTGTACTCTTGGAAACAAAACACTAAGTGTATCAATAATATATAAAAGGCTTTGGGGTACATTGAACAAATGACCGTGTCATACATTCAAAACTGATATCATGCCACACAGGATGTACTACTTGTTTTTGCAATCAAAGATACTGAAATCTATTTCTAAGTGCTTTTCAATTTAAGGAAACAAGCGTTAGCATTGAATTTAGCTCTACGGAAATATAATCCTTATTTTTTTTTTACAGAGAACTGGAAACAAAAAACTTTCTGAATCAGCTATTCACAATGTAAACATAAATTGCCTTAAAGCGTAAGTAAAAGCAAAACTTTTCTAGTTTTCATTATAGTGGCAAAGGGTTAGCCTTCTATTAAGTTCTAATGCTAATTTAAACTAGTGTGTTGCTCTATGTTGTAGCGCTTGTAAAATGCAGATCAGATCATAGAAGCATAGATAGGTATAATGGGACTTTATAGGCAACTTGGACACCAAGTAGAATCTCTATAAAACATATTTTACTACAATCATTAAAAGTACATAGATCATACAGTTACTTAAAAACAAAGACAGCTGAAATTGCATGAAACTTTGTATAAGTGTAGTGACAATGTCTCTCAGACTCGACGCGTTTCAGGAAGAGGTCAACCCTTTCTTCAGGGGTATACTGGGAGAGAGTCACATACTTTATGTTTCATATATAGGATGATCATCATATATAGTCTTGAAAACCAGGTTTGCTTACACCAGGTGGAGGGGGCAGTGGCATGCTCCCACAATCAAGGTTCCGGGTAACCCATACAGAGGCTCCACATTACATATATATGGTCTTCTTTGACGGTTCTCTCTTTCCATTGAAACATAAAATACAATTGTATTGTATGTGTCCCATTCACACTACAATGATGTGCTGACCTGTGTTGTGTTGCGCTGCATTAAAATGCAACTAGATGCATTTTAATGAAACCCAACTGTTAGGCCGCGTACACGCGATCAAATCTGTCTGCTGGAAACGGTCTGCCAGACCGTCCCAGCGGACAGATTCGATCGTGTGTACGGGCGAGCCGACGAATTTGGCCAGCCGACAGATTTGAAAGCATGCTTTCAAATCTGTTGGCTTGGAACCCGTCCGCCCGACTTGTCTGCTGGTTAGTACGCTAACCAGCAGACATGTCTTCTCGCACACGCGTCGAATGGTTTCAACGCATGCGCGGAAGTGTTTTACTTCCTGGTGCGGTGACGTGGCGGCGTCAACGGCACCGCCAAGTCAGCGCGCCGTCTGCCGGCGGGGATTTGGGTTTGATCGTGTGTGCACGATCAATCCAATACGTCCCCGGCAGACAGATTTGTTCAAATCGGTCTGTCCAAGCACGTAACTGTACTTCCTCTTTAAGAGCCCAGGTGTCCCGCGATCGGTCACAGGAGCTGAAGAGCGGTGAGAGGTGTGTGTAAACACACCTTCCCTGTTCTTCATTGTGGCAATGTCAGTGATCGTCTGTTCCCTGATATAGGGAAAGACGATCACTGAAGTCACACGTCCAGCCCCGCCCCCCTACAGTTAGAAACACATATGAGGTCACACTTAACCCCTACAGCGCCCCCTAGTGGTTAACTCCTTCACTGCATTGTCATTTTCACAGTAATCAGTGCATTTTTATAGCACTTTTCGACTGTGAAAATGACAATGGTCCCAAAAATGTGTAAAAATTCTCCGATGTGTCCGCCATAATGTCGCATTTATGAAATAAATCGCTGATCACCGCCATTAGTAGTAAAACAATTATTAATAAAAATGCCAAAAAATGTATCCCCTATTTTGTAAACGCTATACATTTTGCGCAAACCAATCGATAAACGCTTATTGCGATTTTTTTACCAAAAATAGATAGAAGAATACGTATCGGAATAAACTGAGGAAAAAAAATGGATATCTTTTTTGGGGATATTTACTATAGCAAAAAGTAAAAAATATTGCATTATTTTCAAAATTGTCGCTCTATTTTTGTTTATAGCGCAAAAAATAAAAAACGCAGAGGTGATCAAATACCACCAAAAGAAAACTCTATTTGTGGGAAAAAAAGGACGCCAATTTTGTTTGGAAACCACATCGAACGACCACGCAATTGTAACTTAAAGCGACGCAGTGCCGGATCGCAAAAAGGGCAAGGACCTTAACCTGCATAATGGTCCGGGTCTTAAGTGGTTAATGTAGCCTCTTTGGGGTGTGAATTAATATTGTCATTTACAGTTATGTATGATGTATTTTGTTTGGGATTTTAATATTTACTCACAAATGGAGAAATCTATTTTATTATCCTTTTGGGTTTACATTTTTGAGAGGTCATACCTAAAAAATCCCATTTCTCCATTACTATTTGATGTTAAGTTTTTATGGGTTGTGAAAGGAAAGATAGATGTAAGTGTGGACATAAATGTAGCGCTGTAAAAAAAACAAAGTGATATTAAAATAAATGAAATCAATCACTATGTGCAAACATGAAAATAATCAAATTCAACAATAATGCAGGTAAAGTCCTCTTATAACAGGTGTTGTGATACACCAATCAAAACAAAACATATAAAAATAGTCCATCCACAGTAGAGAAATAGATGTGTGTAGGATGACTTCATAGATCCTCAAGGACGGAAAGGCACTTGTATCAAAACGAAGATAGAATCTGCTTACCGGAAATGTAGGACTTGTCTGTCATGAACAGCAGATCAGTACAGCATAAGGACTCTTAGGGCTCAATTGGCTGGGCTCGCTCAAACTGGAATAAGGAAATCCGAATCCTCAATGGAAAGCCAAACATGCACGATTTCCTGGGCCGGTGTCCTTGTTTCAACGAGGCAGATTCTCAAAGGGAGTAGGAAGGCGATGGTAACATCCTTGGAGGGGTGGGGTTGATGAAATTGGATGGCTCCAAGCACCATGGGGGGAAACAAAAAGAAAAAACGCAACCCCGATGGTGCAGATCAATAAAGAAAGGTTTTATTGGAATAAAACCAACTATTACATTAAAAGTGATCACAAATAAAGGCAATGTGGGAAAAGGTAAAAACCAATCCCTACGCGTTTCGTCCTAAAGGGACTTCAACAAAGCAGATATAATAAATGTAAAAAAAGTTTAATTAATTTCATATAGTAAAAGACAAAAAACTATTTTTTAAAGCAGTGTACAGTTATTGTGGGAGCAATATGTAAAAATACATGTCAGTGGTCAGGTCTTCCCTACTAGTTTCGCCAATCCTTTAGCTTCATCAGGACTTTCATTAAACATTTTTACATTTATTATATCTGCTTTGTTTGGTCTCTATCTTGGCAACGTAATAATCCCACACCCCCCATTTTCCTTCTTAAAGATCTAAAGTGTTTTAACAATAAAAATATCCTTTTGTGCCCTTTTTTCTGGTATAGGTGTCTACAGCTTTCCCACTCTTTATTATTACTGCAGTCCATTACTCAATGAGATGTGATTTAGACCCAGAAGGTGTCTTGTGGCACAAGACTTATTAGTAAATATAGGTATATGTTTAGATGTGGAAGCATTTTCTTTCACGTTGCTTCTAATTGCACTTTAGAAGTGCTGTGTTTAAATCTCTTTTTTCCAAGTCTATAAAGAACTGTGTTCTTATGATTTGTCTTAGGTACTCTTACTATTTTTAGTAAAAGTTTAAGTGCTGGTTTTGTGATAGACATTTCAATGTATACTTCTTGATATCAATTTTGAAAGAAACACTAAAGCATTTGGTGCTTTTTGAAAGGCATTACATGCATGATTGTATGTATCAAAGGTAAGTGCTATTTTCACTCATTAAGCCAATTTGGGGCTAAGCATCAAAGCTGTTTTTTAGTCTTCCATTTTTATCTTGCACTTTCCTACTGCTTTAAAAATGTAGTAAACATAATAACTTCAGGGCTGGTATGGATTTTAAGAAGAACTCCGTGCCAAAAAAAAGAAATGGTGTGGAGTTCCCCCCAAAATCAACCCTTCCGAACCGTACCAGGCCACATGCCCTCAACATGGGGAGGATGCTTGGGGGTCTGTGACCCCTCAAAGCACCATGTCCCCATGTTGATGGGGACAAGGGCCTCATCTCTACAACCCTTGTCCGGTGGTTGTGGCGGTCTGCAGGCGGGGGGCTTATGAGAATGTGGAAGATCCCTTTAACAAAGGGGACCCAAGATCCCGGCCACCCCTATGTGAATTGGTAAGGGGTACGTTGGTAATTGGTAAGGGCTACCATTTCACAAAGAAAGTGTAAAAAAAAAAAAAACCCAGACATCGTTGGGATAAGTCCTGTATAAAAAAATAAATAAAAAAAGTTTCTATCGGTGGTAATCCACTCTTGGTCTCCACTCCAACACTGTCGGTATCCTGCGATGGATAATATCCTCTCCAAGTCCAGCAATGAGATGTCCAGTGCAGCTAGGAACAGCATCCTGTATCCACCAGAGACACCCCGGGAATAACGTTGCAGCAGCCTGACAGGTCTCTTATGTAGCTGAGGACGGGACACCTGCGTTACATCTGAGGGGGGCGGGGTAACCCATCACATCAATGCGAAAGCCTGAGTTTCCCCTTGAGTCAGAAGGGGACAGGGTCAAATGCCTTTTTTTAGAAATAAAAAAATAACAAAACAGTAAACTTAGCCCAATTTGTTTGTATAATGTGAAAGACGATGTTACGCCGAGTAAATAGATTCCTAACATGTCACGCTTTAAAATTGCGCACACTCATGGAATGGCGCCAAACTTCGGTACTTAAAAATCTCCATAGGCGACGCTTTATTTTTTTTTACAGGTTACCAGTTTAGAGTTACAGAGGATATCTAGTGCTATAATTATTGCTCTCGCTCTAACGCACGCGACGATACCTCACATGTGGGGTTTGAACGGCGTTTACATATGTGAGCGGGACTAGCATGCGAGTTCGCTTCTGCGCGCAAACTAATGGGGACAGGGGCGTTTTGAAAAAAATAAATAAAATTATTTTTATTGTACTTAATTTTTATTATTTTTACATTTTTTTTACATTTTTTTTGATCACTTTTATTCCTATTACAAGGGATGTAAACATCCCTTGTAATAGAAATCAGTGTGACAGGTCCTCTTTATGGAGAGATGTGGGGTCAATAAGACCCCACATCTCTCCTCCAGGCTTGCAAGCATGAAATCGGTGAAAAAAACCACAGATTACATGACGACAGCCGCGATCGCGGCTTTGTTTACTCCCGGGTACTGGGCGTGACATCATAACATCGCGCCTGGGCCTCCGACGGTCATAAAGATGACTGGTGACCGTCTGGTCACAGTCATCTCTATGCTTCACCAACGAGCGCTGGCCGATTCGCTCTTAGGGCCCCCTAGGCACGGGAGAGCCCGGAGAAGCACCGGATGGCTATAAGAACGATCAAGTGGCGGAATCGCTGCTTTGATCATTCTTATGGTGCACAGAATCGCCGGCTGAAGACGGCGATATCTGAATGATGCCTGTAGCTGCAGGCATCATTTAGATATCACCGCACAAAGCCGAGGACGTCCATGGATGTCCTTGGTGATTAAGTGGTTAAAGGGGTCTTCCAGATTCCGAAAACCCCCCCACCCGCAGACCACCACAACCACTGGGCAAGGGTTGTGGGATAAGGCCCTTGTCACCATCAACATGGGGACATGGTGCTTTGAGGGGTCACAGACCCCCAAAGCATTCTCCCCATGTTGAGGGCATGTGGCGTGGTACGGTTGGGGGGGCACTCTCTCGTCCCCCTCTTTTCCTGCGGCCTGCCAGGTTGCTTGCTCGGATAAAGGGTCTGGTATGGATTTTTGGGGGGAACTCCGTGCCATTTTTTTAAAAAATTTGGTGCAGAGTTCCCCTTAAAATCCATACCAGACCCTTAGGGTCTGGTATGGATATTTGGGGGGAACCCTACGTAATTCTTTTTTATTTGATGCAGGGTTCCACTTAATATCCATACCAGACCTGAAGGGCCTGGTAATTGAATTTGGGGGTGCCCCCGCGCATTTTTTTTTTCTTTTTAATCAATGACTTTTCTCTGTATTGCCGGGAGCTGACAATTCATTACAGCAGTACTTTTGAATTACTTTTTTCCTTCAGAAATTACATTTTGTGCAGGGACAGTTCTAAGCACGGGAAACAAGTGCTACTTTACAGGAATACTATACACACCCCCTAGGTACAAAATTTAAAGGAATAGTTCAGTTTTATTGTTTCACTTTAAGAATTATTAAAATCACTGCTCCCGAAAAAAAAATACAGTTTTTAAAACTTTTTTTTGCATTGATACATGTCCCCTGGGGCAGGACCCGGGTCCCCAAATATTTTTTATGACAATAACTTGCATATAAGCCTTTAAAATTAGCACTTTAGATTTCTCCCATAGACTTTTACAGGGTGTTCTGTGGCTTTTCCAATTTGCTACGAACACCCCAAATTATTCGCTGTCTGCCGAACGGGCGAACAGGCAATGTTCAAGTCGAACATGAGTTCGACTTGAACTCGAAGCTCATCCCTACTCCTGAGGAAGTGGATAGCACCACAAAACTTGTTGAGAAGAAATGGAATAGCTCTATGTGATAGACCATTATAACCAGCTATTGGTATCACTATGTAACTATCTAATCAAAAGTGAAAAATGTTAGTGCCTCAAGTAGGGCAAAATATTTGTATATGTTTTATCTGATTGATGTAATGAAAGAATGTTTTTAGATTAACCCAATTCATGGCAGTACCATAACAGCCCCCACATCCTTTAAACATAGTTTCTTGAAACTTTCCAAAAACATAAATTCATAAAACATTTACTAAAATCCTTACCAGCCTTGCATGTAAGTAGAAACCTAAATGCAGCTGGACCATAACCTTCCATGTCAAGATGGAAATGCTTGCAAATGGAAAGACATTACAGCTATCCAAAAACCTTGGCAAAAGCCACTATGAAGTGTTGTTATGGGCAGAGTCCCTACACAGTGAAGGCTTGAATGACTACATTATAAGATGGGTAACAGTAAAAGAAGCTAGTTTACTACTGGTGATGTATAACACTATGTCAATGTCAATTGTGTAACACAATACTGACTTTCCATCCGCAATCTGCTTTTACTTACCTTTTTAAATATTATAGGTCTTTAAATTGATGATTTACGAATATTTTGGATGACATATTTTTTTTGAAAAGTACATTGTTTGCACTGTATGGCTTTATAAAGGACAGAGCCTTATGCCGCATACACACGATCAAGCTTTTTCCCGCCCAAATCACATCGGAATTCCGACTGAATTCCATCAGAGAAAAATATAAACATGTTCTATATCTGAACTCAATGGAATTCATCGGAATTTTCGATGAAAAAACTCTGATGGGGCTACACATGATCGGAATATCCTAAAATTCAGATCATGTGTACGCGGCATTACACAACTGTTGCACATTGTACTTAGTTTCATATGTGGCGAGATCCTTTAAAGCGGATCTTCAATAATTTTTTTCAACTTTCCATCTATTAAATCTTCTTCCCTTGTCATTTTAACTTTGGATAGTAAAATGCTTTTTTTTTCTGCCAGTAAATACCTTATACAGCCCACTTCCTCTTTCTTGTATGGTAAAAAGCTTAGGCTTTTAACATCATGCGCAGCTCTCTCTCTTACACTCTTGTGAGAGTTTGCCAGGAAGGGAGGGGGTGAGTCATAAAAGGGCTAATGAGAGCTGCAGGGCTGCAGAGGTGTGCCTCGGTGTGTCTGTGTATATCCAGAAAGTGGACAGGCAGCAGCTTCAGCTGCCCACAGTTAAAATAGCTGCAGCCAGACATAGTGGAAGGAGATTTCTGTAGCACATTTGGCAAGTACAGGATCACATTATATATAAAATAATATGCAAAGTGGTTGAAGGGAAGCTTCAGAATGGCAAAGTTGTTTTTATTATAAATTATGTGAGCAGACTGCAGTTCCTCTTTTAAGTAAACACATACTTTCAGAAGCAGAGGTGCTACATTTGTCTAACTGTGTATAGTAAATATTTGTGGGTTATGTACAGAAAAAGCACAGAAGTAGTTTTCTTGCTTATACAGTGGGGTTGATTTACTAAAACTAGAGAATGAAAAATGTGGCGCAACTCTACATAGAAACCAGCTTCCAAGATTGTTTTGTCAAAGCTTAATTGAACAAGCTGAAGTTTGAAGCTGATTGGCTACCATGTACAGCTGCACCAGATTTTGCACTCTCCAGTTTTAATAAATCAACCCCATTGTTATTTATTAAAATTTTGAATGCAATTGTCCATTGGTGGTGGGTGGCACATGACTATTTAACTTTCAGCTTGCGCTATTAGGCTCTGTAAATAAGAAGCTTTTTACAGTACAGGAACAGAAAGAAATCCTTCCCCTTTCTCTTAAAAATGTATTGTGTGTGTGAACAGTGCAGTGTATTGTACATGGCCAGACCATTCTCAAATATAACTCTAGTGTGCAGGTGCAGATATTACATCGTCAGAGGCTGCCCAATGGACAAAGGAAAAATAAGTTGGTCAATAACAAGTGCTGGAGAAGAAGGTGGTGATGAGGTGGCAACAGCAAATGTGAACCTCTAAACCCTAGAGAAGGGTAGTCTAGGTAGCAAGTCTGCCAAAATGTGCATGGATATTGTATATACTTGCACATTTTTTAACGGCTCTTGCACCAAAGCCAGTTTTAGTTCAGCTATAAACCTCCACTTCCTTATATTTTTTGGTTTTAATATATTTGTTGTCTTTTATAAGAATAAAGTACACAATCGTTAAAATGTATTACAGCAGTGATACATTAAAAGTACATAAATAAGACAAGAGAGGGAAATACCTCTTTAGGGTTCATGGTCTTTGCCAACAAGATACAGTCAATGTAAAAATAATTTCCTAAGCCTATGATACAAAATGCAATGCATACAGCTCATAATAGAAATAACATATAAAGTAGCAAACAGTCAACATGGATCCTCCAGCCAAAGGCCCTTTGAAGCACCAACCACAACCCTGAGAGCCAGGATCGTTCCAGAAGGAAGAAAAAGAAAAAAGGAATTAGAAGAAAAGTATAGGAGAAAGGCAACAGAGGAGGACCAAGTAAGAAAGAGACACTCGCCCCTCCTTAAGTATCCATCAAGTCTTAAATGAAATACGCAGATATCTAGCACAAGGTTCCTAGATCTTTTCAAACAAGGTTTTTGTGTAGCATTAGCAAAATATATTTTTCTTTGCACAAGAGACATAGAAGGTTGTATTCATGATTTGGCAATAGTCATTTTAGCTACTAGCAAGATTAAAAAGATCAAGCGTTGCAAACTATTGGGGTATACGTTCACCCAGAACATTAAGAAGGGCAATTTAGGATGTCTGTCGAACCAACTCTGCATGACAGAACAAAGTTACCATTTCAATCCGAATCCTAGGACTTTCCCACTATACCTGGTACATAGATCCCAATAGATTACACCCTCTAAAACATAATGGAGAGGTGGAGGGATACATTCGTGCCAGTCATGTTGGAACTAAATATCAGTAAGGACCTTCAAAGTCCTTCTATTAAGACAATGATATTGGTAAACGATCGTAAAAAACATTAATGCCATATTTCAAAATCCTTATCCTCTGAGAGATCGTTTTCCCAATCTAACATAAAAGAAATTTGGGAGGCGTGCCCAGAAGCATCCTGTAGATAAGAGATATGCCCTGCCGCTGACCATAGTCTTGCGAACACCTTTTCTCATATGGGGTAATGCTGTGTGGAACCTGCCCCTCCGACTGGATAGAACTTAAAAATTGGGAAATCAGGAAGAATCTAAAGTGTCCTGTAGGAGGCGGGTTTAAGGGTTATATCCTTAAGCCACTTATAATTTTCTTAGTTTTGACCATAACAACTAAAGAGTATACAGTATAAAGGTGTTTTTTTTTTTTTTGTATTGGATAGAATAGAGAATACTTAGACCCCAGATAAGTTCACCCCTCTTTTGTCTTGATAACCGTTGGCACCAAAATGAAATATTACAATGGTCATTCCATTTACCGTATTTATCGGCGTATAACACGCAAACGCACCATAACTTTAAGGCCGTGTGCACACGATTGGTCAAAACCGATGAAAACGGATTGAAGGACTGTTTCATCGGTCCAAACCAATCGTGTGTGGGTCCCATCGGTCAGTTATCCTTCGGTCAAAAAAAAAAGAACTTTGACCGATGGACGCCTGACCGATGGGTCAAAACCGATTGTTAGTATGCAAAAGCATCGGTTAAAAGGCCGCGCATACTCAGAATCCAGTCGACGCATGCTTGGAAGCATTGAACTTCGGTTTTTTCAGAATGTCGTTGTGTTAAAACACGTAAACGTCACCGCGTTCTAACACGATCGAACAAGTGCAATGCAGAATAATGTGTTATGATGTTAAAGGTTTCATTGTTGCTAAAACAATAATTCTTGGAAGGCTTTTTTACAAACATATTTTTTTACAGTGTTTCTAAAATTTCTAAAATAATTCTAGCAACTCTGCCTTGGAGTTAGCGATAGACACAAATGCTAGTAGCGGACATAAAATCAGTTTTGATTCTCAGCCACAAGTGAGTTTAATGAGTATGATGAAGGCGATACCGTGACTTTTTCCTCGTGTAGCCTCAGCACTGCCATTTCGAATATATTTATTTGGAAAATGACTTAAAAGGCTCTTTTATGTGAGAAGTATAAATTCTTATGATCAAAATAAGCCATTAATGTTAGTCTGGTAAAACTTTGTAAATAGAATGTATGTTTGTAGGAATGCATAAATCACTTTAATAGCCTCCAAATTCAACATTTATACTTTAATAAATAAATTATTTATCACCTGTTTGTGCAAGGCATGCTGCTGAAACATTTAAAGGCCACATTTTTTTCAAGCTTATTCATTTTTTTCAGTCTCCTTCTCCACTTTCAAATGTTTTATGGTTTATTTGTAGTTTAAATTGTTTTGGGGTGTTACAAAAATGTATTTTATAGAATAGATTTTCCTATTTGCAAAGTGATATTGATGCTTGTAGGTAGGTTGCATAGTATAGAATGTCTGGCAAGAGGCAAGCCACTTGAATGATTTTAGTTGTTGACTGGATTTCTATGTTTAGGATACTCAGGGCCGTCTTTAATATTGATTGGACCCTGGGCAAAACATTTCTTGCCCCCCCCCCCCCCCCCAATGCAATTTTGTATCACATAAATAAAAAGACAAAGCACCTCATGTATTAAAATACTAGTGGCAAAACTGTAACATTTCCCTTGGTATAGCAATCGGGTTTAAATCTGCCTTTGAAGATCACATTTGGATTTTATTGAGTGAAAGTGAAAAAAAAATATATGTTTTTATAAGTTTGAATCTGAATGCTGACTTTTGAGATATCATAAAAGTTCCTAATAATAACATTTTGATGAAAAACACACAAAGGCTGATTTACTAAAGAAATTCTAAGTTTTACATAACTAATCTTAAAAATTCTCCCTCCCTCTGACTAACCTGTGTAAGAAAGATCTGTATACTTATGTATTTCCAGGTCGCTCCCGTCCGGTCAAATGCCTCCCCCCTGTGTCAGCCAGTGCCAGCTGCAGAGGAGAGAGTGCTTAACAATTACTGGGCATGCCTGGCTCCACACCACACCACGCCACACTCTTCGGATGTGTTGCACATCCACTCCAGTCCAAGCAAACTCAGTTGCATGTTCACTGTCCAAGGTAGGATTCGTTAGCTTGTTTGTCATGTCAAAATTTGTGGCCACTCATGGTGTCACCCGCATCATATGTTCGGTTCCCACAGAGCTTATAAAATATTCGTACGCACTTCTCGTGTTCTATTTTCTACACCAAACCTTGTTGTTGTGCCCCATGCATGGCATCATGCTACACCTTTCCTACATGTTTCACTCCAGCCACAGTCCACCGCAAACTCACTCGCATGGCCCACTGTCGCAAGTAAAATTTGTTATTACATTCTTTATGTCCTATCAATTTGCTACCATTCGTTGTCTCCCATATCGTTCATTAGTGGCCCCTATGGAACCTATGATTCAAACAGGCGTTGTCCTTCTACCTTATACTGCTTGCTTAAGGTACAAACAAACCAGGTGTTTCTATCCTTTCTCAGTAACCCAATTCTTATTGATTGAGACCTTGCAACCATGCAAATCTCAGCAGCCTGACACCCTTGTTAAGACCCTTGCAACACATGACCTTTACAAAATCTTTGCAAAATAAAATAAAAAATATATATAAAAACAAAAAAAAAAACGGAAAAAAAACGAAAAAAAAAAAAACGAAACAAAACCCGAAAAAAATAAAAAAACGAAAAAAAATAAAAATAAACGTTGCCACCACGCAATCTCAGCCCCTCGGCAACCTGACACATCTTGAGACCGTTGCAACCACGCAAAATCGTCTCAGCAGCCTGACACCCTTGTTGAGACCCTTGCAAACGCAATATCGTCTCAGCAGCCCCACACTCATTGAGATCCTTACAACCACGCAAAATCATCCCAGCAGCCTGACACCCTTGTTAAGACCCTTGCAACACATGACCTTTACAAAACGCAAAATAAAATAAAAAATATATATAAAAACGCAAAAAAAAACGCAAAAAAAAAACCCCACAAAAAAAACCTGCAAAAAATAAATAAACTTTGCCACCACGCAATCTCAGCCCCTCGGCAACCTGACACATCTTGAGACCATTGCAACCACGCAAAATCGTCTCAGCAGCCTGACACCCTTGTTAAGACCCTTGCAACACATGACCTTTACAAAACGCAAAATAAAATAAAAAATATATTTAAACGCAAAAAAAAAACGTTGTCACCACGCAATCTCAGCCCCCTGGCAACCTGTTGAGACCAAAATCTCTCAGCAGCCTGACACCCTTGTTGAGACCCTTGCAAACGCAATATCGTCTCAGCAGCCCTCACACTCATTGAGATCCTTGCAACCACGCGTATATCGTCTCAGCAGCCTGACACCCTTAAGACCCTTGCAACACATTACTCTTACAAAACGCAAAAAAAAAGATATATAAAAAAAAGCAACAAAAAAAAACGCAAAAAGAAATATAAAAGTGCAGAAAAAAAAAATTGCCCCCACACAATCTCGGCCCAGCAACCTGACACCTGTTGAGACCATTGCAACCATGCAAAATCGTCTCAGCAGCCTCACACCATTGTTGAGACCCATACAGAGGCGATTTAGTTTGCATGTGCTGCGCTATATAAGTTTTCATTCATTCATTCATATAAACGCAATACCGTCTCAGCAGCCCTACACTCATCAAGACCCTTGCAACCACGCAATACTGTCTCAGCAGCCTCACACCATTGTTGAGACCCTCACAAACGCAATACCGTCTCAGCAGCCCCACACTCATCAAGACCCTTGCAACCACGCAATACCGTCTCAGCAGCCTCACAACATTGTGGAGACCCTCGCAAAGGCAATACCTTCTTAGCAGCCCCACACTCATCAAGACCATTGCAACCACGCAATACCGTCTCGAGCAACCTCCCACTCGTCGTAGACCTTTGTGACCATGCAGTCTCGTCCCAGCAGTCTGGCATTCATTGAGACCCTTGCAGCCAGACAAATCGTCTTAGGCCTCATGTACACTGCTGTTGGTAAACGGACGTTTAGGAACAGTTGAGTGTTTTTCAGCCGCCCCTGATCTCTCTATGTTATCTTATCAGTACATCTACACAGGATCCCCAATCTCTCCTCTATGTTATCCTATCAGTACATGTACGCAGGATCATTTATAGTCGTTTCTAGGCAGTTAAGTTTAGAAACCTTGCCAAAAAAAAAATGGGTGTAGACGGATGAAACGCCAATGCCTGTAACAGCTTGTAAACACTGCCAGATGTGGTAACTCATGTTTACCAGCGTTTCATTCAGTCGTTTTAATAAAAAAAAGGGTAATATTGTCTCAGCATTATGACACTTATTTGAGACCCTTGCAAAATGTAATATCATCTCAGCTACCTCATACTCCTCTAGACCTTTGCAACCACACAATCTCGTCTCAGCAACCTGACACTCGTTCAGACCTTTGCAGCCATCCAAAAAAAATCGTCTTAGCAAACTGACACTCATTTGAGACTATTGCAAACGCAATATCGTCTCAGCAACCTGACACCCGTTCAGACCCTTGAAGCCATACAAAGTTTTCTCAGCGGCCTGACACTCATTTGAGACCATTGCAAAACGCAACATCGTCTCAGCAACACCTCACTTGTTGAGACCCATGCAACCACACAATGCCATCTCAAAACAAACCTCATAATCATTGAGACCTTTGCAACCAGACTGAGACCCTTGCAACCACGCAATACCATCTCAAAACAAACCTTCATACTCAAGGCCCCTGCAACCACACAATATCGTCCCAGCAACCTGACACTCACTGACACCCTTGTAACCGCACAATATTGTCTGCAGTAGTATAAAGCACGTACCTATGTGCAAACCCGAATACAAACTAAACTTGCAAACACACCTCAGTGACAAACAATCAGCCACACAAACACACAGTGGCACCCAGTTGGCCATTCATCTTCAGTGGCACGTGGGCTACTCATCTTTTCTCTGTGTTTTTCTCTGCGGTTAGTTCAGGTTTTCATCCAGCACCAGCGAGTGCACGTTGGCCTGCAAGTGCATGTTGGCCTGTGAGTGCATGTATATCGTCTTGTTGAGCACCTGTGTATTGTCTTGATTTTCTCACACCAACGCAAGATCCAGTCCAAGTTCTCAAACTAGACCAAGCATCAGTAGAAGACTTAGCTATGTGGGACAACTTCCCCACCTGATAGAACAGCATTTCAATCTTCATCCCGGAAGTGTCAGCCGAGCCACCAAAGGTTTTTGCAGCCATGTTTAGGCCGCCACTGGTTCTCCAAACCTTGGCCCCCGTAAATTCTCTAAATTTTTGCTTCACCCAGTCTTCATCATGCCTCGTGCTGCACCCCATCGTGGCAGCTGCCCAGGTCTGGGACCACACTTGAACAGGACAGACACTGTTCTTTACCACAGACAGATCAGGCCACAGCTGACATCATCAATTAAGGTAGATTTAAGTCACTCCCCATCACTTCCTGCGCAGGCTCGCGCAGCTGTCACTCCATCACCAGTTAATATCTTTTGTAGACCTTTTCCAGGCAAATGCAAAAAGCAGATGATGCGCTTTCCTATTCCAACCTTGGAATGGATGGTTTTTCCAGCAAGAGCCTGGAGCCGACCCAACAACTATCCCTGTCCCACCATGGACATTGCTGACGATGGACTGAAGTCGCATCTCACCAACGCAACGCAATCCAACTTATTAACCACTCCTTGGCACGCAACACACTGAAGGCCTATCGCACTGCTTGGAACACTAATCGCACATTTTTGGCCCCTTGCCCCGGAGCAGCAATAGGCAACGTTAGACACATCCTAGCCTTCATATGGTATTGCCACATGCAGCTGACCATTTCTCACAATACTATCATGCCATATCTAGATGGCATCCAGCATTTCCTGTCCCTGCAGGACCCCGGTAAACCGTCAGTATTCTCGAGCCCATGCAGTCAAGTCCCTCCTACAGGGCATACAGAAGCACCAACCTGTAGTCAGTGGCAAGCGCCTACCTTTCAAGAGTCCCCTCTTTAGGGACATGTCTAAAATCCTTACTCGTTCCCTGTTTAGGGCTTTGCCCAGACTAGTCACACAAACAGCCATCTACCAGGCCTTCTATGGTTCCCTACAACCTAGTGAATTTAGTCAGCGGCTCCGGCAGTCAGACACTGCTCCGACGCCACCCGACTCGCTTTCGAACCACTACACTCTCACAGTCTGCAAACACAACAAACCAGTCCCTGGGGTTGACATCAACCTGTTTCAGACTAACAACGCCTGACGCCCAGTGACGGTGCTTGACCCACTACTGCTCCATCTACGCAGCCAATCTGATGGTAGCTCGTTGCTACCCTTTCTAAACCAGCTCCCTGAGTGGCAGCCAGTGTGTCAAGCATGTCAGAATCCTCCTATGTAACTTGGGCTTCAAACCAGACCACGTAATCAAGATACCAGGCTGATGGAAGTCTCCTTGTTTTGCCACATACATCCCAAATCCTCGTGAAGGAATGGCACAAGCCTTTACCAAGCTGGCTCAATAATTACAAGAAACCAATATGAACTATTTCCCTATCTGAGTCTTTTGCCCCCTTTTCTTGGCATACTGACCAGACCACCAAGGCACACTTCAGGTCTATTTATGTTGTAAGTCGTGTCGCATGTTTATGTGATCCACATCTCTCTCGGTCAGAGGGTAACGACCATAAATAAGAAGGCCAGTATGGTGGCCTGAGTTTATGGGAGGAGCCCGGAGGGTATTTAAGTAGCCCACTCACACATGCTCTTTGTCGGTTCAGTGTGCGGTACTACACGTCACTGGGCCGACTCTTCCCAGCTCACCTCATGTCTGTGAGTCTGCGCATTCAATCGCATTCAACACCCTCCCGCCCTTCCCTTTTATAGGGCACTTCTCAGCATATCCTTCTTCAATTAACTACCCATTACTTACTTTGGCCCCCTTTTTTTGGCATACTGACCAAACCACCAAGGCACACTTCAGGTCTATTTATGTTGTAAGTCTTGTCGGGTGTTTATGTGATCCACATCTCTCTCGGTCAGAGGGTAACGACCATATATATATATATATATATATATATATATATATATATATATATATATATTAAAACCTTGGATTGCGAGCATAATTCGTTCCAGAAACATGCTCGTAATCCAAAGCAGTCTTATATCAAAGCAAATTTCCCCATAAGAAATAATGGAAAGTCAGATGATTCGTTCCACAATCAAAAATAACAATAAAAAGATGTGATAGGTTGTGTAACCATAAAATGTCCATCCACAAATGGAAGCCTCCACAAAGCAAAATCCAGCAGGAGCTACAGATTATAAAAGAGGAGAGAGGCACCTGGGGTAAAGCTGTCCACATGGACGGTCCACCGCTCTCACCGCTGTCAGTCTGCAATCATGACAGGGAAGACTACCATGCAGTAGAGCGATCTTAAAGGGAGTCTTGAAGTCGTGGAGCACATCGTGGAAGGGATCACATTGCTGGTGGTGAGGAGGATGGTCTATGTGGACAGCTTTACCCCGGATGCCTGCATACTTAGCTATGTCTCTTTTAATCATCAACCATGTGAGTTGCTCTATATTGTACTTTCAATGTAATCATTTTGCTACACTTAGGCCGTGCACACACGATTGGTCCAACCCGATGAGAATGGTCCAACGGACCATTTTCATCAGTTCACAGACAGATCGTCTGATGGTCTGATGGTGCGTACACACCATCATTTTAAAAACCGATCGTGTCAGTACGCGGTGACGTAAAACATAACAACGTGCTGAAAAAAATGAAGTTCAATGCTTTCAAGCATGCGTCAACTTGATTCTGAGCATGCGCGGGTTTTTGGACCGATGCTTTTGCGTACTAACCATCGGTTTGGACCGATGGTCAGGTGTCCATCGGTCTGATTTTAAAGCAAGTTTTAAAACTTTGGTCCGACGACGGACCGATCGGCCGTACACACGGTCGGTTTGGACATGACTTGTATATCAAGACATCACTTGTATATCATGTCAAAATGTATTTAAAAATGTTGCTTGTCTTGCAAAACGCTCTCAAACCAAGTTGCTCTCAAACCAAGGTTTTACTGTGTGTGTCTATCTATCTATCTATCTCTATATATATACACACAGTATATCATTTTAATGTCTTTAATTCTCTGGACAGCAGCTGTTTTGTTTGTGATAAGTGAAAAGTGAACAAAGCAGTGAACACTACTTTGTTCACTTACCCATCTTTCAATAATTATATAATTTTGTGCCAAAAGAAACTTCTGTTTAGTAAAAAAAAAAAAAATGAAATCCTGACAGAGTAAGTCTTTCTCTAAGAATAAATGAAAAGGCCTTTCAGCTTTAAAATTATACATGTCTTTAACTACATCAAAAAAAAAAAATGTAGAAAAATGTAAGCATAAGAAAGAATAGAATATTTGAACATGATGCCATAATAATACACTGTCATTTGGTAGAATTCAATTGAATAGGTTTACTCAGTGTTTTAAAAGAATAAGAGAATTTAATATCTTAGATATCTGAAAGAACACTGGGATGTCAAAAGTGAATCAGGCCGGTAATAAATAGTTAAATTGAGAACACTTAGCAATTGAAAGCTAATTGCACATGAAGCTTTGCCATGTTAAAATTTAGATTTAAACTCTTTTGATGTTTTGTTTTGTATGCAGGGAGTTGCATAACTATTCTAAAACATGTTCATATTTTATTAGCTTTCTCTCCAAAAAGATTTAAGTAAAATTTGTATGTCCAAACATCACTTCATAGTAAGTTCTGTACTGCATGTAATATTCATTAATACATTTAACACAATACTACAGTGTGTGTTCCTTACAAATAGTATGTCTAATTAATACTATGTTTTAGCATTTTTAATTTCTAGGTGGCTAGTGTGGTTCAAGAAATTATTATACAACAAGCACTACAATATATAATACAAAGAAGCGTTATATGCAGATAAAACATACATTTTCTTAATCAGATTTTTCCTTTATTTTAATAAATTCTAACATACAACATATAAAATACAAATACATTCATTGACATAATGATACGACTGGGTCCTAGTGGGAAATACACTAGGACCCGGTCAAATCTGCCTCCGAAAAAGATAAAAGGCTAAGAAAAAGAGAAAAATTGCAAAACTATCCCCTATGATCCCCTTGCCCTTTCTCTCTTTCCACTTTTTGTGTGACTTATTGTTCAAAAATATCTATGAAAGGAACTTCTTAATTCCTTATTGTGTGTTCCCAAAGACCCCCTGAAGATGGAAAGAAAAAAAAGAAAAAAAGAAAAGAAAAACCTTTAATCCCCTTCCCCCCCCCTCTGCTCTCCCCACGTGAACGCCCCTGTGTGATACATTTCCAAAATATAATTAGGAAAGGAGCTTTTATAGCGCCATATAGCGTCATACTTAAGACCTGAACACAAAAAAATAACTAATTGATTAATAAAATTAATTCAGTTATGCATTTTTAAATACAGCTAGGGCAATTACCTGAATTTTAATACCAGTGTAGCACTGCCCCATTGGGGGTTGTTTAGAATTAGAGCTTCATTTGTGGCACCTTGATCCTGTAAACTTTCCAGCCCTCCTGACACTCTAGGTTCAGACATGTTGGGCCAGATTCAGGTAGATGGGAGCATCTTTAAGCTGGAGTAACATTTCTCATTTACGTTACTCTGGCGAAATTTTAGGAGCAAGTGCTGTTATTCATGAAGCACTTTCTCCTAAATTTGCGGCAGCGTATCGAAAATGAGCCGGCGGAATTTAAATTGGGCGGGTACGAGGCGTGTATTATTTAAACTAAGCGCGACTGTCAATGCATCCCAGTGCACATGCTCACAACTTCCGTCGGCACCACTTCCTTGGAAACGACAGCGCAATGTGTTCCGTTGGACGTTTAAATGCGCCCGTAGATGCGCCATTCCGGCACTAAAGTATATCCTGTTCCCTCTCCCCGCAGTGAAGTTACTTTTTTTCTGAGATGGCTGCTCCCGTTCCCCGCAAACACAGGAGAAAGCTAAACTTTAAAGGCCAGGAGCTGTCAGCCTTCATCTCGGCTATGGAGACCTATGATGTCTTCCTCCATGGCTGTAAAAGTTGACAGACAAGCAGGGACAGAGGTGTTGTCCTGCAAGTGGGGGTGCTCAGCTAGCTCTTATCGTCGGTAACGCTGCTGTAGCTGCTCTCCTGCTGACCTGTGGCCATCTGGAGTAAAGATAAAGCAGCTATTTGTAGAAATAACTTTGCGCCGGACGGACGAGATACGCGCGGCGCATGTAGCCAGCGTATGGTGCTAATCCGTTTGCGAATCGGGAAATCTCCCTCATTTGCATATTTGCAGGGGAAATCAATAGGCGCAACTGATGCGCAAAGCGAAATTATGCGCTGACGATACTCTGGCGTCGGAAAGTTAAGCCGGTCGGGGAAAGCCCGTTTTCTGTCGCATCTAGTTTGGTGGGTACGAACACATAGATACGACGGCGCACCTTTACAGTTACGCGGCGCATATCGAAATACTCCAGCGCAAGTCTTGCTGAATCTGGCCCGTTGTGTATAACTTTAAATAACACATTGACACAGGGTAGATTGATTTGTTTTCTTAGATTTTACTTAATCGAGAGGAGAGTCTAGTAACAGAGTATTAGTCAGCCAAATCCTGGATAAACAGCCAAGATTCAGTTGAAAAAGTCCCCAAAGCAATTAAATGACAGTTTGAAATGACAGATACATAATATCAAGGCATACAGAAAGCAGGCAATAAATGAATGGATCTCCAAAAGGGTTACTGGTTACTGTATATAATACCACTGCTAAAGGGAACCCCAGGCCGTCTTATTTTACCGTTAATCCTAATGAGGGAGGAAGTAATATAGGTACTAGTGGTGTGTCCCTTTAAATAGCGATAGAACATCAGTGTTCAAAATGTAAGCCCTTGTGGTTGTATTTACTGGCAGTAAGAGCCTAAAGAAACAAAACTTCTAAATGTAGCACAGTGATATGCAGTCAAGGCAAAGCAGCTGAGACTGGCCACTAGTAATCCTTAGGGTAATCTAGGTATAAGGTGTCTGTATACAGTGTCCTGTGGAGTATGCTAGTGACTGGTACTTGATTTGTGAACAGGCGTAGGAACTTCCTGATGAGTAATCCAAGTTGATTCTTCCTTCTGCAGAATGGACTGAGATGATGGTCTGGCCGCAGGAACAGTGAATCACAGTGGTGCCCCTCATGTAGCTAGCAGCTTCAGGCATGCATGTTGCTGCATTATAGGAGGCAGTCCTCTCGCTCAGCAGCGAAGGGGGTGTTTACTTGATGAGATCCGGGAAGCAAGAGGGCTTGGGCCTGGTTTGCTGATCCCTTTATAGCCTCCCAGAATTCTCTCCCTGGAGCAGATTGCTTGCTGGCAGATGTAGTTCATGAATAGTTCTGCAGATCAAGGATGTCTACAGTTCCCACAATGCTCTCTGCTTGGCTCAGGATTATGATGCATGTAATTTGAGCCCAGCACTAGAGGAACACAGAGAAAGTTTAAGAAAGGAGAGGCTAAGTCTGCAGTGCCCTATAACTGTAGTCCACTGTCGCTACACCAGTTGTGCCTGGTATGATAGAGCTCAAATTAGGAGATGGACATCTTTGGGGTCCTGCTGTATGCAAATTGGAAATACAGAGAAGATTTTCACAGCAGGAGAGAGCAGAATGATGGGGCCTATCAGTTTCCTGCTGCTCTCTAGTTGTCATATCATAGGCTATGGGCAGGCAAATAACAAACTGTATTGTTTAACTGCAGTAGAGACATTGAAGATCGTCAATCTAGCTGTGCTGTGTGGCAGGATTTTTTAAATCGCAGTACAGACAGAAATACAAATCCATGGTCTATAAATGACCAAAAATACAAGTGATTAGTGTGACAGACCCAACATGGACAGGGGCTTTTGGAGGGAACTGCAGGGTAGCCTCTTCCCTTCTGACTATCGGCCCAGGCATTTTAGGGAGCTACAATCGTTCAGGAAGGTGCCCTGTTATATAATGCAAGATGACATGCTATTTCCACATTTAACAGTCAAGGAAGACATGATGGTCTCTGCATACTCAGCGAGAAGATAGAAGTGAAAAAAGCTGGTTAATGAGATTTGGACAGCCCTGGGTCTTTTTGAATGATGGAGAACTGTTGCCGGACAGTCTGGGGTGGGCACTCCCTGACTAATCAAAGCTGTCTGGGTGCCTGCGCTGTTGATTAGATTACTGCTAATTAGATCACTGTTTAAATAGTCTACTGTTGGCTGCTAGCTGATCATTTGATGTACTGTTAGATGTACTGATTATATTACTGTTTAAAGTTTGCATGGTTTAGGATAATGTGATCAAGCTCTTATCTGAATTTGTGGGGTATAAATACTGTGTGACTTTTCAATATGTTCCAGTTTGCACCTAAGCTAGTATCGTCTAGTTCTTGGGTGCAATTCTCAGCTGTAATACCTGGTTTCTGGTTCCAGAGTGGAGGAATCTGTATCTTGGTAGAGGAATCCAGGCGGGGTGCCAGGCGGTTCATCACAATTAGCAAATTGGTGCCTGAACTGGAACCAAACTGGGATGACCTGTATCAAATCAGTGTTCAATTGCTGATCCATTGGGGTTAACTGGATTTAAACAAGTAAAGTATGTATTTGGTGCTATAACAAACAACAAGTGTCAGGTGTCTCGGATAGTGAGCCCTTGTAGATCACCAGCATGGTGTTCTCCAGAGCATGGAGTCTAAGCCCCAGCTTGCATCTTCACCATGGCCCCTGATGGTGGGGATGGACTTGCAGTAAGCTAGAACCAGGTTGCAACCCCCTGGTACACCCAGCTGAGAATGCAGAGACCACAGAGAATGCAGAGTGCTACAGCAGGAGATAAAAAGAAATCCAGGAAATAAGCCAAGGTCAGAGCGGGCGGCAGCACAGGCAGAAGAAAAAAGCTGGGGTCAGTACATAGGAAGTCAGAATACACATAATAATAGGGAAACAGGAGCTCAGCACAGGAGGAAAAGGGTGGGTAAACAACAGGAATGCTTCCCAGTATAAGAACTGCAGCTCTCATACCCACAGTGTAAACAAATCATTACCTCCAGAAAAAGTGGGATTTTAAGGGCAATAAAACAAAATACAAAAAATTGAAAAAATCTAATAATTTAATTCCAAAAAATAGTCTAACCGAGAAATATTACAAAATGATACATAATACATAAACCACGTGGGTGGTACATTAAAAACATATAGGGCCAGATTCATGAAAGGTTACGCTGGCGGATCGAGTGATCCGCCAGCGTAACAGTGGCTTTGAGCCGGCGTTTCTGTTTTCTGTAACCAGAAAACAAGAAACGCCGGGTTGAAGTTCCGATGCGATGAGCGTAACTGAGTTTCGCCATCGCATCGTTACTTCAACTTAAAAATGGCGCCGGGGGCGTTCCCGCCGATTTACGCTCAAAAAATATGTTAATGAGTGGAAATCGGCAATTCACGATCGAAATCCGGCGCGACGCAGTGACGTTACGACGTTTCCGGACGGGATACGCGGCGCATAGATATACCTACATGGGGTTGGAGTATCCTATGTTAGGTATAGGCGTCGTCATCGCGTCGGGAAAAAAAAAAAAAAACGTCGCTTGCGTAAAACGGTCATGAATGGGAATGTGACGTCATTGACGTTCATTCACAGATTTTGGAGCATGCGCACGGGGATGTTTTGACACTCGACGCATGCGCAGTACGTCGGCGGCGGGATCGCGCGTAGTTAGCATACTACACGCCCCGTACCCGCGACATTTGAATTCCGCCGGCTCATTTGCGATGCGCTGCCGCAACTTTAGGAGCAAGTGCTTCGTGAATGACAGCACTTGCTCCTAAAAATTCGGCAGCGCAACGCAAATCAGAAGCGTTACTCCAGAGCAAAGATGCTCTGGAATACGTGAATCTGGCCCATAATGAATAACAGTACATGAGATTATTAAATAAATGATATGGTGAACCACAAGAACCTGGTGGGCTCAGGGGTACATGCAGATGACTGTTTCGACGCGTTTCGACATTACACTTGGTGTCTTCATCAGGAAAAACTGTTATTTAAATACATGTATCTGTTATCCAAAAACAGAAAATAGATCCATCCCCCTCCAAAGGAACTTTGCAAAGGTCTCCCTCCACCAAAGGTGGGAGTCCACAACAAGGAAAGCACGAACGTGAACAAACTCTAAAGTTTATTCACAGACTTGCCATAAAGCAGATTAACCACAAATGGAATGGTCCCAAATAGTGACTATACCAGATTGCAGACCGTATGCAGGATAACCATGACAATAAAGTCAAGCAGTATGACCAAAAGCAGCAGGATGGTCTAACAAAGGACCCATCTGCTGCAGTGTCCAGGGAGTAACACTTATATGTTTTTAATGTACCACCCACATGGTTTATGTATTATGCATCATTTTGTAATATTTCTCGGTTAGACTATTTTTTGTAATTAAATTATTAGATTTTTTTCAAATTTTTTTGTATTTCGTTTCATTGCCCTTAAAATCCCACTTTTTCTGGAGGTAATTATTTGTTTACATTTACCCGGGATGGTGGCAATGCTCACAATCTGAGTGTAAGGCCGCGTACACAAGGCAGAGAACCTCGACGGGCAGAACACATCGTTCCGCCCGTCGAGGTTCTCTGCCTGCCGTCAGATTCGGCGACCCGCCCGTCGGGAAAGGCAACCAGCCATTCATCCCGACGGGCCGTCGAGCAAATAGAGAACCTGTTCTCTATTTGCTCGACGGGTTTCCCGACTGGCGGGGCTCGCTAAGGTCGCGTACACACGGCAGAGAACCTCGACGGGCAGAACACATCGTTCCGCCCGTCGAGGGTCTCTGCCGGCCGTCAGATTCGGCGACCCGCCCGTCGGGAAAGGCAACCAGCCATTCATCCCGACAGGCCGTCGAGCAAATAGAGAACCTGTTCTCTATTTGCTCGACGGTTTCCTGATGGGCGGGGCTCGCTGAGAGCGTACACACGGCCGAGGTTCTCGGCAGAATGCGGCTCCCAGCGAGGTTCTCGCTGGTTTCTGCCGAGAACCTCGGCCGTGTGTACGCCGCCTTAGGAGTTAATCATTTTCACTCATACCCACAGTGTACAAAGTACAGGGCTAGCTGTAGTTTTTGGCATTACTGAAACTACAATTTTTACTTTACATGGCAGTGACCCAAACCTGGGATACTTGGGTTACTTTCTTTGCTTTAAAGTAACCAAATACATGAGATGACAATTACATGTTCCAGCTTTTTTGGCTGGATTAGGCAATGATCTTTTTTTATATGGAAAGACTTGGGCCCTGCCAGTTGGTCAATATTGATAGGAAACTTAATGGACAGGTTGTAAAATTTGCCACAATCACAGTTGTTTCCTCCTGCCCATCTAGCAGAGGCTTCTTACCATGTTATCAGCTGTGAACAATCACAATTGAACCAGGAAGTGTCAGTAAACGGCATTCCTTGGTTCACGCAGACAGGGAGAGACGATTGCCGCCTCAAATACCACCAAAAGAAAGCTCTGTGGGAAAATAATAAAAATGTCGTTTGGGTACATTGTTGCATGACCGCGCAATTGTCATTCAAAGTGCGACAGCGCAGAAAGCTCAAAACTGTCCTGAGCAGAAAGGGGTGAAAGTGCAAGGTATTGAAATGGTTAAGGTTCCTCTCCAGTACCAGTTCAGCACCTCTCCATTTATTTAAACTTTTTGGGCCAGATTCAGATACAATGGTGTATCTTTCCGGCGGCGTAGCGTATGCTCTTTACGCTACGCCTCCGCAACTTTTATGGGCGAGTGGCTTATTCAGAAAGCACTTGCTCCATAAGTTGCGGCGGCATAGCGTAAAGTGGGCGGCGTAAGGGCGCCTAATTCAAATTAGTAATGTGGGGGCGTGATTCATGTAAATGAATCATGACCCCACGTAATTTATGTTTTTTTTGAACGGCGCATGCGCTGCCCGTGGACGTATCCCAGTGTGCATGGGTGAAATCACGTTGCAAGTTGTCAATGTAAACGACGTGAACGTAAATTACGTCCAGCCCCATTCCCGAACGATTTACGCAAACAACGTAAACGACGTACAATTCAACGCTATCCCGACGTCCATACTTAACATTGGCTGCGCCTCATATAGCAGGGGTAATTTTACGCTGGAATAACGCTTACGTAAACAACATAAAATACGACGCCCAGCTGAAAGTACGTTTGTGAATCGGCGTATCTCCCTAATTTACATATTTGACGCATAAATCGGCGGAAGCGCCACCTAGCCGCCAGCGTAAATATGCAACTAAGATACGACGGTGTAACAGACTTACACCGCTCGTATCTTAGCTGAATTCTGGCGTATCTTGTTTTCTGAATACAGAAAAAAGATACGCCGGCACAGAATAGACTTTACGCGGCGTATCTATAGATACGCCGCCGTAAAGGCTATCTGAATCTGGCCCTTAGTCTGCAGATGGTTCCCCACAGTCCCAGGCTGTCACTTCTCAAGTCATATAAACATAATGGCCCGGATTCACAAAGCACTTACGCCAACGTAACTCACCTTTTCCCGGCGTAGCGTAAATATGCGCCCGGCGTATGTGTGCGCCAGAGTCACAAACCAAGATACGCCTAAAAATAGGCCATCCTACCCCGACGTATCTTAATTACGCTATTTGCATGGGGTCACGCTTCATTAGCATGGATCACACCCACTTCCACCTACGCCGGCTTACGCCTACGAAATATACGCCATATACGCTGGTGCAACGTTGAAAGCATTTGCTTTGTGAATTCCATGCTTGCCTCTCTGCGCTGCGTCGGCATAGTGTAAAAGAGATACGCTACGGCAGCATAAATATGTGCCAATGTCTGTGAATCCGGGCCGTAGTCTGTAGACAGCTTGCCCTGAACTTACATGAGTGAATAACTGCTCTTGCAAATCCGTGTACAGTATTCATATTAAACATACCTACGTAGAAAGGAACTGCTTACCAATTTGCCCTGCTAATAAAAGCCATTTGAGCTGCTCAGGTTAATTGCAGCACAATAAAATGGATTATGTCATCCTCTTTCCCTTATCACTTCCATCCACTACATAAATTGCTTTTCCAGGATACAAGAGCTTGGCTTGATAGCTTATACGCTTTGGTTGCAGCTGTATTAACCATCTTCAGAGATGCAGTTAACAGGGATCACATTCAACATTTCTGTTTCAAAACTGTCTATGACTCAATAAATAATGCAAAAAAGGCTGATAAAGTAATGCATCTTAAGGACCCATCCAGGTCCAGTCAAGGAGCTTATACAGGACTAAGCCCTGCCTAAAGTGCCTTGAAAAAGTATTCATACCCCTTGAAATTTTCCACATTTTGTCATGGAGCAACCAAAATCGTAAATGTATTTTATTGGGATGTCATGTGATAGACCAACACAAAGTGGCACATAATTATGAAGTGAAAGGAAAATGATAAATGATTTTCAATTTTTTTTTTTACAATTAAATATCTGAAAAGTGTGGCATGCATTTGTATTCAGCCCCCTTTACTCTGATACCCCTAACTAAATTCTAATGGAACCAATTGTCCTCAGAATTCACCTAATTAATAAATAGAGTCCACCTGTGTGTAATTTAATCTCAATATAATTCAGCTGTTCTGTGAAGCCCTTGGGGATTTGTTAGAGAATCTTTGTGAACAAACAGCACCATGAAGGCCAAAGAACACACTAGACAAGTCAAGGATAAAGTTATAGAGACATTTAAAGCAGGGTTAGGTTATAAAAATGTATCCCAAGCTTTGAACATCTCATGTAGTACTGTTGAATCCATCATATGAAAATGGAAAGGGTATGGCACAACTGCAAACCTACTAAGACATGGCCGTACACCTAAACTGACATGTCTGGCAAGGAGAGCATTAATCAGAGAAGCAGCCAAGAGGCCCATGGTAACTTTGGAGGAGCTGCAGAGATCCACAGCTCAGGTTGGAGAATCTGTCCACACAACAACTATTAGTCGTGCACTCCACAAATCTGCACTCTATGAAAGAATGGCAAGCATAAAGCCATTGTTGAAAGCAAGCCACAAGAAGTCCGTTTGCAGTTTGTGAGAAGCCATGTGGGGGACACAGCAAACATGTGGGAGAAGGTGCTCTGGTCAGATGAGACTAAAATTAAAAATGTTGGCCTAATAGCAAATGCTATGTGTAGCGGAAAACTAACACTGCACATCACACTGAACACACCATCCCCACCGTGAAACATGGCGGTGCCAGCATCATGTTGTGGGGATGCTTTCTTCAGCAGCTCCTGGAAGCTGGTCAGATATGATGAGAAAATGGATGAAGCCAAATACAGGGCAATCTTAGGCAACGTACACACGATCAGTCCATCCGATGAGAACGGTCACAATCCACATCGACTTCATGGCTCTTCTCAGTTGCTATCTTACGACAGTTTGCTGTCACTGTAATCCCAAGGAAAGACACATATTCCTGCAAGAATTGTGCCTTAGAGGGATTACACTTCAGTCCCGCCTCTCCTAGGATCCGTAGAAGTTCCTCCAATAGATGCAAATGTTCGTCTTTGTCGTCTGTGGCTATCAGCAGATCATCCACGTACTGAAAAAGATTCTTTGGAGAAGAAAAATCTGTTAAAATATCTCCCATGGTTGCATGAAATAACGTAGGAGAGTTATGAAATCCTTGAGGGACAGAATTGAAGGTATACTGTTTTCCCAGAAACGTAAATGCAAATTTGTATTGGCATTCTTCTGACAAGGGCAAAGACCAAAACCCATTACTTATATCCAGCACCGTGAAATATTTGTGTTTGGGATTCAACATGCTCAAGACATCCGGAACAGGTGCCACTGTGGGGGCACAATTATTTGTAACACTGTTCAATTTGTGTTAATCAATTGTTAATCTCCACGAATTGTCATTACTTTTGCAAATCGGCCATATTGGTGCATTTGTTGTGGATACACATGGCCTAAATAACCTTTTGGTCAAGCGACTCAATTGTTTCCTGTATGTAACTAATAGCTTCCTGTGGGAAGGGGTATTGTTTTTGCGGAACTGGGTCTGGGCCACTGATGTGTATTACAGTATTTAACTTTCCACAGTCATGTTTATGTGTGGCAAAGGATCCCTGATGTCTTTCTATCACAGGCTGCAGAAGCTGATGTTCTGGGTGATCTTTAATGATCTCCAGTATGTCATATTTTGAATCATTGCGTTTGATGGCTGCAATTGTGTGAGAATAAGGTATCACTATGGTGCTAGCCTGATCATTTGGAACCCCTTGCCACAGTAAAAGGTTGGTCAGATCTAACATGCATCCATTGGGGATTAAGAAGTCTGAGCCCAGCAGGCTGGTTTCATTTGGCAAACACATTAATGCAAATGGCTGTTTTAGGGATAATTTCCCAATTTGGATTGTCAGTGGCTTGGATAAAGCAGACTCAACATTATGTCCAGCAAAGCTCTGGAGATTCAATGACTTTCCTGAAGATAGTGCTGAGTTTAAGGAATCTTTATCATGCAGAATTGAAATAGCAGCTCCCGTGTCTAGGACCAGAGTACATTGACGGCCCCCAATCAATTCTGACACTATAGGGCGCCCACACCTATCCAGAGAGATAGGTGCTACATTTTTGGGGCCCTGTAGTTGTCACCATTGACTGTGGTCAGCCTCTGTCTGGGAAGCTACCTGTCCTTCTTTTCCCGGGCCTCCTTTCAAGGCCTGTAATTGTTGTCGTAACTCTGCATATGTCAGAGCTTTTTGTGTCTCACTGATATGCTTTCCCTCTGATAGGTGGTTATGAACGTTTCCTCTTCCCCTGCCTCAATAACTTCCCCCTATATCCCCACCCCCCCTTGTGAACTTTTGTCCCAGTTAGGGTTGTATGGGGGATTCGATTCTCCTGGGGCATGGGGGCCTTCTACAGTGGTAGTTCTGCATTGTAATGCAGCCACCTTCCTTAACAGCTGTTTCTCTTCTTTTCCTTTAAGCCTATGTTCTTTATATGCTTGAATGGCATGGAATGATCTGTGTATTAATCCTATTACTTTGTCATAGCTATGTTTTCTTGGATCTATGAAATGCTCACATTTTATTCTAATAGCTGGATGGGCATTGTGGATTCAAAGATTTTTATACTCCATGTCCTCCCGAGTGGCCCTCCCATTATTAGTGTTGTAGGCTGCCCACAATCTATTGGCATAAACTAAGGGGTTTTCTTCATTATTTTGTTTAATTTGATAGGCTACCATCAAACCTATAGCTGAGGGGTTTATAACCTTTTGCAATTCTGCCACGGTTGCTCTGTAACTCCCTTTGCCTTCCTTAATTTGATCTGGGAGTGCATTCCAGGTGTGGGCGTCAAGGGTTAATTGTAACACTTTAACTTGGTCACTTGGACTTCTCACACCTAAGAGCTCACACCTCTGTTGTACATTGGTTGCATGTGAAGTGATGTGTTCACTAGATTTTATTTTACCAATAAAATCTGCGATGCTCATTAGCGTTTTAACCGGTTGAGCTGGATATACATTGGAAACCACCTCATTTTCTTCACTATCAAATCCTAAAAATGTTTGATTTCCTTCATTGGAAGGGGAGATGTGGGGCCTAACCATGATGGGGAGCTTGTCCTGCTCCTCGTTCGTGGCTACCTGTTCCCCATCGTCTGGTGGGTCTATGACAAGAGGGCCTTCTTGATTTTCCTGTGGCTCTGCGATTTCTCCCATCGCCACAGGAAAAGTAGAATTATACTCCATCTCGTCCTCTCCCCAATACTCATCATATTCCTCAGTGTCCCCTATTTCATAGGCACAAGTAGGTGCCGTAGCATTACCATGTTTGCATCTGCCGGCTACAGCTGCCTGTCCTTTAAGGAATGAAATGGTTTGTAGCAACTCTGACTCTATTTGCGTACACTGTGGGCCAGATTCTCAGAGGCGCTACGCCTGCGTAAATGTATATGCGCGGCGTAATAGTAAATGTTCGCCTGCGTATCGATGCGCGGTAAACACAGAACCACATACGCGCGAAATTTGTTTCCGTCTGGCCGGCGAAAATGCATTAAGCTAGCGCGGCGTAGGCGCATAGTTACGCATGAAAAATATTCAGTTCCCATTGAATTAGCATGCAAATATGCAAATGAGGGAGATGCGCGTATTCCCGAAACTACGCGCGTCCGGCGTTGGCTACTCGTGGTGCGCGTAACTCGAAAGCCTTGAGTAAACATACCCCTCATAAAAGCACGGGTAACTTTGCTCAAGGCCGTGTGCAAGTCAGCTGGAGAGCAACTACAGCAGCACCGTAACGGACTAGCTGAGCAATCACACTTACTGGACAAGACATTCGTATGCCAATGATGCCAGGGCCAGCCATGGTCTTATCACTACTAAGGTATGCAGAGGAAGAGGCGCATAGAAGGAGGAGTAGGAGGAGGGGGGCACGTGAGAGGATCTACCGAGCGCGCATGAGGCTCTTTGGCATGGGTGATGAGGAGGTGTATCGCATCTTCAGATTCAGCCCTGCTGCCATCCTGGAAATAACCACAGCCCTGCAGGATGACATCACCAGCCAGACATACCGCTCACGTGCACTGCAGCCACTGGTGAAGGTACTGGCAACACTGCATTTCCTGGCCAGTGGATCATTCCAGCGTACAAGTGGAGTGGTGGCTGGGATGTCACAAACCAGCATAAGCAGATGTCTGCACCAGGTTGTCCCCGCAATCCTCAGACGCATGTCCAACCAGTTCATCAGACCCACCACTGAGCACCTGCGGCAGAAGGCAATGACAGATTTCTACAGAATTGACGGATTCCCACGCACCATCGGGGCCATTGATTGCACACATGTGGCACTCCAGCCCCCCAGTGCCACAGAGCACATATACCGCAATCGGAAGCATTGGCATTCCATCAACGTACAGGTGATAGCCGATGCCAAATACCTCATATGGCACGTCCGTGCCAAAGACCCCGGGTCCAGCCATGACAGCTACATCTACCGTCAAAGCAACATCCCAGAAGATTTTGAGCAGGACATGTATGGGGACAGCTGGCTGGTTGGTGAGTGACATGGGTGGCAGCCATGACTATCCCCTCCCATGATGCACAACAGAAGTGGCACATGCATGACTACCATCCTCCTGTCTTTTCCCTTACAGGTGACTCTGCATATACACTGGGACCCCATCTCATGACTCCTTTCCGGAACCCCCAAACCAGAGGAGAGAGAAGATACAATGAAGCACACATCAAAACCCGTGCAGTGGTGGAGCGCACATTTGGCCTCCTGAAGTCCCGTTTCCGATGCCTGGATAAGTCTGGGGGGGCCGTATTGTATTCCCCCAACTTTGTGGGTCAGATCATTGGTGCATGTTGTATTCTGCACAACTTTGCCATGCGAAAGGGCCTGCACATTGCCCTACGTGATGACCTGACCCCCCAACTACACAGCCCCCCCCCGCCAGAGGAGACCCCGTCAGCTGATGGAAGAGCAGTCAGGAGGGTCCTCGTGTTACGAATCTTTGACCGTTAAACACACACATACAGCATGGCACACAGACAATGCACGCGTGTACACCACTGATGTCCCTAGATCACACACACCACTTGCTGTCCATTCATACACCTTTCACACATCATTCATACAGCCGTGGGGTTAACTTCACCTCCACGGCCGAGGGTGACACCCCTTACTGTCAGGAGTGCCACCCTCTCACATTCACACACCATTCACACTGCACCGTGTGCAGTATCCAAAAATAAATAAAAAAAGCTCTTATCCAGAGCATAACAAACAAAAAAATAAGCTCTTATCCAGAGCATAACAAAAAATAAAAAAAGCTCTTATCCAGAGCATAACAAACAAAAAAATAAGCTCTTATCCAGAGCATAACAAAAAAAAAAATAAGCTCTTATCCAGAGCATAATAATAAAGAAAAATAAAATTAATGGGCCTGGCGGGGGCTCTGCCTGGTGCCACGGGTCCTGCCCCTCACTTGCCTGGGGGCAGCCACAGATGGGGGGGGGGCAGCAGGTTGAGGAGGAGCATCCCCACGTCCCTCCCTGGCTGCCTGCATGCCCTCCAGGGCAACCGCTATGCGGGTCTGCACAGCAGTCTGCGCCTCGACAGCAAGGCGCAGGGCATGAACCTCCCCCACAAGTTCCGAGGTGTTTTCCTGCAGCTCCCCCAAGCTGGTCAGCGTTGCTGCGCTGTTAACAGCAACATCCTGGATGGCATCTGTAATATTGTCCGAGGATGCCAGGCTGTCGGCCAGGCGCCTCATCTCCTCCACGACCTCGGCCAGGTGCTGATTTTGCTGGTCCTGCTGTCTGACCAGCTCTTCCGGCAGGACCTTATGAACACCCCTGGTCTTGCACGTCGCCTTGCGGGGAGTGGCAGGGGACCGGGCATAAGGGGAGGATGTTGAGGGGCCGGAGATGAGGGGGGGGGAAGAGAGGGACTGGAGAGGTTGGAGGGGGACACTGAGGGGTTCGCTACAGGTAGAGGAATAGCCTGGGCTGGTCCGGCCAACCCACCATCCTCCTCCACAACAACATAGAGGGCCTGGTCCTGGACTACCACACCCTCCTCAACCACCTCCTCCGTTGAGGTGTGCCCACTTCCCTCCAAGTCCTGTTCCAGGGGGGCAGCCAGAGGGACTGTATCTTCAGGGGATGGATCCTGATGGGCCCTGGCATCAACAGATGGCCCCGCTCCCTCCTGCACATCTGTGGATGACACAAAAGATGCCCATGTTGGTGGACCCACACACTTGGCACATGTTCCCTTCCACCCCCATACATGTACACAACAGATAGAATATAAAACACACTTACCTGTCCTCACGGCTGGCTTCTGGGACTCATAGCCCCCAACTCCCTCTACCTGCTCCATCTGTAGGCAGCGGGCAACCACCTTCTCCTCCTCAGTCAGGCGGACAGGGCAGGGTGGGCCCCCTCCAGTGCCCTTGGCATGCCGAGCTATGGCAGCCAGCTTGCCCTTCACATGACGCCGCAGGTCATTCATTTTCTTCTGAATGTCCTGCGGTGTCCATACCTCATGAGAGAGGGCATTGACCTGGCACGCGACCCTCATTAAAATCTGATCCCTCCGGGACTTGCTGGTCCGGGCACTGTCAGCACCATGGAGCCGCGAATCAAACTTCTCCATGGCCCTGACGACAATGGCCCTCTCCTCTGGGGAGAAATTCTTCTTCCTCCTCTCCTTAACCACGGTTGTCATCTTGTCCAGCACAAACTTTGGCCGTCACTATCCAAAAAATGGGAGACGTTTGCGCTGCACGGGCGCATGTGTGGGCGCATTATATACCCTGCGCCGGCGCATCGTAGGGAGGCTTTGCGCATGCGCAGAAGGCATCCACGTCACGGCGCGGGTCAACCACGTCATGGCGCGGGTCATCCATGTCACGGCGCATGCTCCGTTCGTCCCGGCCTGCATTTGCATGGGGTCACGCTTCATTATAATGCAACACGCCCACTTCCCTCCTACTTTGGAGTTGCGCCGGATTACGCCCATGATTTTACGCGACGCAGGCGCATCTTGGAGCGCATTTACTTAGGGAATACGGTACTTGCCACTCCGTGTTACGTCGGCGTAGTGCATCTGAGATGCGCAACGCCTGCATAATTAGGCGCGCATCTACGAGAATCTGGCCCTGTGTGTGATCTATCACTTTTCCATTCTTAGATTCTTGTAACTGCTCTTGTACCATTTAAATGCATTCGTTATATGGTCCAGTTGAGCCTCAACTTTAGTTAGCATGCTTTTATATTGTACCAGTTGAGCCTCAACTTTAGTTAGCATGATTTTATATTGTACCAGTTCTTTTTGGGCCATTTTGCAATTTTGTAAATTTTCCTCCTGTGAGGCATTAACTATTTGATGAAGGGTAGTTCATGTTTGTACTTGGCTTTGGGCCAATTTGCAATTTTTAACATTTTCCTCCTGTGAGGCATTAACTATTTGATTAACCACTTGACCACTGGGCACTTAAACACCCTTAATAACCAGACCAATTTTCAGCTTTCGGTGCTCTCACATTTTGAATGACAATAACTCAGTCATACAACACTATAACCAAATGAAATTTTTGTCCTTTTTTTCCCACAAATAGAGCTTTCTTTTGGTGGTGTTTCATCACCTCTGCGGTTTTTATTTTTTTTGCTATAAATGAAAAAAGAACAAAATTTTGCAAAAAATAATAATTTTTCTTCATTTCTATTATAAAATTTTGCAAAAAAGTAATTTTTCTTCATAAATTTGGCCTAAAATGTATACTGCTACATATCTTTGGTAAAAAAAATAAAAAATGTTGGATATTATTTAGTCTGGGTGAAAGTTATGGGGTCTACAAGCTATGGTACCAAATCCTGAAAATTGATCAATTTCATCACACCTGAAGTACTGACAGCCTCTCTCATTTCTTGAGACCCTAACATGCCAGAAAAGTACAAATACCCCCCAAATGACCCCTTTTTGGAAAGAAGACATTCCAAGGTATTTAGAAAGAGGCCTGGTGAGTTTTTTAAAGTTGTAATTTTTTCCCACAATTCTTTGCAAAATCAAGATTTATTTTTTTTTCATCAAATTTTCATATTATTAGGTTATTTTTCACACACAGCATATGCATACCACAAATTACACCCCAAAACACATTCTGCTATTCCTCCCGAGTATGGCGATACCCCATGTGTGAGACTTTTACACAGTGCGGCCACATACAGAGGCCCAACATGCAGGGAGCACCCAGGCCAATTCTGACATTTCTCTCCTACATGTAAAAATCATCATTTATTTGCTAGAAAAATACATAAAACCCCAAAACATGATATAAAGATACCTCACATGTGGTTTGAACACCGTTTTTATATGTGGGCGGGACTTGCGTATGCGTTCGCTTCTGCATGCGAGCTCGCGGGGACAGGGGCTGCTGTATGCCCAGAGTATTGCTAAGTATGCCCAGAGTATTGCTAAGTATGCCCAGAGTATTGCGGAGTATGCCCAGAGTATTGCCCAGAGTATGCCCAGAGTATGCCCGGAGTATGCCCAGAGTATTGCGGAGTATGCCCAGAGTATTGCAGAGTATGCCCAGAGTATTGCAGAGTATGCCCAGAGTATTGCCAGAGTATTGCGGAGTATGCACAGGGTATTGCGGAGTATGCCCAGAGTATTGCAGAGTATGCCCAGAGTATTGCAGAGTATGCCCAGAGTATTGCCAGAGTATTGCGGAGTATGCAGAGTATGCCCATAGTATTGCGGAGTATGCCCAGAGTATTGCAGAGTATGCCCAGAGTATTGCAGAGTATGCCCAGAGTATTGCCAGAGTATTGCGGAGTATGCAGAGTATGCCCAGGGTATTGCAGAGTATGCCCAGGGTATTGCGGAGTATGCCCAGAGTATTGCGGAGTATGCCCAGAGTATTGCGGAGTATGCCCAGAGTATTGCGGAGTATGCCCAGAGTATTGCAGAGTATGCCCAGAGTATTGCAGAGTATGCCCAGAGTATTGCAGAGTATGCCCAGAGTATTGCAGAGTATGCCCAGAGTATTGCAGAGTATGCCCAGAGTATTGCAGAGTATGCCCAGAGTATTGCAGAGTATGCCCAGAGTATTGCAGAGTATGCCCAGAGTATTGCAGAGTATGCCCAGAGTATTGCAGAGTATTGCAGAGTATGCCCAGAGTATTGCAGAGTATGCCCAGAGTATGCCCAGAGTATTGCAGAGTATGCCCAGAGTATGCCCAGAGTATGCCCAGAGTATTGCCAGAGTATTGCCAGAGTATTGCCAGAGTATGCCCAGAGTATTGCAGAGTATGCCCAGAGTATGCCCAGAGTATTGCAGAGTATGCCCAGAGTATTGCCAGAGTATGCCTGAGTATTGCAGAGTATGCCCAGGTGAGTATTGCAGAGTATATGCAGCAGGGATGGCTGAGCAGGGAGGGAGGGATGGATGGATCTGTGACTGCATTTGTCACAGATCCAGCCCGCAGCACTGGCGCTGCCATCCGCTCCCTCCCTTCTCCTCTCACACTGTACCGATCGGTACAGAGAGAGGAGGGAGGAACCGGCGTCATCAAATGACGCCGGTCTGTTTACATCTGATCGCGCCGTCATTGGACGGCGCGATCACGTGGTAAACCGCCGCTATCAGCGGCGATTTACCGTGATCCGTGACCCGCCGGGTCCTCTGGACCCGGCGGTCACGGATGTTCCCGTGTGCGCGCCTCAGGAGGCGCGCGGGAGCGCAATTCTGACAGGCCGTTAATTAACGGCCAGTTAGAATACAGCAACCGCCCTAGAGCCGTACTTTCGGCATAGGGCGGTTGCAAAGTGGTTAAGGGTAGTTAATGTTTGTACTTGGCTTTGCAAAGCTGTACTGTCTTTTTCCCTCACAGAAATTATAATATTTTTATTATAGACTATGGGCCATATTCGGAAAGTATTTACGTCAGCATAACAAGAGATACGCTGCATAAATACTAAGAATAGCCGGCGTATCTTTTTTTGCTATTCAGAAAAGTACATACGCCTGTATTCTGTTAATATACGAGCGGCGTAAGTCTGTTACACCGTCGTATATTAGTTGCACTTCCGTCGTTTTTACGCGTCGAATATGTAAATGAGGGATTTACGGCGATTCCCGAACGTACTTGCGGCCGGCCGTCGTAGTTTACATCGTTTGCGTTAGCGTTATAGCGGCGTAAGGTTACCCCTGCTATAGGAGGTGTAGCCAATGTTAAGTATGGATGTCGGAACAGCGTCGAATTGTACATTGGTTACGTCCTTTGCGTAACTCGTTTGGGAATGGGGCTCGACTTTAGTTACGTTCACGTCGTTTACATTGACAAAAAGCGACGTGATTTCGCGCATGCGCACTGGGAACGTCCATGGACGGCACATGCGCTGTTCAGAAAAGACATCACTAACGTGAGGTCATGATTCATTTACATGAATCACGCCCCCCTCTTACACATTTGAATTGCGCGACCTTGGGCCGCCAAAGATACACTACGCCGCCGTAACTTACGGCGTAAGTAGTTTCTGAATAAGGAACCTGCCACTGAAAGCTACGGCGGCGTAGTGTATCTGAGATACGCTATGCCTGCCTATAGATAGGCAGAGATATCTGAATCTGGCCCTATATCTTCAAATTTCTGTATTTTAGCATTCATAGCCATGCATGCCGCATACATGCCTGCCAAAGCTAGGCTTTTTTTTTTTTTTTTTTAAATAAAGTTTTTATTGAACAATTTACATTCGGAACATAGTTCTGCAAGTTACAAGGCAATACTGGAGAAATGCATACAATAAAGAAATATGGCTTATACACATATAGGCACAGTAGATCAAAAGAAACGTATTCAGATTGAACAATGGACTCAGTAGCTATTTATGAATGAAAAACCTTGCGCCTACTCTATTCATGGGATTGTACGCTAGAAGAATATATAGGTTTATGGACCCTCAGTGCATGTGTCAGTGGACTCAAGCCATCTGTCCCAGATCTGGACAAATATGAACTTTTTGTAGGGAAGTGTGTTATTTATATCTAGTTTCCAGTCGTTGAAGCTGGGGGAGTGGGTCTCATCCACTGTCTGGCTATAATTTTCCTAGCAGAAAACAATGTTTCATGCAAAAATGTTTTAGTGAATTTGTCTATTTCTGCATCGGGGAATATCCCCAGTAAGCATTGTTTGGGATCCAGGCAGGGCCGTCTTTAATATGGTTTGGGCCCTGGGCAAAAAAATTTTTTGGGCCCCCCTTCAGCTTATTTTGGGCCTGGCTGGTTCACATGTATGTGTTTTGGCGGCCCTCATTTGTGCAGGCACAGCAGCCCATTGATTTGAATGGGCTGCCATGCCTTTGTTTCCTGCAGAAAAAAGGTGCATTCAGCATTTTAAAAATCAGTTGCCTTGAAATCCATTCTGCTTTTGCACCATGCTACTTACCTGCAGTTCTTGCGCACACAAACGCACTGTGTTTTTAAAAGCGTGACCTAAACGTCTAAAAATACAGCAAGTTTGACAGTGCGGGAACTGCAGATAAGTCACAGCAGACAGCAGAATGGACAGACAGTGCTGTATTTCATTGCTTGATGGGCATAGGTGTGCCGTGTGCTCAGCCTATTACATGAGGCATCAAATGAATGGGCTGCTGTGCCTGCACAAATGTGGGCCGCCAAAACACATACATGTGAACCAGTCAGGCCCAAAATAAGCCCATCAAGCAGTTAAATAAAGAGAGTAATGCCATGTGCTCTGAGGCCTCACTCAGCCTGGACTGCAGGGCTGCTCTGTGACTTAAAGAGTTCCTCTATTTTACACATGGCATGGCCTGGGGTCCCATGGTGCTAAAACAGAATGGACAGACGGTGCTGTGACCCCATGCCATGCCATGTGTAAAATACAGGAACTTTTTAAAACACTGACCAGACCTGCAGTGAATCATCAAATATTATAAAGACTTTGGGCACACTCTACAGAAAACTTCTATTTACAATATAGATTAGCAAACAGTGACATACCTTGAGGAGCAGGACATGAAGAAGTCAGCCTTAGGAAGAGCAAATTGGGAATGCTATAAAATCACATTCTAATTCACTTTTATATACAAGCAGCACCCAGTGGCAGGAAGGGAGAAGTGCACGTCTAAAGGGAAGCCAGGGGTGCTGTACATTTTAAAACACTGGGAAGGGAAGCAGTACTGTCACCTGGCTGCGTGCCGCTGATGATTTTCAGCCTGATTTGTGGGCAGCACAGGGGCTTAACGGGCGGAAGGAATTATGGGGCCCCTTACACAGCTTCAGGCATGGGCCCTCTGGAGCAGAGAACAGGGGGGGGGGGTGCTGCCCCCTTAAATTGAGGGGCGGGGGGGGCGGGGCTGCCGCGAATTTAGAAGCGGGAGGCCCTTTACAAAAAAGAGATTTAATAAAGAAAAATATATATAAAAAAAGGGGTGTTGCCATCCGGGACCTCTGGACCCTTTAATAAAAAATAAAATAAAAAAAAAATAATTAAAAATAAACACTTATAAAAAAAAGTGGGGTTGCCATCCAGGGCCCTGGGAACCTCTGGGCCCTTTAATAAAAAAAATATATAAACAAAAAAAAAAAATAAACATTTATAAAAAAAATAAAAAAGGGTGTTTGCCACATGGGGCCCTGGGGACCTCTGAGCCCTTTAATTTTATATATATATATATATATATATATATATATATATATATATATATATATATAAAAATAAGAAAAAGAAAAAAGAAATAAAAAGAAAAAAAAAAGAAATAAAATATAAAAAAAATTATAAAAAAAGGGGGGTTGCCATCCAGGGCCCTGGGGACCTCTGGGTCCTTTAATAATAATAACATTTATATTATATAATATATATATATATATATATATATATATAAAATAAAAGAAATATATAAAAAAAAAAATTTTTATAAAAAAAAGGGGGGTCTTCATCTGGGGCCCTGGGGAACTACGGGCCCCTGGGGACCTCCAGACCTCTAAAAAAAAATTGGCCCTTTAATAAAAAATAAAATAAAAATATATAAAATAAATATATTTTTTTTATTTAAAAATAAATAAAAAAAGGGGGGTTGCCATCTTGGGCCCTGGGGACCCCTAAAAAAAAATTGGCCCTTTAATAAAAAATAAAAATATATTAAAAAAAATTGGCTCTTTAATAAAAAATAAAATAAAAATATATAAAATAAATATATTTTTTTATTTAAAAATAAATAAAAAAAGGGGGGGTTGCCATCTTGGGCCCTGGGGGACTCCGGGCCTCTGGGGACTTCCGGACCTCCGGACCCCTAAAAAAAAAAAAAAAAAAGGGGGTTGCTTTGGGCCCCCAACAGTGACAGGGCCCTGGGCAGCTGCCCCTGTTTGTCCTATGGTAGAGACGGCCCTGGATCCAGAGACAATGGGTATCCCATGTCATCATGGAGGAAGTCCACAATCTGCTTCCACAGACCCTGGAGGACCGGGCATGCCCAAAGTAGATGGAAGAATGTGCCTGTCGCTTGATTACACATTGTGCACAAAGTAGAAGACTGCTGTCGAAAGCGGGCGATTCTAAGGCCCCGTACACACGATCGGATATATCCGATGAAAACGGTCCGCGGACCATTTCCATCGGATATGTCCGATCGGGAGTTTGATCCGATGGCGTGTACACACCATCGGATCAAATTCCCCGCCGCCGGACGGCGCGGTGACGTAGTGGTGACGCGGCGGTGACGTTGACGCCGCCGCGCCACCGCCACGTCACCGCACCAGGAAGTAAAACACTTCCGCGCATGCGCCGAATCCATTCGGCAGCGGCGCGGCGGTGGTGGGAGCCGACATGTCTGCTGGTAAGTGTACTAACCAGCAGACATGTCGGGCGGACAGATTCCCACCGGATAGATTTCAAAGCTTGCTTTGAAATCTGTCGGGTGGAGAAATCTGTCCGCTAGCCCATACACACGAGCGGAGATGTCTGCTGAAACGGTCCATCGGACCGTTTTCAGCGGACATATCCCCTCGTGTGTACGCGGCCTTAGGGGGGTGAGATATGCCCGGTGCACCACGTACAACTGGGTCAACCTGTCGGAGAGCTTGGGGGATACAGTCTTGCATGCGTCAAGTGCTTCACTCCACTCCTCATCCTCCATTGGGCCCACCTCCCTTTCCCATCTTGGTTTAAGGTTGTAAGCTAGCGTAGTAGATGATGGGGTAAGGAGCATGGCGTAAAAATCAGAGATTAGTTTACGTGGGTCTACACCCTTAACCACTGCCATGATGACATTTGGTGTAGATTGTGGCAGAGACTGGGGGAACTGGGCTTGGGCTGCGTGACGCACCTGAAAGAATCTAAAAAGCATGGAGTTAGGCAGCAGGAATTCATTTTGAAGGTCCTCAAAGTTTTTAGGTGTGCCATTAGAAATTATGTGGTGCAAATAATATATTCCATGTTCGCACCATATCTCTGTGTCAGGGATCAAGAGAAACTCTGAGAGTAGTCTATTGTGCCATAAAGGGGTGTAGACATTGGGTTTAGGGACCGTCAACGTTTTAGTGGCAATGTCCCATACTCGCCTATATTGATACAATAGGGACCCCCTGTCTCTATTAGAGTTGTTCCCACTATGATCCACCGTGATTGCAGTAAGCGGATCAGCGGTCAGCTGCGCCCACCGTGGACAGAGAAGCGTGAGGAATCTGGGTCTGTCGGTTTTATCTATGTGGTATAGTTGAGACAGTTGGGATGCAAGGTAATAGAGATTTAAGTCAGGGAGGGCTGTTCCACCTAGATCAGTGGGGTTCTTAAGGACTCTCCAGGCCAGCTTGTGTCTGTTGGTACCCCAGATAAATGTCCGTAGTATGGCCTCCATTAACTTGAAAAATTTCAAGGGTAAGTATACGGGTGTGTGCCAAAGTAAATACAATATTTTAGGAAGTAATATCATTTTAACAATATTAATGCGGCCCCACACACCGAGCGGCAATCTCGCCCATATTTGGGTTTTAGACTTAATGAGATCGAAAAGGGGTTCTATATTCAGGGATACGTAGTCAGCCGGTGTTCTATTCACCAATACTTCAAGGTATTTAATAGTGTTCACACGCTGGAGTGGTAGCTGCGCCTGTAGCTCGGGGAGGGGAAACTATCCATAGGCAATATTTGGCATTTCTCCCAATTAATTTTAAGGCCAGAGAACTGACCAAAGTGTTCGATCGTATGTAATGCCTTCCGGAGAGATGTGGTAGAGTCGGCCAGGTATAGCAGCGTGTCGTCTGTGTATAAGCTAATTTTTTCAGTCAGGGAACTAAGGCAAAGACCCTGGATCTCGGGGTCCTCTCTAATAGAGATTGCAAGGGGCTCTGCCACCAGGGCATAGAGGAGTGGAGACAGTGGACAGCCCTGCCTAGTGCCCCTGGATAAGTTAAACGTCTGGGAGGCCTCCCGTTGGCCACCACCCTACCCCTGGGTGCCAGATATAATAATTGAACCCACTTGATAAAGTTAGGTGCAAAGCCAAAGCTACGGAGGCATCCCCAAAGGTACCGCCACTCCACCGAGTCAAAGGCCTTGGCGGTGTCCAAGGCCACCACCACCCGGGACCCAACGCTGCCAAAGCTAGGCTTTTAAGCTTCGTATTGTTTTTAATTTTTTTTGGTTGTTCCTCAAATAAGTCCTGAACATGAATCCAAGGGGAATCTTATAATTTAGCATCACAGGCAAATTCATTGCTTTTATGCTTAAGAACGCGTACACACGACCGAACATGTCCGCTAAAACTGGTCCGCAGACCAGTTTCAGCAGACATATCCGATCGTGTGTACGGCCTAGCGGACAGGTTTCCAGCGGACAAAAGTTTTAAAACATGCTTTAAAACTTGTCCGATGGAAACCTGTCCGTCGGACATGTCCGCTGGTTAGTACGCCTAACCAGCGGACCGAAATCCCCCGCATACGTCGAATGGATTCGACGCATGCGTGGAAGCATTTAACTTCCTGGTTTGCGGACGTCGCAGCGTCAACGTCACTGCCACGTCACCGCGCTGTCTGTTAGTGGGGATTTGGGTTTGATCGTGTGCACACATCATTAGAATAAAAGATCCCCGGAGACATGTCCGATGAAAATGGTCCGCGTGTGTACGCGGCCTAAGAGTGTAAGTTGCTACAAAACTTTCTAGACAGGTGATGTTTTAAATGATGTGTTCCCTTATACTAAAAGTCACTTGTGATTGCAGTACAGGGAGAAATAAAAACAATAAATAGGAACTGACGAGAAATATAATTAAAAAAAACAAACAGAAAATATAGTCAAATAAACCAATATTTCCAGCTCTCAATAAACCAATATTTTATATTATTTGGAAAAACTAGTTATAGTAACAATAGCGTTTAGCCTGTCTTGTCTGGGCCTACCCAATAGACCAAGGGACAATAGAAACAATAGCTTTGAGATAGCGTGTGTTCAGTGAGGCCCCAAGGATCAATTAAGATAAATACCTCTGACAATACCTCTGACAATAGACAAGGTAAACACCGTCGGAGTCCCACGGTCGGGGGAGCTCATTTAAGGGGCCCTAGAGCCCATGGATGAGCATGGTGGATTCCTTCACTGGCTACGGCTGTGATGAGGCACACACAGGATGGACGTCATGGACAGCTTGGGAAGTATTTCTGGGGACCCTTACTTCTCGCCTCAGCCAAGGCATTACCATGCCGCCAAGGCGTTTACCTAATTCTACTAATATCCAGACCAGTCCAAGCTGTTGCTGGGTCTTTACCAGCAACCATGGAGGTCTCTATTATTTTCATTCCCCCACCACTCCCCCTAAGCTGCCCAACCTACCATCTCCCACCCACCTGTTTTTCAGCTCCCATAGCCCCACCAGGCTTCCTCTTTGTCAATGTGTGAGTAATAGCTTTCTGCTTTTGTCAAAGACCTGGAGGCAAATGCCACTGGTTTTTCTAACCCATCTGGTAAGATGTGGGATAGTACCGCCCCCAGACCATAGGGTGAGGCATCACAAGCCAAGGTGAGAGGCTTCTGAAGGTCATAGTGCACGAGCATGCGTGACGCCAACAGCTTCCGCTTAGATACTTCAAAAGCACGTTGGCATGCAGCCGACCAGTCCCATCTGGAGTGTTTCTCCAAAAGCTTGTTCAACGGAAATAAGGTGTGTGCCAGATCTGGCAGGAATTTGTGGTAATAGTTCAGCAAGCCAAGGTATGATCGCAGCTGCTGGACGTTGGTTGGGGCTGGAGCTTTGACTAAAGCATCAACTTTGGCTTCCGTGGTGTGTATACCTTCTGCATCCACAAGGTGGCCACAAAACTCCAATTTAGTTCACTTTCAGACCTTGTTCTTGGAGTCTCGCCAACACAAGCTCCACATTCTGCTTGTGTTCCTGGTCAGTCCGTCCTGTAATGAGCATGTCATCTAGCAGGCACTGCGTAAAAGGAATGTCCGCCAAAATCTGGTCCATTTTTCGCTGCCAAATGGCTGGGGCGGAGGCTACCCCAAACACCATCCGATTGTATTCATACAGTCCCTTGTGGGTATAGATGGTCAGAAACTTGCGGGAAGAAGGATGGACCTCAAACTGTAAATATGCTTGTTTGAGATCAAGCTTGGTGAACTTTTGACCCCCTGCAAGAGAGGCAAAATGTCATCTACTCTGGGTAGGGGATACTGGTCTATTTCCAGTTGAGAGTTCAGTGCCATGCGCAAATCGCCACAAATGCGAAAGTCCCCATTGGCTTTCTTTACCGGTAGAACTGGTGAAGCCAACTCGCTGTGCTCTACCTTTGAGATGACAGCTTGTTCCTCCAGCCGACTTAGTTCTGCTTCCACACCTGCTCAGACTGCGAAAGGTACTGTCCGAGCTTTGAAGAACTTAGGCTGAGCATTGGGTTTCAGCTTGAGTCTCACACAGTCATGCTTTATTTTTCCCAACTGGTCATCAAAAATCTTTGGGAACCGCTGCTTCAGGGACACCACCCATCCCTCATTATCTCCTAATGGAATGGTGACAGCATTACAGGGACTTATGGCGATGTCTGGCATACCAAAGTGAGCAATCCAGTCTCTCCCAAAGAGAGGGGGTCCCCCATTTTCTAGGATATATAATGGCAGTCTCTTTGTCTGAAACTTGTACAATACCTTTACTTTTGCGTAACCCAGTGGGTGGAGTTTCTGCTTTGAGTATGTCTGCAGTTTGATTGGTGTTGGGCAGACAGTTTTTCGGGTCTGAAGTTGTCTCCATTGTTTCTGGGTGATAACTGAAACTGCTGCTCCTGTGTGTACATCCATATTGAGTTTCTTTCCCTCAATGGTTACATCTACAGTCATTGCGGAGGGTGCTGCATGCATATGATGTATGTCTAACCTGTGGAGCACTTCCTCATCCTCTGACTCAGATGATGATGTATATCTTCCCACCATATATGTCTTTGTCTTGGGGTTCAGAGGTTGTTTATCTCGCACCTTCTTGCTACGGCAAACTCGTTTTAGATGGCTGGTCCTACCGCAATTATGACAGGTCTGATCCTTAAACCGGCAGACTTTGTGATCATGGTCTGTATTCCCACAACGGTAGCAAGCTGACTCCCAGCTTGGTGATGGTCTGTATTTCCAGTTTGCGGCAGTTGGCTTGACTGCTGTTCTGAAAACTTCCTGCTTCACCTCTTCCCTTCTGCTCTGGGGGTTTAATTCCTCTGTATCTTTCACAGCCATTTCCATCACTGAAGCCAACTCAATTGCCTTTGTAAGGGTAAGGTCTTTCTCTGGTAACAGTCTCTTTTGGGTCGACAATTCAGTCCCATAACAAACTTATATCTCAGTGCAGTAGGTAGGTAGTACCCAAAAGAACAGGTAGAGGCTAGTCTGCGAAGGGCGAGCACATAAGCTTTAATCTCGTCACCTGTCTGTTGCTGCCTCTGATAGAAGCAAAATCTTTCTGCTATATCTAGTGGTTTGGGCTGGAAGTGATCCTATAGCAGTGTCAGCAGCTCTGCCAAAGTCTTAGTTGCTGGTTTTACAGGGGAAAGCAGATCCCTAAGAGTGTCATAAGTTTTGGCCCCGACCACTGTCAGAAAAACTGCTACTTGCCTGTTGTCTGTGATGGCATTTGCACTGAAATACTGTTCCAGCCTCTCAACCCAGGAACTCCAGGATGTCTGTTCTCCATCAAACTCACTTAATGTCCCGATTTATGCCATTTTCCCGCTGGGATCTGTGATTGCTTTTATCCAGGTGACAATCCACAACGTCTTTGTCTCTCTATATCTCTCAGACTGATAGACACTTTGTAAATCACATTCTCGTCGCCACTGTCATGTCCTGTGTGTTGTGAGAGACACAAGACTCTGGTCTGGAGCAATGGATGTTTATTTCAGTACAGGCTGTACACTGCAACATGCATCTCAGGACAGTACATCTTATCTGCTTCCTACATGTGGTCTCTCTAAGATGGCTGCTATGCCCCTTGAGCCTTGTCTTCACTGCTGGGTGGAGCCAGCCTTAAAGTGCCAGTACATGTGGAACCCTTCAGGTATAACAGTATTCAAATTGTTGCAGGTTGTTTCATACGCTTGGCGTGAACCAGGAGAAGTTCTGTTTTCGTTCCGTTGAGTTTAAGATAACTCTTTGTCATCCAATTCTCTATCAAAGAGAGGCATGTCTCTAGATTAAGGTGGTGATCCTATTTGTTGCAAATGCGGAAATACAGTTGCGTATCGTCTGCATATGAGTGATAAAGCAGTTTTTGGCTGCTGATGATTTCAAAAAGAGGTCGGAGATGTTGAACAGCACCAGTGACAGCACCAGTGACAGAGGCGATCCTTTAGGGACTCTGCACGATACTGTGCGTTTCTCAGAAGTGAAAGGTCCCAGCTTCACTATTTGCGATCGGTTTTCCAAAAAAGAGGAGAACCAAGATAAATCGCCTTGGGAATAGTGACCCATCATTAGTGTCAGTGGGAGAAATAGTGCCCCATCATTTGTGTCTGTGGGAGAAATAGTGCCGCATCATTGGTATCAGTGGGAGGAATAGTGTCCCATTATTGGTATCATTGGCAGGAATAGTGTCTCATCATTTGTGTCAGTGGGAGAAATATTGCCCCATCTTTGGTATTATTGGGAGGAATAGTGTCCCATCATTTGTGTCAGTGGGAGAAATAGTGCCGCATCATTGGTATCAGTGGGAGGAATAGTGTCCCATCATTGTGTCAGTGGGAGAAATAGTACCCCATCATTGGTATCATTGGGAGGAATAGTGTCCCATCATTTGTGTCAGTGGGATAAATAGTGCCACATCATTAGTATCAGTGGGAGGAATAGTCTCCCATCATTGGTATCATTGGCAGGAATAGTGTCCCATCATTAGTGTCAGTGGGAGAAATAGTGCCGCATCATTGGTATCAGTGGGAGGAACAGTGTCCCATCATTGGTATCATTTGCAGGAATAGTGTCCCATCATTTTTGTCAGTGGGAGAAATAGTGCTACATCATTGGTATCAGTGGGGGGAATAGTGCCCCATCATTTGTGTCAGTGGGAGAAATAGTGCCCCATCATTAGTGTCAGTGGGAGAAATAGTGCCGCATCATTGGTATCAGTGGGAGGAATAGTGTCCCATCATTTCTGTCAGTGGGAGAAATAGTGCCCCATCATTGGTATCATTGGGAGGAATAGTGTCCCATCATTCGTGTCAGTGGGAGAAATAGTGCCGCATCATTGGTATCAGTGGGAGGAATAGTGTCCCATCACTGGTATCCTTGGCAGGAATAGTGTCCCATCATTAGTGTCAGTGGTGAAATAGTGCCGCATCATTGGTATCAGTGGGAAAAATAGTGTCCCATCATTGGTATCATTGGGAGGAATAGTGTCCCAGCATTTGTGTCAGTGGGAGAAATAGTGCCACATCATTAGTATCAGTGGGAGGAATAGTGTCCCATCATTGGTATCATTGGCAGGAATAGTGTCCCATAATTAGTGTCAGTGGGAGGAATAGTGACCCATCATTTGTGTCAGTGGGAGAAATAGTGCCCCATCATTGGTATCAGTGGGAGAAATAGTGTCCCATCATTGGGGAAGGTTCCTGCTTGTCAAGATTTTTTTTCTATGTTATTTTAACCTCCCTGGCGGTATGATTCTTTCAGATTTTAGGTGCTAAAAGCGGTACCATTATTTGCAAGGGAATTTGGCGTTTTATACTGTAGGCTTGTAATTCTTAGGAATAACTCACTGAAATCTATCCAAACAAGAGTCTAATAGGCATCCTGGGTATGATTTTTTTTTTTTCTTATTAAAAATTATAATATAATAAATAATTATAAAAAATTATAACAAATAATAATATAATTATAGTAAAAATTATCCAATAATGTAATCAAATCAAAATCACTGAAATTTGCTCAGTTGCAGAATGTTTGCTGTCATTATTTTATTTTTTTTATGACGAATTTCCCCATAAATCGCTATCGCTAAATTCTGCAAGTGATTCTGATTTATTATCGCTGTTTTTTAGCTGCTCTAAAAAAAATTTGCCATAAAGGGACACTTTTGGTTGCTATGGGCAATCTACAGTTTGCAGGGAGAAAGAACAGTTTTTATTATATAAAAGGACATGCAGGGCACAGGGCAGACCACTAGGGACATGGGGGGTGTGTATTTTTTACATACAGTACTGTAATCTATAAGATTACAGTGTACTGTATGTATAGTGTTTGTTTACTTTTTTAAATTTGGCGCCGTTCCCCCCCCTATGTCGCGACGCTCGCAGGGAAGGGAATCGGCGGAACACACAGCATCAGGCGGACATCCGCCCGCCGTGTACTGCGGGGATTCATCGCTGGATCGCAGAGAAAAGGTAAGTAAACTTTTTTCTGCATCCAGCGAGGCAAGTCCGTGTGTGGCACGGGGTTACCGATCGTAGCTTTAAAATCTCACCCCGTGCCACACACGGGAAGACCGCCAGGGAGGTTAAGTAATTTCCCTATCCACATTTGATTGCAGAGTACTTGCCATGCTCTTACCAACATTGTGCTGCCATTTGCAGCCCTCTAGCCCTTCCCCTTAGTTTTAAGACCGAGTACAAGTACCGATAGTTTTTTTCAAGTACTCGCCGATTTCGAATACCGATACTTTTTTTAATGTCATTTGACAGTGACGCATTGATGGCTGGCACTGACAAACAGCACTGAAATTAAAAGGATTATGTGGATTGCTGGTTAATCAATTAAGCCCTTAAACCTGTTGTCTCACTTTAGAAGTCCTTTGATACCAGCCAGTCTGCAGGACAGAGAAAAAGGAAGTAATATTGTGGGCACTTGTTGGCATGAATGAATGAATGAATGAATGAATGAATGAAAAACTTATATAGCGCAGCACATGCGAAGTAAATCGCCTCTGGGCGCTTGTTGTTCCTGTCTCCTTTGAGATCATACTTCATACAAGCATTTTTTTGCAAACGATATCGTATGCCATTTGCAGTAATGTCACACAGATGTGTGCACACATCCTATCCTCCACAAATGGCACTCCCCATCCCCTACAAACTCCTCTGATCTTCAATAGATGTAATAAAATACAGTTCACTGACATGCAGCTAATAAATTGCTGGGACTCGTAGTCCCCCTCTCTCACCTCTCAGGCTGTATCTAGCTTGCATGCCAAACACAGATAAGGTCCAGGCACCGGTCCGGTCCTCCTTGCGGTACCCCCTGTGGAGGATATGTCGGATCTGATCTAGATATTGCTCCTCATCATGGGGGGGCTGTTCATGGTGGGGGGGGCCTGAGAGAGATGAGCGGAGAGATCAGGAACATGTACACAGCACACCTCGCCTCATACAGCCCCCTCCGTCTGTATATACCTGCTCCGGGTGTACACACACCGTCTCCTCTGCTGCTACCGGCATTCTGTATGTCCAAGAAACGCGGTACAAGTGTATAAAAGCCGAGCCTCCTCTTCGTCTGTGATAGGGGAACACTCCCAGCAATGAGTTTGTGATGAGGATGGGAGAGGGTGTCCGTGATAGGCAGAACACTGACTCACTTGCTGGGAGTGTTCCCCTATCACAGACGAAGAGGAGGCGCGGCTTTTATACACTGGATGCCGTCTGAGCATTATACAGAGACACAGGCATTACACGCTGCATCTCTCTCTCCCAGGTATTGGATCAGGCATCGGGAGCATTTGCGCGAGTACGAGTACTCGCGCAAATGCTCGGTATCGGTCCCGATACCGATACTAGTATCAGGACAACCTTTTAGTAGTCAAAAATGTGGGTCCCCATTGACTTCAATGGGGTACGGGTCAAGTTCGGGTCCCGAACCCGGACTTTTTTTCGAAGTTCGGCTGAACCCGCCGAACCAGAACATCCAGGTGTTTGCTCAACTCTAGTTTTGACCTATCGGTTAGGCGTCCATCGGTTAAATTTTAAAGCAAGTTCTCTTTTTTTTGGTATAACTGACCGATGGGTCCCACACATAATCAGTTTGGACCGATGAAACGGACCTTCTGTCTGTTTTCATCGGTTTTGACCGATCGTGTGTATGCGGCCTAAGAAGAAAACCTGTTAGTCTGCTAAAGACTTGAGACTGGGGCAGATGTTCACCTTCCAGCAGGACAACGACCCTAAACATACAGCCAGAGATACAATGGAATAGTTTAGATCAAAGCATATTCATGTGCTAGAATGGCCCACTCAAAGTCCAGACCTAAATACAATTGAGAACCTGTGGCAAGACTTGAAAGTTGCTGTTCACAGATGCTCTCCTTCCAATCTGACAGAGCTTGAGCTATTTTGCAAAGAAGAATGGGCAAAACGTCACTCTCTAGATGTGCAAAGCTGGTAGAGACATCCCCAAAAAGACTTGCAGCAGTAATTGCAGTGAAAGGTGGTTCTACAAAGTATTTATTTAGGGGGGCTGAATACAAATGCACACCACACTTTTAACATATGTATTTGTTAAAAAATTGGAAAACCATTTATCATTTTTTTTCCACCTCACAATTATGTGCCACTTTGTATTGGTCTATCACATAAAATAAAATACATTTAAGTTTTTGGTTGTAACATGACAAAATGTGGATAATTTCAAAGGGTATAAATACTTTTCCAAGGCACTGTAACACCATGTAATAGCACTGCATAGGTGTGCGCAGCCTATTGCATTAGGGTGTGCACCCCAAAGCTCAAACACACATGACGTTCTCTGCAGCCTCAGCTGCACTGGACAGCAAATGAATGGGAAATTCCCTGTGCTGAGCAGCTTCCTGTTCACCACACAGAGTGAGGTCTGGAAAACCCATTACGCACACCTATGTAGCAATGGATACCTCAGTGACAAAGCACAGGTTCTTATAAACTGGTGTAGATGTTATATTTTGTTAAACTATGGAAGTTAAAGTAGAACTATGGGAAAAACTTTTCATTTTGGATAGAGCAAGAAAAGGTTATAACCCATGTAAGGTTTATTTTTGCCATCTGTGTCCCATTGCAGAGATTTTCCTTCATTTCCTGTCCCATAGCCAAACAGGAAGTGAGAGGAAATCCCAGCAAATTAAGGGAATTTCTTGGGGACCCCCCCAGTTCACTAGAACTAGTATCTCTATTAAAAGATTTCCCCTCTATTACATTTCCGTGGACAGCCCAAAATATGAATTTTCTTTTACTTTCACTTTCAATGATAATGGTAAACAGGACATATAAACATGACAAATTACCCTAACAGGGGCACAAACAACAACAAAAACTGTCAGGGACTAATCCTTCTCCATTCTATCCAAAACTAAAAAAAAAATGTTGCCTTTAGTTATACTTTAAGAAAAAAACAACAACAACAACAAAGAACTTTTTAATCAGCTATTTAGAAATTATGGTCAGACTGTGAACCATCCCTGGAGTCATTTAGATCACTGTGGTTATAGAATTTGCTTAACTGGTTGCCGACCGCCCGCCGTCATATTACTGCGGGACGGTGGCACTGCTGGGCGAGAGCACGTAGCTCTACGTCCTATCTTTTTCGGCCACTAGGGGGCGCGCGCGCACCGCCGGCGTACCGCGCGCGCGGCCCCCGCACGCCCCCGAGTCGAGCGCGCGTGCCCGGCGGGCGCGATCGCCGCCGGGCACGCGCACGCGTTCGTTACAGAGCGGGGGAACGGGAGGTATGTGTGTAAACACATTCCGCTCGTTCCTGTCAGCGGGGGAAACGCTGATCTCCCGTTCATACGATGTATGAACGGAAGATCAGCGATTCCCCCTAGTGAGTCAACCCCCCCCATACAGTTAGAACACACCAGGAACATACTTAACCCCTTCCCCGCCCCCTAGTGTTAACCCCTTCCCCGCCCCCTAGTGTTAACCCCTTCACTGCCAATGGCATTTTTATAGTAATCCAATGCATTTTTATAGCATTGATCGCTATAAAAATGCCAATGGTCCCAAAAATGTGTCAAAAGTGTCAGATGTGTCCGCCATAATATCGCAGTACCGAAAAAAACGCTGATCGCCGCCATTACTAGTAAAAAAAAAATATTAATAAAAATGCCATAAAACGACCCCCTTTTTTGTAAACGCTATAAATTTTGCGCTAACCAATCAATAAACGCTAATTGCGTTTTTTTTTTACGAAAAATATGTAGAAGAATACGTATCGGCCTAAACTGAGGAAAAAAAATGTTTTTTTATTTCTTTTTTGGGGATATTTATTATAGCAAAATGTAAAAAATATTGAATTTTTTTCAAAATAGTCTCTCTATTTTTGTTTATAGCGCAAAAAATAAAAACCGCAGAGATGATCAAATACCACAAAAAGAAAGCTCTATTTGTGGGAAAAAAAGGACGCCAATTTTGTTTGGGAACCACGTCGCACGACCGCGCAATTGTCAGTTAAAACGACGCAGTGCCGAATCACAAAAAGTGCTCTGGTCTTTGGACAGCAATATGGTCCGGGGCTAATAAAGAGAGCCCTTCAGGCAAGATTGCCCAAGCTGGATCTCGAGGCCTGGAATGAGTAACATCATCTCTGACCTATTTGTGATACTATCAGGCCACTTACACACGATCAGACAGGTCAGATGAAACTGGTCTGCAGACCAGTTTCATCGAACCAGTTCGATGGTGTGTACGGCCCATCAGACCGTTGTCAGTCGGACCAAAGTTTTAAAACATGCTTTAAAACCTGTCTGATGGAACCTGTCCGTCGGACAGATTCGATGGTTAGTACACAAAAGCATCGGACCAAAAACCTGCGCATGCTCAGAATCAAGTCGACGCATGCTTGGAAGCATTGAACTTTGTTTTTTCATCACGTCGTTGTGTTCTACGCCACGGCGTTCTGGTCTGATCAGATTTTGGTCCGATGGTGTGTACGCACATCAGACCATCAGACAAGTTCAGAGTTGTCTGATGAAAACGGTCTGTCAGACAAGTCTCATCAGACTGGTCTGATGGTGTGTACAAGGCCTTAGTCTACACAGGCTGCATGTGTGTGGATACTGTGCTTTCCTGTATCATGCATTGTTTAACCACTTCAGACCCATGTTATAGCCAAAAGACGGCTACAGCGTGGCTCTGTTGTTCCAGGAGGGCATCCATGGATGTCCTTCCAGAACCACGCCCCACGCTTCCCCCCTGGCGTCCCCCTACCATGTGATTAGCTGTGTCTAATCACTGCTGATCACATGTAAACAAAATTGTCGGTTATCAGCATTCCTTTTCTCACACGCTGTCACAGCATGAGGAGAGAAGAGCCAGCTGGCAAGTGTGCCCATCAGTGCTACCTATCAGTGCTGCTTATCAGTGCCCATCATTTGCACCCATCGGTTGCGCCCATCAGTGCCGCCTATCAGTGCTGTATATATGTGCAGCCTCATCAGTGCCCAACAGTGCCGCCTAATCAGTGCTACCACATCAGTGCAGCCTATCTGTGCCCATAAGTGCAGCCTATTGGTGTCCATCAGTGTAGCATCATCAGCGCACATCAGTGAAGAGGGAAAATTACTTATTTGCAAAATTTTTGTTTGTTTAGCAAAAAATAAAAACAGTGGTAATTAAATACCACAAAAATAAAGTGTGTGTGAAAAAAAATGCTAAAAAAAAATTATATGGGGATAGGGTTGCGTGCCCGTGCAATTGTCATTCAAAGTGTGACATTTACATTCGTACGTGCATATACTGTATGTGTGTGTGTGGAGGGGTGGGGGTGGGTCTCTCTTTTGGGGTGGGATTTTTTTGCTTGCATTTTTTTATTACTTTTTACTATTGGGGGTTTTTCATCACACAGGAACTACATTTTGATGACAGATTCTCTTTGGTGAGACAGCAGGAGTCTAAAAAAAACTGATGTCTCACCTGTCCAAATTTAGTACAGATTGTGATACGGGGACCCAGAAGTGACGTTTTACATGTCATTTGTAACAATACCCAGCAGTGGCAAACAGTCTGGGAAACATGGCATAGATGTGCAGGGGGGCAGCCTTTGGCGAGGTGTGTAAAAACGATCCAGTGGCTGCAAAGCTGCCAAATCACTTACATCTGAAAGCAAACAGATGCCATTTCAGATTTACACTTGTTGGGGACCGTAAAAAATTCTGAAACATGGCAAAGTTCTCCTTAAAGGAGACGTAAAGCCAAAGCTCATTTGTACATTCTGCACTCCTGTGACCCCTTTTCAGCAGACAGAGCCGGACATCACAGAGCCGGTCCAGTCAGTCAAGATCACGACAATGGTGTCTGGTTCTGCCCACATGCCTGGACTGGCACCCAGCTAAACCTGTCAGCAAGCCGATGAGAGCTGGAGCTGTCCGCTCCCACTTCCTCCACAGCCCAGAACTCCAGTGACTTTGGGGGGCGACTTCCATGGGGGACTGGCAGAAGCCCTCTGCTTCTAAAAGAACTCATACATCTTTTAATATTCCAACCAGACACTTATCCAGGTAAAGCATTTAGCCTTGGTAGCCAGGAAATGGAGGGCAGTAAGCATGTAGCCCACCCTTCCTGTACCATACAAGGCCATATGCCTTTAAGTAAGTAAAGTAATGCCTCCTTCCTCTTGCAAGGCACCTTATTCCAATGATAAGTAGACATGTGCATTCGTTTTCGTTAGAATGCATTTTCGTCCGAAAATCAGTTTTTTTCGTTATCGTTTTAACAAACGATAACGAAAGCGCAAGACATGAAAACCGAAAGATCTGACATAAAAAATGCTTTATTTTCGTTTTCGTTGCGGTAAAAATTCGAAAAGATTTAACATTATAGAGAAAAGATTCGACACTATAGAAATAATAGATTCGACATTACAGAGAATAGATTTTGATTTATGAGAAAATAGATTCGACATTATTACTAGTCATACAACATTAGAATTCTTGTAGGCGGAATATTCGAATGGAAATGTACGATTCGACGTAAAGATTCGACGTTCCGTCGAATATTCTTTTGACCATTCGACAGAAACCAAGTATTATTGGATTTTCGAACGAAAGCTATTCCCCAACGAAAAACAAAATAAATCAAAACGATTTTCGGGAGTAACTAAATTAATTTATTTTCCAAACGAAAACGAAAAAACAAAACAAAATATTCCAGTCTGCACATGTCTAATGATAAGTGATAAGGGCCTATTCCCCATATACGGTTCCCCAAAAAAGATGTGGTGCTTGTGGGGGGGACTTATAGTGGCATCTAGAAGCCCCTTGTAAAATAAGCTGGTCCACAGATATCTTCCCCTTCCCAGGGGAATGAGTACAGGGGTACATTATTTCTCCTAATGCCTCGTATACACGATCAGTTTTCCCGCCAAGAAAAGTGTGATGTGAGCTTTTTGTCAGGAATTTCGACCGTGTGTTTGCTCCATCACACTTTTTCTGTGAGAATTCCTGCCAAGAAAAGATTGAGAGCAGGATCTCAATATTCATGTCAGGAAAAATTCCTATTGGAATCGCCGTCGTCTGTATGCAATTACAACGTTAAAAAAAACCACGCATGCTCAGAATCGAAGAGCCGAACTGCCTATTGAACTTCATTGATCTCGGCCCGTCGTACATGTTGTACGTTGCCGCGTGCTTGACGTTCAGAATTTCAGCCAAGATTTGTGTGACCGTGTGTATGCAAGACTAATTTCAGCCGTTTTCTTGCTGGAAAAAAAAAAACTGTCGGAAAAACTGATCATGTGTACAGAGCATCAGTTTCCAAAATCCAATTATCCAGTGATGTAAATCCATCATCAATCACATTGTCCAGTAATGTAAATCCATAATCATTCAAGCTGTCCAGTTGTAAACCCTCATTAATAATAATAAATAACCGGCAGCCTGGCGATGTTTCCCCACCACGCTCCTGTTGCAAATGACCAGTCCCAGCAAATGTAAACATAGCGGCAGTAATCTGGCATTGACCAAATAGGATTTCATCTTCGGATAAAATTCTTGTCCCTACAAAATCACTGAATACCTAAGAACCCTTACATCTTATGATTTTTTGTGTTTTTATGTATATATTGTGTAGCACCCTCTAGTGTGCTAGAATAGGTTTTACTACAGTAGGTAAAATGTTTAGGCTTGGCTGGCAGCTTGGGTGTTTTTCTGGGTCAGGGTTAGACTTACTCAGGGAGGCTGGTATGGTATGCATTATATGCAGCATCTGAGACCTCCCCCTTCTTCTAGAAACTAGTAGAAGATACTGGAAGTATGGTAGTGTAGGTGAGGAGGAGCTGCCTGGAGTATTCTGAGGGCCCTGACCAATCTCCAGCAGATGGGTTGGAAAAGGGCAGGCCTCCTCAAATACTCTGGGTCATCCCAGCTGGGGCAGTGGAATTCAATTGAACGCTGGAGTTAGAGTGTAAGGCTGTTGGTGCTCCTTGAGGGTGCCCCCTAGTCTGGGGGGAGGATGACCTCAGGCCTGGGCTCGGGTGTGGAAGGTGGGCTGACAGTGCCTCAAAACTGTGGTGCTGGGATCAGTAGCCACAGAAGGACAGCTGGGCACAAGACATTTTTTCTATGCTACCAAAAGGGCCCACGGTCTCTGCCTGTAATGGGCATACTAGTCTGATTGTGCTCTTGTCAGACCATCCAAACAGTGTGCCAGCTAGTCCTGGGAGTTGTTGAAGGAGAAGTGTATATAAGTGTCAGGAACCATGAATCAGACTGAGACAGAAGTGCAGTAAAAATCACACTTTTACTTATGGATGCCAATCAGTGCCAAACAACAATGCCTGCCAATCAGTGATGCCCATTGTGGGCATTGATTTGCATCCATTGTGGGCACTGATTGGCATCCATTGTGGGCACTGATTGGCATCCCTGGTGGTCTAGGGTCGAATCCCTGGTGGTCTGGTGGCATCCCTGGTGGCCTAGTTGCATCCCTGGTGGTCTAGTGTGGGACATCCTCGGGGGGGATATGTTGACTAAGACAAAGGCACAGATGATCTGATCCAGGGAGTTTATATAACCAGCAGCTCTAACTGACAAGCAGGGAATGAAAACCAGATGACCTACTTTGGAATAAAGAGTTGACAGCTGAGCACAGAGCTCTGGGAAGGAAGGGCTGAGCCCAGGCCTGACAATTTGGACCGTATATAGTTGTGTCTCTGAAGAGTTCTACTATTCTGATCAAGTGGGCACTCCATAAAACCAGTGATGGCCCTCCATTAGGGGAGCAGGTGTGCCACCTCCTAATGCATGCTCTTAGCCCCTAATCTACATGCAGGGTGCCGGACACATGGATTTCAATGTTTATTTGAATTAGAGCACGAGGCTTTAATTGGCTTCAAAAAGGGCGGTCTTGGGGCACAAAATACTGCACCCAGAGCCCACCAGTTGTGTTGCTGCTCCTCCCAGCCAATCTGGAAGCCAGTCTCGACCTGATTGGCCAAGAGAAAAAGCAACCGTATTGCCCGGAAGCAGAAGCGGGGGGAAGCTGCTGAGGAGAAGATGCAGGGGGAAGCCACCGAAGCTGCCCATGACCTGGATAGGGTAATTGCAGGGCTGGTGGGCAGACGGGTGAGCAACGGGGTTGGGGATTTGTTTGCCGAGGGTCCGAGTGACGGGGGGTTTGATTGATCGACCGACCGACCAGGAGGTATGGATGGTTTGTTTGCTGCCCCCCACCCCCAAGAAAAATGGAGCACCAGCCGCCACTGCAAAATACCCTAAATTGTATCCAAGTACAATACCCCTAATAAAATACAAAAACAAAGCTGATTCTTGACTCCAGCATGTTGTGGAAAGATCTGTATGCCTGACTGTACAGGGTGGGAATACTCCATTCACCAGCAGCTTCTGCAGGGGTAGTGCTACAATTGGAACTGTATCCCTTCCAAATAACATTGCTAATTTCTATATGCTGGTAATGAGGGACTTAGAGGTCAACAGAAGTACAGGAACCCCTTAACAGTAAACAAACAAGCTTTTTTTTGTGTATGTGTATCATTTATTCATTACTATATGATATGTTTACGGAAGGTTAGCTAGCTTCCATTAAAACAAGAAGCACATTACATATTCTTTAAAGCTACATTCCAGACAGATATAAACAGAAATGATTGTAGCTTTCTATTTATGAATACATTATTAAATAAAAGCAATTTAAGAATCTGACTGAATCTAACAAAGCTAATAAAGGGTCTGGAGGATGTTAGTTATAAGGAAAGGTTGGGAGCACTGAACGTATTCTCTCTGGAGAAGAGACGCTTGAGAGAGGATGTGATTTTAATTTACAAATACCATGGTGACCCCCACAATAGGAATAAAAAATGAAGTTTAACAAGACACGTGGCCACTCATTAAAATTAGAAGAAAATAGCTTTAACCTTAAACTACATAGAGGGTTCTCTACTGTAAGAGTGGCAAGGATGTGGAATTCTCTTCCACAGGCGGTGGTCTCAGCGGGGAGCATCGATAGTTTCACTAGTGTTGCTCACGAATATTCGCATTGCGAATATTCGTAACGAATATTGCATATTCGAGTATTCGCGAATAAATCGAATATCGCGGTGAATATTCGATATTGCGAATATTCGTATTTTTTTAATTGTATTTTTAAAACAGATCACATCCTAGTGATCTCCATTGACGTCTAAAAGCATTGCTGGTATGATTAGAGACCCTGGGCCGAGTAGCTGAGGCGATCTTTTTATGTTGCCGAATATTCGCAATGCGAATATTCGTATTACGAATATTCGCGAATACTTTCTCTGCCCTTCTGTGTTTTGTGTATAAAAAAAAAAAAAAATTGCTTTAGTTTAGTCATATAAGTTTGTGTAAGTAGAGTTAGTGTTTAGTGCATATTAGTTTAGTAATCCAGGAAATGATCTCCGTTTTCGCGTGTTGACGAGAATTTCGCAATCAATTTCGCATTCGCATTAGCGAAATTTCGCATTCGCATTAGCGAAATTTCGCCAATTTTTTTTTTTTTGATAAAATATCACGAATATTCGATATTAACGAATATTTCACGAATATTCTTCTATATATTCGTGAAATATTGTGAAATCGAATATGGCGTATTCCACTCAACACTAATAAGCACCTAAACGACCACAACATACAGGAAAATACAATGTAATACTGACATATAATCACACAAATATGTTGGACTTGATGGACTTGGGTCTTTTTTCACCCTTACCTACTATGTACCTATGTAACTATGTAACTTGCTATCAGCCTCTTGTAATTTTTGTACAGCCAAGCTCAGAGTGGGGGAGAATTGAGCAGCACAGCTTGTGCTGCAGTGCCTATTTGCTGACAAGGAACATGTTGAATGTTGATAGGTGAATGGAGCAGTGTGACAATGTGGAAAGCTTATCAATGTGCTGATTTCACTATCCAATCACAGGGTGGGGGAGGAGATCTGTAACTGAAAGTGAATCATTAGCAGAGAAATATCAAGTCCCTTCCCTGCTAGACAGGCATGTGCTGTGTGGCAGAGCGGGTGCGCACACGCGGTCACGGCGCTCGGCGGGTCCACGGGACCCGCAGCGTCAGTGATCTCGGTAAGGAGCCAATGGCAGCGGCTCCTTACCACGTGATCGCGCCCTCCAATGACGGCGCGATCACAAAATGTAAACAAACAGGGCAGTGTAGGTCATCTCTCTCCTCTCCTCACACCATTGCAGCGTGAGAGAAGAGGAGAGAGATTAGTGCCCAGCAGTGCCCCATCTGTGCCCCAGCAGTGCCACCAGTGCCCCCCAGTGCCACCTGTGCCCCACCCAGTGCCCCCCAGTGCCACCAGTGCCCCACCCAGTGCCACCTGTGCCCCACCAGTGCCACAACACTACCACATCAGTGCCACCTGTGCCCATCAGTGCCACCTGTGCCCATCAGTGCCAATCAGTGCCGCCTGTGCCCACGAGTGCCGCCTGTGCCCACGAGTGCTGCCTGTGCCCACGAGTGCCGCCTGTGCCCACGAGTGCCGCCTGTGCCCACGAGTGCCGCATGTGTCCCACCAGTGCCACCTGTGCCCCATCAGTGCCGCCTGTGCCCATCAGTGCCACCTGTGCCCATCAGTGCCATCTGTGCCCATCAGTGCCAATCAGTGCTCATCTGCACCCCACCAGTGCTGCCTGTGCCCCACCAGTGCCATCTGTGCCCACCAGTGCCATCTGTGCCCACCAGTGCCACACCAGTTCCACCTGCACCACTGCAGTGCTGCCTGTTGATTGTTAGGGTCTCAAGAAATGAGAGAAGCTGTCAGTACTTCAGGTGTGATCAAATTGATAAATTTTCAGAAATTGGTACCATAGCTTGTAGACCCTATAACTTTCACCCAGACTAAATAATATCCAATTTTTTTTTTTACCAAAAATATGTAGCAGTATACATTTTAGGCAAAAATTATGAGGAAAAATTACTTTTTTTGCAAAATGTTATGATAGAAATGAAGAAAAATTCATATTTTTACAAAATTTTTGTTCTTTTTTCATTAATAGGGAAAAAATAAAAACCGCAGAGGTAATCAAATACCACCAAAAGAAAGCTCTATTTGTGAGGAAAAAAAGGACAAAAATTTCATTTGGCTACAGTGTTGTATGACCGAGTTATTGTCATTCAAACTGTGAGAGCACCAAAAGCTGAAAATTGGTCTGCTTATTAAGGGGGTTTAAGTGACCAGTGGTCAAGTGGTTAAAGTGTATCTCAAGCCAAAGCTTTTTTTCAGGGGATAATGTAGTGTATGGAATAGGTAGAACTGTCAATTGTGCTGTCTGTGCCCTGTTTGGGAGACATCCCTTCACTTTGGGCAAGTTCACACAGTATACACGTGCAGTTCGTTTCATTCTGAATCAAAATTTAAACACATTTTTCCTTTCAATAGTAATGAATTTATATGAATCTGAATTAATGAATTAATTCTTTTTTTTTTATTAGAGAAAAAGAAAATCAGAGTACAAATTACAGCCAGGGTACCTAAGTACCACACAATAGCACATAGTCAAAACATATCAAATAAATACTCTGAAAGTAAGCAACTTTTATATCTTATAACAAAGAAAAGCAAAGGGAAACATCACTATCTAGGATATTACCTGCTAGTAGCTAATGCTAAGAAGAAAGGAAAGAAAGAGATAGAGAAAAAGAGAGAAAGAAAGAAGAAAAAAAAAAAGGAGGAGGGGGGCCAAAGACACCGTAGTGAACAGACTATCTAACGTCTTCTACCTACCACGAAGAGTGGAAAGGAAATGATCAAAGCCAAGACTACAATCTCATCCCGTATAGAGTTGTAAATATTGATTAGAATACCTGAACGTCACCCAGGGTAACCACGTCTGATTGAATTTTTCTGACGATTCCCTGGCAATTGCTATAGTTTCCTCCATTTGATGAATATTCTCTATGGAGCTAAACCCTTCCGATATGGAAGGGATATCTTTCGATTTCCAGTGCCTGGGAATCAAAACTTTCGCTGCGTTCAATAGAGAGAGCTCTGAGGATTTATCTCCTTTTTAAGGAAATCAAAAGATTTTAAGGTGTTAGCCTCAAAACAATGTATCATTAAGAGGGGCATCGATTGATCAGTTGGTGCCAAAAAATGCAGGTCCATCACCGGCATGAAATCAGGATTACGAGTAATAGGGGTAAGTGGACCGGGACATGAGGACAATTTATGATGTTTCATCATCATATGAAACACTCTAAGCGTGGACCCCACCAAGGGATGCTGCTGCAAACTCTGCGGGAGTTTCCCCCAAGGAATCCAAGGAAGGAATCTAAGGCCTCGTACACACGATCGGACATATCCGATGAAAATGGTCCGCGGACCATTTCCATCGGATATGTCCGATCGGGAGTTTGATCCGATGGCGTGTACACACCATCGGATCAAATTCCCCGCCGCCGGACGGCGCGGTGACGCGGCGGTGACGTTGACGCCGCCGCGTCATCGCCACGTCACCGCACCAGGAAGTAAAACACTTCCGCGCATGCGCCGAATCCATTCGGCGGCGGTGCGGCGGCGGCGCGGCGGCGGTGGGGGACGACATGTCTGCTGGTAAGTGTACTAACCAGCAGACATGTCGGGCGGACAGATTCCCACCGGATGGATTTCAAAGCATGCTTTGAAATCTGTCGGGTGGAGAAATCTGTCCGCTAGCCCATACACACGAGCGGAGATGTCTGCTGAAACGGTCCATCGGACCGTTTTCAGCGGACATATCCCCTCGTGTGTACGCGGCCTAAGGTGTAGTGTGGAAGATGCTTCCTCTAATGTAACCCAATCTTTCTGCTCCCTATGACAGTTCCAGTCCACAATTCTAGCGAGATGCATCCCGGAGTGATAGAGTTTAAAATCAGGCAGGCCTATACCCCCCTCATCCTTAAGTTTTGAGAGCGTATCCAGCTTTATCCGAGGTTTTTGCCCCTTCCAAATAAAAGTACGTACAATAGCCTGAAGTCTTTTTAAAAAAAAGACCTGGAAGTGGAATAGGTAAAGTATGAAAATAATATAGGATTCTGGGTAAAATTACCATCCTCAATATGGCAGCTCTGCCAAACCAGGAGAAAGGTCTAGAGGTCCAACCTTTAAGATCTACTTGGATTTTTTTTAACAAGGGGAGGAAATTAATGTTATAGATATCTCCAAAGTTAGCCGCCAGTTTAATTCCTAGATAGGTAATAGATGAAGTTACCCACTTAAACGAGCTGGAAGAGCGTGCACTCTCTAAGGAATCAGATGACAGTGTAAGATTAAGGGCTTCCGATTTAGAATCATTAGTTTTCATACTGGAAATATAGCTGAAAATTTTGAAGGCTTTAGAAAGGTTCGGAATTGAGTCGTCAGGCCGTGTCAAAAAAAAAAAAGGTCGTCCGCATATGCTGCCATTTTAAAGTCACGCTGGCCTATCTGGAAGCCCTGTATCTCCGAATTTGCATTAACTGTGCGAATAAAAGGCTCTAAAGATAAAATAAATAAAAGAGAGGAAAGAGGACATCCCTGCCTTGTGCCATTGTTTATATCCACTGCTTCTGAAAGAGTGCCATTGACTTTAAGCTGTGCCCGAGGTTTATAATATGAAGCCGATATCCACGCCATCATGTGCGATCCTTACCCAATATGTCTGCAAGTAGCAAACATATAGTTCCATGCGACACGGTCGAAGGCCTTCTCCGCATCAGTTGAGAGGAGAAGGCCCTCAATTCCCAGAGTATGTGCAAAATTAACCAGATTAAGGGCTTTATGACATTATTCCGTGCTTCCCTTCCTTGCATGAATCCCACCTGTTCTGGGCCTATAAGTTTTGAAAGGAATGGTGTCAATCTAGATGCCAATAATTTTGCCAATATTTTTAGGTCCAAATTCAACAATGAGATTGGCCTGTAACTTGTACAGTCAGTAGGGTCCTTCGAACGTTTAGGGATCAGTGTTACATATGCCGTCGTAAAAGTGCTCGAGGTTGATGAGGAAATTCGGAAATAATCCAATGTATGGACTAAGGGAGCTTTCAGGGTGTATATAAAAGTTTTATAATAATGGGCTGTAAACCCATCTGGGCCTGTACTCTTGCCCGGTTTTAGAGTTTTAATTGCCACCATAAGTTCTTCCTCTGAGATCGGCATTTCCAAGATATCGCACTCAGCCGAAGATAAAGTAGGCATGCCACTCTCCACGATGTATTCTTGCAAAATGGATTCTCTATTTCCTTGAAGCTCTGCGGGTTTATGTATCGCAGGGAGATTATAAAGCTTAGTGTAAAAAGCATGAAATTGTGCCGCAATTTGGTCAGTTTTTTGTATAAGTTGGCCCTTAGAAGTCTTAATAGAAAGAATAGAATGTGCATGAGAAATTGTTTTAAGGGTTTTTGCCAGGTATTTGCCGCACTTATCCCCATGTTCATAATGAAAGCCCTTCTTAAAATAGAGAATACGTTTAGCTTTAAGATTAAGTATGGAGTTAAGTTTTTCCCGCGTTTTTGACAGTTCCAACATAAGCGCCTCTAAATGTGACTGTTTATGTTGGCTTTCCAAGACGGCAATTTTTTCCGCCAATGCCGAGGTAACTTTTTTCCGCTTCACTTTTCTTAATAGAACCTAGGCGCATAATTTCGCCGCATATGACTCACTTATGGGCCTCCCAAATTGTCAAAGGTGACATATCTTCTGTGGTATTAAGCTCAAAATATAATTTGAGCGCCTGGTGAATCTGTTGACAAGTAAAGGGGTCCGTCAATAGGGTGTAATTCAACCGCCAGTTGCATGGTCTAGAAGGCCTATCTGATTGTGAGAGGGAAATCGATACCGGACAATGATCCGAAAGTTATTGTCCTAAAATGTGTTTGGGGACCTGGATCCTGTCCCAGGAAACATGTATCAATGCAAAAAAAAGTTTTAAAAACTGACATTTTTTCGGGAGCAGTGAATTTAATATGGCTAAAAGTGAAACAATAAAAGTGAATTATTCCTTTAAATTTCGTACCTGGGGAGGGGGGGGGATGTGTAAAGTAAGCATGTGAAATAGCGCAAGTGTCATTTCTGAAAGGAAAAAAAGTAATTTAAACTGGACTTACCGCTATAATGAATTGTCGGCTCCGGCAATTCAGAAAAAATTCATTCATAAAAAAAAAAAGCGTAGGGGTCCCCCAAAATTAAATTACCAGGCCCTTTAGGTCTGGTATGGATATTAAGGGGAACCCTGCCATCAATTTTTAAAAAAAAATGATGTGGGGTTTCCCCCAAATATCCATTCCAGACCCTTCAGGTCTGGTGGGGATTTTAAGGGGAACTCCACCCCAATTTTTTTTTTTTTAAATGGCGTTACATAGTTACATAGTTACATAGTTAGCTAGGTTGAAAAAAGACACAAGTCCACAACAAAATAAAACACAGTACAATCCCATACACCCAACTCCATACCCACAGTTGATCCAGAGGAAGGGAAAAAAAAAACAGCAAAGCGATGATCCAATTTGCTACAGGAGGGGAAAAAATTCCTTCCTGATCCCCCGAGAGGCAATCGGATTTACCCCGGATCAACTTTACCTACAAAACTTAGTACTCAGTTATATTATGTGCATTTAGGAAAGAATCCAGGCCTCTCTTAAAGCAATCTACTGAGCTGGCCAGAACCACCTCTGGAGGGAGTCTGTTCCACATTTTCACAGCTCTTACTGTGAAGAAACCTTTCCGTATTTGGAGGTGAAATCTCTTTTCCTCCAGACGTAAAGAGTGCCCCATTGTCCTCAGTGTTGACCTTAAAGTGAATAACTCAACACCAAGTTCACTATATGGACCCTTTTATATATTTGTACATGTTGATCATATCCCCCCTTATTCTCCTCTTCCCAAGAGTGAATAAATTCAGTTCTTCTAATCTTTCCTCATAGCTGAGCTCCTCCATGCCTCTTATCAGTTTGGTTGCCCTTCACTGCACTTTCTCCAGTTCTCCGATATCCTTTTTGAGAACTGGTGCCCAAAACTGGACTGGATATTCCAGATGAGGTCTTACTAATGATTTGTACAGGGGCAAAATTATATCTCTGGAGTCCATACCTCTCTTAATACAAGAAAGGACTTTGCTCGCTTTGTAAACCGCAGCTTGGCATTGCATGCCATTATTGAGCTTATGATCAACTAAAACCCCCCGATCCTTCTCCACTACAGATCTCTCCAGTTGAACTCCCCCTAGCATGCATGTATGATGCATGCATATTCTTAGCCCCCAAGTGCATAACTTTACATTTATCAACATTTAACCTCATCTGACACTTAGTCGCCCAATTAGACAGAGCATTGAGGTCGGCTTGTAGATTGGAGATATCCTGCAAGGACGTTATTCCACTGCATAGCTTGGTGTCATCTGCAAAAACAGAAATGTTACTTTTGATCTCAGACCCAATATCATTTATAAAGATACTAAAAAGTAAGGGTCCCAACACTGAACCTTGGGGTACACCACGGATAACCTTGGACCATTCAGAGTAAGAATCATTAACCACAACTCTCTGAATCCTGGCTTTCAGACAGTTTTCTATCCATTTACAAACCAATATATCCAATCCTGTAGACCTTACCTTACACATGAGCCGTGTGTGGGGAACTGTATCAAACGCTTTTGCAAAATCCAAGTTGAGTTCCACCAAAAATACACACCAGACCCCTTATCCGAGCACGTTAACCTGGCCGGACCGCAGAAAAGAGGGGGGGGGACATAGTGTGGTCCCCCCCTCTCCTGAACCGCACCAGGCCACATGTTGATGGGGTGTCATGGCCAAACTCGGCCACTAGATTGCAGCAGCGGGCCTTCGGCGCGCACATTCGCTTTAACGGCACGCTCATTCGCGGTGACGCGCGCGGGCACGTGTGGACGCCATCTTGGCGCCCAGGAGGGGATATTTAGGTGTGCTGATCCCTCTGCCTCTTGCTGCTGGATCTACAGCGTGTCCCTGAGAACTGACCTGATATCTGTACCTGATTGACTCCTGTTCTTGTACCCGGCCTGCCTCCGACTACCTCTGATCGCCGCCTGCCCTGACCCACGGCCTGTCTGACCACGCTTCTGCTCATCCGCCTGTCTGTCTGCTGCCCGCCTGTTACCGACCCCAGGCTTGTTCACGATCCATCCTTGCTCAGTCCCTGCACCAAGATCCGCTCGCTCACACTGATCCGGCTGACCTGGTTCGGTTACAAACTGTGTACTACAGGACACCTCCCTCTGTGCTGGCCTGACCCTACTACAGGACTGTGTACTACAGGACACCTCCCTCTGTGCTGGCCTGACCCTGCTACAGGACTGTGTACTACAGGACACCTCCCTCTGTGCTGGCCTGACCCTGCTACAGGACTGTGTACTACAGGACACCTCCCTCGGTGCTGGCCTGTTCCTGCTGTTAGAACTGTGTACTACAGAACACCTTCCTTGTGCTGAACTCTGACCCGTGGAAACCGGCCTCAGCTCTGTTGATCCTGCCCAGAAGTGCAGTGGCTTCCACTCTACCGGTACCAGTGGTCGTGCCAGGCGCTTGTGCGACTCTGCACTTTCGGGCTCCCTGTCTCCTCTATCAGGGCCTCCGGAGTGGGAGGAGCACGAGCAGCCGTTCCCTGCGCATCAGGCTCCACCACCAGGTGCGTGACATGGGGACAAGGGCCTCATCCCCACAACCCTTGCCCAGTGGTTGTGGGGGTCTGCGGGCGGGGGGCTTATCAGAATCTGGAAGAACAAAGGGGACCCCCAGATCCTGCCCCCTATGTGAATTGGTAATGGGGTACATTGTACCCCCACCATTTCACAAAGGAAGTGTAAATTGTTGTAAAAAACACACACAGACACCGTAGAAAAAGTCCTTTATTAATAAAAAATAAATAAAAAAAATCCATCGGTGGTAATCCACTCAGTCCCGGCTCCCTGCTCCAACGTTGTCTTCTATCCAGCGATGGGTGACACCATGTGCAAAATCAGCTTCCAGGTTTTATTGTCAAAGCTTATTTGAACAAGCTGAAGTTAGAGGCTGATTGGCTACCAAGTACAGCTGCACCAGATACTGAGTGCCCCAGTTTTAGTAAATCTCCCCCTATGTGTGTCGTGCTCTGGGGTGCCATTCATTTTTTTATGGCACCCCAACTCACAAAGGCAACACATCTGCATTGCAGTGCTGTGCATTGTGTTTTTAATGATTGGTTATTAGTTGCATTGGCAGCCCATTCAAAGCAAGTATTTTATTGAAATAAAGGTGATTGTTTTTGAACCATGGTGCTTTAGCAAATGAAATATTATTCATTTAGGCTTTACATCTACTATAGTTTGTAGCAAGGAATGCATCCTGCAAAACCTTGGAAATAATGAACCACTCAGTTCACAATGGGCAAGGCAGGCCATAAGAACTTTTCTACAATCATATGACTATACAGTCTGAGTTTTGCCACTGGGGTGTATGATCAGCACAATTTACACAATTTACAAGTACACGTAATGCTAAATGATTCTTTTTTCAACTCAAAACACAAATACAAGATGACTTAAAGGAGTTGTAAAGGAAAACATTTTTTTTGCTGAAATGACTGTTTACAGCAGGGGTGTCCAAACTTTTTACAAAGAGGGCCAGATTTGATGAAGTGAACATGCATGAGGGTCGACAATTTTGCCTGACATTCTTTGAACCATTACATTTCGGTCTAAATGTGTTCGTCTGAGCAACTAATACACCGCCCAACAAGAATTATTTTGCCTTTGTGGCTGTGTGTGGTGAAGAGATGAGTTTGGGCGTGTTATTTGGATATACTGTATATATTTATTTTGTGTCCCCAACGAATCCCAGAGCGCTGCTTAGGACTAAGGATGAGCTTGGGCGTGTTATTTGAATAAACCGTATTTATCATCGTATAACACGCACAGGCTTACCATTGCCATGAACGCAGCCTCACCATTGCCATAAATGCAGTCTCACCATTGCCATGAATGCAGCCTTACCAATGGCATGAATGCAGCCTTACCATTGCAACCAATGCAGCCTCACATGTGCTATAAATGCAGCCTCACATGTGCCATGAATGCAGATTTACATGTGCCATGAATGCAGCCTTACCATTGAAACCGATGCAGCCTTACCATTGCAGCCAATGCAGCCTCACATGTGCCATAAATGCAGCCTCACATGTGCCATGAATGCATCCTTACCATTGCCATCAGTGCAGCTTAAACGATGCTCAACTGCAGCCTCGGAGGGCTGAGGGAGGGGGGCGGGACGAGTGCCGACAGATTACAATCAGGAGAATCTCTTGTTTACTCTGTGGCCTCTTTAACCACTTCTATACAGTGCACTAACGCACCTTCCTGCCCAAGCCAATTTTCAGCTTTCAGCACTGTCGCACTTTGAATGACAATTGCGTGGTCATGCCACACTGTACCAAAACAAAATTGGCGTCCTTTTTTCCCCACAAATAGAGCTTTCTTTTGGTGGTATTTGATTTTTTTTTTTTTGCGCAACAACTAAAAAAAGACTGACATTTTTTTTTCTGTTAATTTTTTTAAATAAGTAAGTTTTCTCGTTCAATGGCGACACTGATGGGCACTGATGGGCACCGATAAGGTAGTACTAATGGGCACCGATGAGGTGGCACTGATAGGCGGCGCTGGTATGCGGCACTGATGGGCACTCATAGGCAGCACTGATGGGCACACGTAGGCGGCACATATGGGCACTCATGGGCGGCACATATGGGTGGCACTAATGGGTACTTATGGGTGGCACTGATGGGTACTTATGGGTGGCACAGATGGGCACTGATAGGTGGGCACTGGGCATGGATTGGCACCGGGGGCGCGCAGCGGCTCAATATCCTGGCGACGTCATATGACGTCAAGTCAGGAACTAGTAACCACTTCGCCGCCGTCAATATGTCATTGGCGGGCGGCAACTGGTCCCGTCTCCTATTATAGACAGAACAGTCGACCAATGGCATCCCAGGAGACGGGACAAGTAAACAGAAGATTCTCTTCATGTAATCTGACGGCGCTTGTCAGATTATATATATATATATCCAAATCCCCAGGGGGGCCATATTAAATCAACAGGGGGGCCGCATTTGGCCCCCGGGCCGGACTTTGGACATGCCTGGTTTACAGGGTATAGAGACATAATAGTTTTAAAAATGATTAAAAATAGATAAAAATCAATAATATAATGTGCCTGCAGTTTCAGTTTCGTTTTTCATCTAGTTTAATGCTTGTGTGAAGTACACACAGAGACACAGAGCCAATACAGGGCAGTGTTTGTTTTTAAAATGAAACTGATTGGTTCTGAGGGGTTTTAGACACATAGGGCCAGATTCACAGAGCCATTACTCCGGTCTATCTCCTGGTAGACCGGAGTACTTTCAAATTACGTGCGTCGTATCATTAGTTTGAATCCTCAAACCATGATTCGACGGCTTCGGGATTCGATCCGCCAGGCTTACGTCTTCGTACGCCTTCGGATCTACGCTGCAATCTTTTTGCAGCCGCTAGGTGGAGTTCGGGACGTTTTCCGCGTCGGGGTATGCAAATGAGTTTTTTCCGGCGATCCACGAAGTTACGATCGTCCTTCGCAATCTCTTACGGCATCTGTAGTCATCTTTTTGCTGCGTAAAGTTATACCAGCTATTAGCTGGTCTATAGTTAGACGGCCCATGTTAACTATGGCCGTCGTTCCCGCGTCGAATTTCATTATTTATTTATTTTTGCGTAAGTGGTCCGGGAATAGGAATGTACGTAAACTACGCTACTAAAAAAAATGACGTAAAGACGTTATTTCGCGCAATGCACGGCGGGAAATTTCTGAACGGAGCATGCGCAGTTCGATCGCCGCGGGGACGCGCCGAATTTAAATGCTTCACGCCCCCTAATCGCGTATTTCGATTCCGCCGCGAGAAATACACTACGCCGCCGAACCTTACGGGCCGAAATCTTCCTGGATTAGACTTAGAGCCAGGTAAAATACGGTGGCGTAGTGTATCTCTGATACTCTGCGCCAGGGCAATTGTACCTGAATCTGGCCCATAGTAATCACACCTCCTTGATTAGAGACCACAGAGAGAAGCTCCCAGTACTTTTTTCATAATGAAACAGACAAACAGGAAGTGTGCAGACCAGAGAAGGATTACAGCAAAAACAAACAATGAGGACATGAAACCAGGACTGCATTAGGGTAGTGACCCTTTAATGTTCCCTAGAAACTTCTATGTATATATTCTAACAGCAATTATAGCAAACTCCATTTTATTATTACAGTTGAATAGTCATGTTTGCATGGAAAGCATGCATTCAAGTAAATCGTTATTAAACACTCAACAAACCATTATACTCTTGATATACTCTCTGACCCATTTACTTATCTCTGTATATTGTAAATCTTTATAAAAATCAAAATGTGCATATTCAATTAAAGAATAGAATCAAGCCATTTAAAAAAACATGCCATAAGTTAGTAAAAGTAAGAATGTAAGTTAAAAAGTTTTTCTTTTGCCTGACCCTGCACTACTGATATACACATACTGGGCCAGATTCACAGAGCCAGTACTCCAGTCTATCTCCTGATAAACCGGCGTACTTTCAAATTACGCGCGTCGTATCATTAGTTTGAATCCTCAAACCATGATTTGACGGCTTCGGGCTTCGATCCGCCAGGCTTACGTCTTCGTACGCCTTCGGATCTACGCTGCAATCTTTTTGCGGCCGCTGGGTGGAGTTCAGGACGTTTTCCGCGTCGGGGTATGCAAATGGGCTTTTTCCGGCGATCCACAAAGTTACGATCGTCCTTCGCAATCTCTTACGGCATCTGTAGTCATCTTTTTGCTGCGTAAAGTTATACCAGCTATTAGCTGGTCTATAGTTAGACGGCCCATGTTAAGTATGGCCGTCGTTCCCCCGTCGAATTTCATTTTTTTTTTTTTTTTGCGTAAGTGGTCCGGGAATAGGAATGTACGTAAACTACGCTACTAAAAAAAAATGACGTAATGACGTTATTTCGCGCAATGCACGGCGGGAAATTTCTGAACGGAGCATGCGCAGTTCGATCGCCGCGGGGACGCGCCGAATTTAAATGCTTCACGCCCCCTAATCGCGTATTTCGATTCCGCCGCGAGAAATACACTACGCCGCCGTACGGGCCGAAATCTTCCTGGATTCGACTTAGAGCCAGGTAAAATACGGCGGCGTTGTGTATCTCTGAATCTGGCCCACTGTGTTTTATGGTAGAAATAGAGTGAGTATTTTTATATAGTCATATCCAATAAACTGGGAAGTTGGCAGACCTGACAGCTCAGTCTAATGTCTTATTAGCTCTTTACAAGCCCTTAGACAAGTTTTTGGCCAACGCCCTTCGGATGAAAGTCCAAGACTTTGTCTGCGGAAAACCCGATTGTGTGTATGAGGCTTAAGAGTCAGGGACACATTTTCATACAGAAGCAAATAAGTGTCACACAGGCAGGGATCCTCGCCTGAAAACTCAATCAACACATTTATGATGATGAAACATTCTTTCAACTAACTGAAATTAAGACGTTTGGAGAAGGGTTTATGTCTTACTTACTTACCTACAGTAATGGCTTTCCATATATCTCGAAGGAAAAGGTCAATAAGCCGCACATCATGAAGCAGACCCATGTGCATGGAGTTAGATGAATAGTAGCCTCAACCCAGCCTCCAATGCATTTCACTCCACCCCCTGGAGCTTAATCATGGGAAACTTGGTGTTTAAAAGTTTTTTTTGCTAGATAATTAGTTATAAACCCCAAACATTATATATATTTTTTCAGACACCCTAGAGAATAAAATGGCGATTGTTGCAATACTTTATGTCACACCGTATTTGTGCAGCGCTCTTAGGCCGCGTACACACGATAGGTTAACCAGAGGACAACGGTCTGATGGACCGTTTTCATCGGTCAAAACCGATCGTATGTAGGGCCCATAGGTTATTTAACCTTTGGTTAAAAAAAAGCCAACTTGCTTTAAAATCTAACCGATGGACGCCTAACGATAGTTCAAAATCGATCGTTAGTAGGCACTACCATCGGTTAAAAATCCACGCATTTTCAGAATCAAGTCGACGCATGCTTGGAAGCATTGAAGTTCATTTTTTTCAGCACGTCGTTGTGTTTTACATCACCGCGTTCTACCACGATCGTTTTTTTAACCAATGGTGTGTACAGAGGCGTATCGAGTGTAAATGGCGCCTATGGCAAGCACTGAAACTGCGCCCCCTGTCGAAACATTTGAAACCCATCTTTCAGATAACCTTAACAAGAAAAAACAGCTAAAAAAACTAGTGATATTTATCATCCCTTGTGATACCTTGGGTAGTGACATATCCTCTTTATGGAGAAATCTGGGGTTTATTAGACCCCTGATCCCTCCTCTGCCCTCCAAGGCCAGGTAAATGCAGAACCAATACTGGAAGTGATGAAATCTCCATCACTTAAGGCCTCGGTTTTCACAGAGGAGAGGGAGAATCTGATGTTCCTTCTTCTTTGTGCTCTGCCAATCTGACCAGTTAAAATGGGAGAGCCTGGGAGAACTGGGGAGGACTGTGGCTAAACGCAACAAGCGATATCGCTGCCATTGTCCATTAGCAAAGGTGCTGAAAAGGAGATCCTGCCTATGCTTGGGAGGAGGGAGGAAGAGACCCTGGTAAATGCCTTGCTGCCCAGCCACTCAACAGCGCCCCTTTCAAATGGTGCCCATGGCACTTGCCATGGCTGCCATACCCTAGATACGCCACTGGGTGTGTAGGCACATCAGATCATCAGTCAGCTTCATCGGTTAACTGATGAGAACGGACTGATTGTGTGTACGAGGCCTTACAAGCGCAATTATTTTGGAAAAAAAAAAGAATAAAAAAAAAAAAGACAGCAGTAAAGTTAACCCAATTGTTTTCTATATTGTGAAAGATGATGTTAGGCTGAGTAAATTGATACCCAAGTATTTTGATACTTCAAAATTTCGCCCACTCATGAAATGTCGAGAAACTTTGACCCTTAAGAATCTTCATAGACAAGGTTTAAATGGGTCTTTTTCCAGAAGTATTGCTCTCGCTCTAATGATCGCAGTGAAACCACACATGTGTGGTTTGAGCACCAATTTCATATGGCGGCGCAACTTCCGTATGCTTTAAAAAAAATCATATTTATTTTACTTTTTATTTTTACAAAAAATAAAAAATTGGGTCACATTTATTGCTATTACAAGGAATGTAAACAACCCTTGTAATAAAAAAAAGCATGACAGGACCTCTTAAATGTGAGATCTGTGGTCAAAAAGACTTCAGATCTCACGTTTAGGCTGGGTTCACACTTGTGCGGTGAGAATTTCAGCTCTTTTATCTCTGCAGACAGATAAGAGAAGTGTTCAGCAGATTAGCTCCGTTTTTGCTGCGAATTTGGAGACCTGGGGGAAGTTCTGAGTGAGAGGAGAGTGGGGGAGAAATGTATTGAGCTGAATGAGAGAAATTCCTGAAGAGAACTGAACACATCTGCGAATCAGGTGCGTACCCATAGAAGATAATGGGACTGAATTCGCACCTGAGCCGCACCGCAAGGCCTCCACAATGCATACGGATTTCCGGCAATGCGCAGTGCGAATGCATCGCACATATGTGAACCAGCCTCATTGAAAACAGTGGCCCAGATTCAGGTACATCTGCGCATTATTGGACCGGCGTAGCGCACCGCCTTTACGTTAGACTTGCGCAATTTTGCCGCGTAATCACCCTATTCTCGTAGCTTTTGCGCAGGAAATTGCGCATACGTAACGTTTTTTCAGAGGCGTAAGGAGGAGTAATACAAATTGGGAAGGACGTGGGCGTGTTACATTGAAATGAGCCGTGACCCCATGCAAATGAAGGGCCGGCCGGCTCGCGCATGCGTGCTTGAAGGAGACCATGTCAGCTCCGCTGTGCGCATGCTCACAACTCGGGAGCGGCGCAATCAGTGAAATTGGAAATGGACTAGGACAACGTTGTGAACTACGCAGACAGCATAAATAGACACACACAAACGCACTTGCTTTGCAAAAGTACATCCCTTTGTCCCTTCCCATTTAACAAAGTGCTTTTGTCCTGTTGTTCGTTGCGGTGTGTTTTGTAGTTGTCAGATTAGTGTTCTGTGTGATCAAGTGTTTGTTAGTAGATTTTTGAAAGTGGTTTTTGATAAGTGTTTGAGAGACTGTTTGTTTGATTGATATATTTGTGTTTGTTTCTTTTCCTGCTGTATTTTTGTTTTGTTTTTTGGTGACTGTTTCTTGCTCAGTAGTTTTCTCTCTGTGTGTGTGTTTTTTTTTGATTGGTTGTGCTTGTTTGTGTGCGTGAATTTTGTTGACTGGGATTGATTTTTTTTGGAAGGATGAGTGAGAGAAAACGCAAAGCTGAATTTTACACTTGTGGAAAAACAGATTCTTGCCCGGGCCATTAGCGAGTATGGGCGTTTCCTCCACAGCCCACAGAGTGCCAACACCACCCCGGCCAGGAGGAGGGAGATTTTGGATAGGATCACTGACCAGGTGAATTCAGCGGGGCAGGGGGAGACACGGACCAGGTCTGGGATTGACAAAAAAATCAATGACCTCCGGCGTCTGGTCAAAAAGAAGCTGGCCAGAATGCATGCCCATGCCAGGGGCACAGGAGGGGGCCCACCATGCCGTATTAGCCTGACAGCGGAGGAGCTTGCGGTGGCCCTGACCTTTCATCGGCATGAAGTTGCGGGCCTGCCCGGCTTTGACTCAAGTCCGGAGCCCGTGGTGCCAGGTAAGTTTTATTTATTTTTAATATCAGGTGTGTAGCATGTGTGGGGGAGGGGGTGAAAGGGAATATGTGGCAAGTGTGTGGATCCTCCAACCTGTGAATGTTTTGTGTCATCCACAGATGTGCAGGAGGGTGCAGGGCCATCTGGCCTGACCGCACCAACCCCAGGACAGCAGCCTAATGAGGCCCCCCCGACAAGGCCGGAGTCCGCAGAGGAGGTTCAAGAGGAGCAGGAGAATCATGAGGAGGAGGAGAATCATGAGGAGGAGGAGAATCATGAGGAGGAGGAGTCCATGTCAGGCACTGGACGTTTGGGTTTTGAGGACTCTTCCCCTCTGCCTGGCAGCAGGCAGGCCTCCCTAAGGGGGAGCCCCCCCCTCCTCCCCCAACATGGCTCCCCTCACAAGGGCCTCCCCTTCTCCCTGGCCACAAGCATCAGCTGGAGGCAGGATGTCATCCCAGACCACCAGGGGGTTGGCCGATCTCCTGCCCGCCACCCTGAGAAGGGACCAGTTCCTCCAGACCCGCCATCTGGGACAGGTCAGCCAGACATTGGTGCGGATGGAGGAGAGCCTGTCCTCCATCAAGGATACGCTGGGGAACCTGGACTCCCACTCCCGGGCTTTCACAACCTGCCTAAACGAACTGCAGACGACATCAGCAGGCGTTGGGCAGGATGTGAGGGCCCTTACCCTGGCTATCCAGGCCAACACGGCAACACTTGGTGCTGCCCTGGACAGAATAGCCGTGGCCTTGGAGGGCAGGCCGCCAGGTGGGCAGAGATCAGGGGCTGCTCCTCCTTCCCCGGTTTTACCCCTCCCCATGAGTCTCCCCTGAGAAGCCGGGGCCGTGGCCGGGGGTGCCCCAGGCGTGGCTCACGCAGAGGGCACTAATTTGTTTTTCCCCATTTTTTTTTTTTTAAATAGATTTTATTTATTTTTTGTCATTTTTTTTTTTGTTTTTCATTTTTTTTTTTTTTTTGCAGGAAATTTTTTGCTTTGGCAGGTCATTTTTTTTGGTTATTTTTTTTTTGTGTTGTGAATGCTGTGTGAATGTGGGGGTGACATTCCTGCCGGAAAAGGGGTGTCACCCTCTATTTTGGTGGAGAAGGGTTCCCCAGGACCAGGGAGAAGTGATCCCCAGGTCCGTGTGAATGGTGTATGAATGTACAGTGACATAATTGGAGCCTTGGCGTGGCGTTGCTGCTCACAAGTCCAGCACGGTGGACTGGTGCCAATCCAATTTGATGAGGATGTGATGTGTATGTGCTAGGGACCACAGTGGTGTGCATGCATGCATTCTCATTGTGCCATGATTAATGTGTGTGTTTAACGTGCAAAGATGCATAATGTGAGCTGGCATGAGATGGGGTCATGAGATGGGGTACCAGTGCATATGCAGAGTCACCTTGAAGGGAAAAGACAGGAGGATGTTAGTCATGCATGTGCCACTTGTGAGGTGTGCATCACGGGAGGGGATAGTCATGCCTGACTCCCATGTCACTCACCAACCAGCCAGCTGTCCCCATACATGTTCTGTTCGAAATCTGTGGGGATGAGGCTCTGATTGGATATGTAGCTGTCATGAGTGTCATGGGTGGTGCCATGTGTTGGGCTGCTGATGTCCTCCTGCAAGGTTGTGGTCATTCCAGGATGACATGAGGGGTGAATCTGAAGATGCGAGACACCTCAGAATCACTCATGCCAAAGATGTCTATGCGTGTGTGATATATCAAGTGAAGAGTGAGGGGCTTGTATCAGATAATAATATTGTATTAGATTAGATTAAATTGTAAATTTTATATAAGCAAATAAAAAATAAAAATAAAACATCTCCCGTGCCCTCCTTAGTGCCCTCCTCAGTGCCCTCCTCAGTGCCCTCATCCTTCTTTGTTCATCTAAAGTCAGTAGTATAGCTATGCGCGACGATGCCCCTGGCATGTTGGCATACAGATTGTTGTGCAACACGTGTGACTGCTGAACTCCTCACTAACAGTGTTGCTTTATCTGACAAGTAGACTTTTTTTCTCTTTTTAGACCAGCTTTTATATGCTCTAATTTTAGACAGGACATTTTGCTGTTGAACACACTGCGTCGCCTGCGCTGCCCCAACGTTATTTTGTGGATCCCCGTAAGTCCCTCATTAGCATATTTGACTAGCAAATCAATGGTGTGTCTAGCGCACTTTTGCGCGGAAGGATGCGCCAGTCTAACGAAATTACGCGGGACAAAAAAAGTCGATTTTTTGCGTATCTCGTTCTGGGGATGCCGCGCAACGAAACGCACGCGCACATTTAGACTTACGCACACGCATCTCCTGTTGCGCAGGCGTAATCGCTCTGTGAATCTGGGCCAATGTATTTAAAAATGTTCTGCGTATTAGATGCGGTTTAAGCCGCAACCAATTCGCATAGGTGTGAACCCGGCCTCACACTTGAATTCAAGAAAAAAAATGTATTTGTTTTAATTCCCCTTTAAGACCATTGGGCGGAAGTGACGTTTGACATTGCTTCCGTCATCCAATGATATGGAGCCAAGCGGGGGCCATCTTTACCTTTACCCATGTCTCAGAGGGGCGAGGACCTGATCCGCCACTACCGATGGCTCCGGTAAGTGGCAGAGATGACCGAAGCACGGCAGAAGGGGGGGCCTCTCCCGCCCCTGATTAACGTGATTTTGCGATGAATCCACTGCAGAGACCACTTTTATCAGAAGGAGGACCATCAGTTATTTTAGAATATACTGGGGTTATGGCATCTATCTGCCCCGACAAGATGTTGCCTTGTTTCGGATGCCTTGTCTCGTTCACAGTGGGAGGAGTTTCGTGTGTTGGCATTGGAAGCGGAGCGGCATGGGACGCCTTGTTCATCATGGTTATGGATGATTGCATTGGAGTCGCCGCAGGATTGATTCAGGATTTCTTGAGTGTGGCAACGTGGGACACGTATTCCAGGGCGTGGAGGGAATGGAATTCGTTGCTGGCAGAGGTAGGGGGACTGGAGCTGGGGGTGGATTTGTCTTCTGCGGTCCTCTATTTCATAGTGCATAATTTTATGCGGGGGCATCTGCTTCGGCTGTGGACCGCAAGTTGGTGGGCCTGGCCTTCTGGTTTAAGTTGCGGGCTAGTGGGAATGCCACAAAATCCTGTATGGTCAGGCAGGCAATGAAGGAATATCGCAGGAGGCACAGTTCTAGAGATTTCAGGCATCCAGTGTCGGCTGCCATATTGCAGGCTGTTTTGGAGCACCTGCGTTCCTGTTTATCGTGTTTTCAGTTTGTGACCCCAAGCAGTATGGGTCTCACTCTTTTCGCATTGGCGCGGCCACCGCAGTCAAGCAGATCGGCAGGTGGGAGTCCAACAGGTACCAGCTGTACGTCAGATTGCATTTGTTGTAGGGTGTGGGGGTTTCTTCTGTATTCTGGTGTCAAGCTGTTATTTTCCACCCTTTCTTTTGCTGTTTGTTTATGTTGTGTGTCGATGTGTCTAGTTGGTTGGTGGGTGGTACCGTGGTTATTTTTGTTTGTTTACAGGTCAGAGATGCCTTGTATGAATCCTGAGGCATTCCTAGGTGTACTGGGGAGCAAGGTGAGTGGAGGGCAGGCCTGAGGCCAGGCAGTTAGGAATCCCCAGGGAGTTGGGCAGTGTCCAATGGTTTGGGGTTCGGGGTATGATGTGGAGCAAAGTGGTCCCTGAAGCTAAACGTTTTGCCCATTTGGACAGGGCCCCAGATATTCTTGTGATACATGCTGGGGCATCAGATCTTCTAGGGAGCTTATCCGAGATATACGCTTTGATTTTCTCCGACTTTGTTGTGATTTTCCGTGAAACGTTTTAATTTGGTCGGATATCATGGCCCACACTGTGTGGTGGGAGGCTAGATCAGTGGATAAGATCAACAACGCTCAAGTCAAAGTCAATAAGTAGGTGGGAAAGTTTTTCTTTAGGAATGGAGGTTTGGTGGTCAGGCCCTTGGACTTGGAGTCTGACACGTGGCAGTTCCTTAGGGGCGATGGAGTTCCCCTCAACGCTGTGGCCACGGATTTGTGATTTCTGGGTTTGGAGGATGAAGTGCAGAGGGCTTTTCGGGTGTGGCGGGTCGTGCAGGTGTAAGGTGTCACACCTGTGGTGCTTTGGCATTTTGGGGTCCTTGGCGGTGGTATAATTAGTTTCATTTGGGTAAGCGGTGCAAAACCATCTCAGGTATGGTATACTCGGGTGGGAACGGTTCACTGTGTAGTGAACGGGTACCCTTAAGGACCTTGGGTGGCTGAGGTCAGCTGGGTTTAGGCCCTAAATCTATAAGTCACGGCTGGGGTGGCAACTCAGCTAGCTGGTGCCTCTGACACAGTAAAAGAGTATGGGTATATTGGTACTGTCAAGGACTTCAAAATCATTATATCTGGTTTTGGTCATTTAAATGTTATGTTGGTTAATTTAAATAAGGTTTGTATTGTTAATTAAAGGTCGTGTGCGGACATTTTACCCCACCTCAGGTGTTGTGTGGTCTTTTATGTCAAGGAAAGGGGGTTATGGAGGTCTCAAGGAAGAGGTAATGTGTAAGTTGGGAGGTTAGCTCTTAGCTACACTAGTCAAGAAAGGACCGTAGCTGAGCAGGAACACAGTCAGCAAAGGGTGGACATGACAGGGTGGTAAGGGTATCCAAGCAACTGAGGGGTAAGGGTGGTATTTGTGTTCGAAATAGCTGGCACCCCATTGGCTGGGGAAAAGGGTCTGGGGGAGCTAAGGATATATTAGCTTGAAAAGGGTAGTGGCACTTCAACAGTTGCTCGAGGTAGCTTGGGAAGAACATCCCTCCCTCCCGCCCGTACAATATGGTTAGGTCTTTGGTTGTCTGTGTGTTGGCATTTTTGGGTCCTTGGCGGCGGTATAATTTGGTTCATTTGGGTAAGCAGTGGGGAACCATCTCAGGTATGGTATCCTCGAGTGGGAACAGTTCACTGTGTAGTGAACAGGTAGCCTTAAGGACCATGGGTGGCTGAGGTCAGCTGGGTTTAGGCCCTGAGTCTATAAGTCACGGCTGGGGTGGCAACTCAGCTAGCTAGTGCCTTTGACACAGTAAAAGGGTATGGGTATATTGGTACTGTCAAGGACCTCAAAATCATTATATCTAGTTTTGGTAATTTAAATGTTATGTTGGTTAATTTAAATAAAGTTTTTATTGTTAATACAATACCCCGCCTCAGGTGTTTTGTGGTCTTTTATGTCAAGGAAAGGGGGTTATGGAGGTGGCAAGGAAAAAGGTAATGTGTCAGTTGGGAGGTTAGCTCTTAGCTACACTAGTGATGTTTTTTCACCTTAATACATCCTATGCATTAAGGTGAAAAAACTTCAGTCAGTTAGTTGCCCCCCAGCCCCCCCGTTTTACTCACCTGAGCCCTGGAATGTCCCACGCCGAGGACGCACAGCCTCTCTGCCAGGGGTTCTCGGCTCTTCATTGAATAGAGTGATAGCAGCGCAGTCATTGGCTCCCGCTGCTGTTAATCAAATCCAATGATGCGGCCATCGGGGTGTGGGGCCGAGTCCTACAATCGGTGGCTATGAACGCCAAATGTTTGACTCAGGAACGCGCCTGCAAGGTAACCCCCTTGGGAGAGCGCTTCTCCTAGGGGGTTATCTAATGCAAGGGGGAGCCGCGAGAGCCGCCGAGGGATACCAGAAAAACAAACTGCACAGTGGAAGTAAGTATGACATGTTTGTTATAAAATAAAAACATTGAACCTTTAGTGTCACCGTACACACGAGCAAATAGATTTGTTCAAATCGGTCGGACAGACCGATTTGAACAAATCTGTCTGCTGGGATGTATTGGTTTGATCGTGTACACACGATCAATCCAAAATCCCCGCTGGCAGACAGCGTGCTGACGTGTCGGTGACGTGGCGGTGACGTTGACGCTGCCACGTCACCGCACCAGGAAGTAAAACACTTCTGCGCATGCGTCAAAACCATTCGACGCGTGTGCGAGCAGATATGTCTGCTGGTTAGCATACTAGCCAGCAGACATGTCGGGCGGACGGGTTCCCAGCCGACAGAATTGAAAGCATGCTTTCAAATCTGTCGGGTGGCCAAATCCGTCTGTTTGCTCGTACACACGATCGAATCTGTCTGCTGAAACGGTGTGTACGCGGCCTAACAGTTATTCCCTGTTTTCCCTCTTTTTTGGGGGATTATATAGGTCTATTTAAGATCTTTTGGTTAGACAATATCTTTGCCTTGGTCTGAGCCTGCCCGTTCAGTGGATTCTTACTATTGGAGCCACGATATTTGTTCCTTTTTTGCTCCATAAACCCTGGGCTTCATGCTGTTGGTCTCATTGGACCTTTATGGATGAATGAGTAAGTATTTGTTTGAAGGGATTCAGCTTTGTACGTATTCAATCTTTACCAGTTGTAGCTCCCCCACACCCCGCACAAACATTTTAATGTTTGATGTATTCTATTTGAACATGATTTTGTAAAATGTATTTCTGATTGATATCTGTCTTTTAGTGTTCATTTAATATACTCCTCAACAAAACCCTGAAGAAGACTGCTGTAGTCGAAATGTGTAGGGTTATTGCTCTTTTGAGGAATAACATTATAAACATTTTCTATTTTTGGCATGTATGGCTCACTCCTTGTTTGCATCATGTTTCAATTTCATTTGGATTTTAAATGTTTGTATTAATAAAATTCTTTAATTCAAAACCATTGTTTCAAATACAAGTGTCTTTTGGTGCCTCCAAAGCCCCGTCCAATTTTCCCTTTCCTTGGGATGCGACACCTCTTTGACCCCTGGATAGTATAGGCCTTTCTGATTAAATATATTTTTATTTTCCTAAATAAAAACAGACTGACCATTTTGAAAATAAAAAAATGTACTTTCTGCTCTAAAATCTATCCAATAAAAAAAACTAAAAAAAAAAACGAATTTCTTCATCAATTTAGGCAAATATGTATACTGCTACATATTTGTGGTAAGAAAAAATCCATATATTGATTTTGATGGAATTTTTATTTATATCATTTGTCTTTACTACAGTATTAATGGCAGCGATCAACGAACTTATTGCAGGATTGTGATATTGCAGCAGTCCGCTGTAATATCGGAGACCATATTTTGGAGACCAGTGACACCAATACAGTGATCAGTGCTAAAAAAATATGCACTGTTACTGTACTAATGACAAAATATGCACTGTTACATTACTAATGACAAGGAAATGGTTAACATCAGGGGTGATCAAAGTGCTTTACTGTCAGAAACCATAAATCAGACCGAGACAGAAGTACAGCTAAATCACACTTGTTTAATAATAATAATAAAAAGATAAAGAGAGTAAGCATAGTCAAAACATAGCCAGAGTTCAGGAACCGGATCGGATACTGAGGCCGCGTACACACAACCAAATAAATCTGTTCAAATCGATCTGACAGACCGTTTTGATCAGATTTGTCTGCTGGGCTGTTTTGGTTTGATCGCTGTACACGCGATCAAACCAAAATCCCCGCCGGCAGACAGCACGGTGACGTGGCGATGACGTTGACGCCGCCACGTCACCGCACCAGGAAGTAAAACACTTCCGCGCATGGGTCAAATCCATTTGACGCATGTGCAGGCAGATATGTCTGCTGGTTAGCGTACTAACCATCAGACATATCGGACGGACGGATTCCCAGCAGACAGATTTTAAAGCATACTTTAAAATCTGTCTGCTGGAAAAATCTGTCTGTCCGCCCGTACACACGATCGAATCTGTCTGCTGAAACGGTCTGTCAGACCATTTCCAGCAGATAGATTTGATCATGTGTACGCGGCCTCAGACAAGCCAAAGATCAGGGAGCCAGAGATAAACGTAGAAGAAAAGCAAGCGGGATCAGGAGCCAGAAGGGATGTCAGCCAAGCAAAGTCTTCAACAGGAATGCAGGAGAAAGTCTCTGTAATGTTGACAAGGTGAAGGCAGAGAGCAAGTGAACTGGAAGGCTTAGGGCCCTTTCACACGTACAGTCCGTATTATCCGTATTTCATCCAACCATTTTCGGATGAAATACGGACATACATGTATCCCTATGGGATAGCGGGTGTCAGCGGATGAACAATTGTAATTGTTCGCCTCCGCAAAGATCTGCTTTGGAAGATGGAAGAAAACCCTATTTTTTCTTCCGTCTGCAGAGCGGATCGGATGAACACGGACACGCGGACATGTACTAACCAGCGGACATGTTGGACAGACGGGTTTCCAGCAGACAAGTTTTAAAGCATGCTTTAAAACTTTTGTCTGCTGGAAACCTGTCTGCTAGCCCGTACACACGATCGAATCTGTGGACCAGTTTCAGCAGATATATTCGATCGTGTGTACGCGGCCTTAGGAGCTGAGTGCATTTTGGCAGATCAACAAGTGTTTTTCTGTACTTGCAGAATCTTTATAGGGAGAAAAAAAAGGAATATATTGCAGAAATGTACCAAATATTTTTTTTAATTTTGGTGTGATATACACTTTAACTTGTGTCAAAAAATGTGCCAAAAAGTTTGCAGGTTTGCCACCAGAAATAAGGAAAAAACGATATTGCAGTATACAGCCTTTGTCCTTGGTCAGCTGAGCCACAAGAGCCATCAACCCAAAGAAATGGATAAACCAGACCCTTTTCTATAAAAATGTGGGATGACGGCAGCCATATTGTCACAGCAACCACAGTCGCTCCCATCCGTGGAGAAACTGTGGCTGTAATGCTGCCTGTGTCCCTCCTATTTTACAGCCTCTACTGCTCTGCTGTGGCTTATGGCTTATGATGGGTTAAGAAGCATGCATTGGGCACAGAGAGTGCTGGGGACTGGTTGCTGAGGGGAAACATATAAAAGTTTATTCACAGCATTGCTGAGGGATTAACCTACATTAGCTGGATATTGGGTGCAGAGAGATTAACATTCTACACATGTTTGGGGGCTGAGCACATTTTTAGGATTCAGTTTGCCTGCTGGTGGCACTGTAGTGCTCTGAGCTGATTGCTGCAGCTCCAGTGTCCACCAGCAGGTGTCTCCCAGCAGTCATCAGTTCCCAGCAATCAGCTCCACCTGGCCACATCTGCTAGGAGGGTACTTAAAGGGGTTGTAAAGACAAAAACATTTTCCTCCTAAATTAAAGTCTGAGGCCGTGTACACACGTACGAGAACCTCGACGGGCCAAACGAGGTTCTCGCCCGGGCCGTCGAAATCGTCGACCAAGCCGTTGGGAAAGGCGCCGAGCCATGGTTCTCGATGGGGCATCGAGCAAATAGAGAACCTGCTCTCTATTCTGGCTCGACGGCTTTCCCGACGGGATGCTCGCCGAAACCGTACACACGGCCGAGGTTCTCGGCAGAATGAGGATCCCAGCGAGCTTCTCGCTGGTTTCTGCAGAGAATCTCTGCCGTGTGTACGGGGCCTGACAGTAGCTGAAAAAGTAAAAAGTAATGTTTTGCATTATAACTAGTTTGATACCTGTTGAAATCGAGCTGTTTTATTCACCTCCGTCACTCCTGAATCGTTATTCTCACTGACTTCCTGGTTTGCGGTGCACATTCATTCTTGCTACATCACGGCCTAATGGGAACTACAGTTCTCATTAGGCTTAGCCTCCATGCCTGTGAGGGATAAGAGAGCATATTCACGCAGGCCTGTAGTCATAGGGAGGGGGTGAGCACATTCTGCTTTCCACCATGCAAAATGGCTCAAATGCTGGTGGAAAGCAAGAAGAGGAGAGACAAGAAATGGCATTTTCAAACCTGGATTACTGTATTTTGGAGGTCAAAAGGAAAAACGAGGTAAGTGATATTTAAATGCTCTAGCTTACAGCAATCAATTGATCCAATAAAAAACGAACCTTTAGTGTTCCTTTAAATTCCACTTTTGCTATGGCTCCTTTCCTCAGTATTTTGGCTGTCCTGCCTTGTTCCCTGTTTGCTCTGTTGCTGCCTGACTATCCTATTTCTTTGTTCCTTTCTCAGTCTTGCTTCCCTTCTTTCCATCTGCTCCCCCAGTTTTCTCCCTGCCTTGTATATTACCTGTGTATATATTTGTATAATTATTCAGATGTTAGGTTTCTGCTTTTTTGGTTGTTTAGTTTTGATTTTCACACCCTCTCATGCTTATTACTGTTGGTGTGCGGTCATTAGGGCCACTGATAAGCCAGTACAACCAGCCCTGTTCTACCGGGTCCCATTTCAGCCCTTTCGCTGGATCTTAAGGCAGGGGGCAGGGCCAAAAGTGATGTTGAGGGTGGGGCTGAAGGGGGCCCAGTCAGGTAGGCTGTACAGAGCCCCATGGATTTCTATCAGTGGCCCTGTTGGTTATTGTTCACTGTAAATAAATCGCACTTTCAAGATATTCATACAGGGTCTGGTCTTAAATGTGTAGAGAAAAAATGTGCAAAAAAATCAGAAAAAGAGCAGACGCGTTTCACACTATCATACAGTGCTTATTCATAACTAGGGGTGCAACGGATCAAAAAACTCATGGATCGGATCGATCCTCGGATCAGGAGTCACGGATCGGATCATTTTCAGATCAGTAAAAAAAAAAAACACAAGACAAACAAGTTTTGTCTTTTTACATTTTTATTAATTTTTTTTTTACTACCAATGGTGGTGATCAGCGATGTTTTTTTTGTTTTTTCGTGACCGCGACATTATGGCGGACACATGGGACAATTTTGACACATTTTTGGGACCATTACAGTAGGAAAAATGGCAATTACAGTGTTACTGTTTTACTAGTGTGGGGGGGGGGAGCAATGTTGGCAATGGCTATTATTATTAGCCATAGCCAACATTGCCCCCACACTAGTAAAACAGTAACACTGTAATTGCCATTTTTGCCACTGTAATAATAGTCATAGCCAACATTGCCCCCACTGTAGTAAAGAGTAACACTGTGTGTATAGCCATTTTTCCCCTGTAATAGCCATTAGCCAACTCACTGTACTGATGTACTCAGTCCGTCTCACTGTACTCACGTTGCATGCAGAGTCAGCGCGCTCTTGCAGAATAGAAAAGATCCACGAGCAGAGGGAGGGGTGATGACGTCAGCGTGCACCGCCGCCGACTGTACCAAGATGGCCGACCGCTCCGGAGCTAGGCCGAAGCCGCGGTCTTTCCTAAGGCCGCGGCAGCGGTGCGTTCCGCGGATCGCATACTGTGCCGATCCGAACAGGTCGACCCGTTCGGATCACGGATCGGGCACGATTCGTTGCACCCCTATTCATAACTAGCTATGAATAAGCACTGTATAATAGTGTGAAATGCGTCAGTTCTTTTTCTGATTTTTTGCAGTGATATGTTCATGTTGTGATCAGTTTTATTAAAAGGAACTTTTTTATGGAGTGAGGCCGTCCCGGTTTTTCTCTAAACATTTTTGCATATTATTGCAGTGCCGGCACCCAGGCGTTTGGACTCCACCTTCCAGTTCTCTGGGATCTCTGAGCGGTAAACTTTCTTTCTCATGGTTTGGTCTTAGTTTCTGTGTGTAGCTCCATGTATCTGGTCACTGCTGATTTCTGACATAACTCTGACACAAAAAGTCAAGTAAATACTCCAAGCAAATGGCTCCCAGGTGTCTCTGATCTGGTCATTGGTGGCCTCACCAATGACCAGATCAGCGACACCTGGGAGCCATTTGCTTGGAGTATTTACTTGACTTTTTGTCAAGATGCTTAAAGCGAAGGTTGTTTGTCGTGTGTATTTTGTAATGATTAAGACTTTTGTCGCTCATTTTGTCAGTGTCTCGCTGTTGGGGAACTGTTGGGAAGCATTCTGACAGCACATTCCTTAGTTGATGAGGGCAGATTCTCCCTTAGTGTAATACATCAACATGGGGACAAGGTGCTTTGGGGACAAGGTGCATGCTCGGATAAGGGTCTCATATTGATTTTGGGGGGACCCCAAGGCAATTTTTTTTTACATTTTGCCGTGGTCCTTATGCTGTTTTTTTCCTTGATTTTTCATCTATATTGCCGGTAGCTAGCAATACATTACAGCAGAGAGCAAGTTTAAATGATTTTATTTCCTTTAGAAATGTCATTTTGCTGCGGCACTGTTCAGGCAGACTAAGGGGACCCCCAGGCACGATATTTAAAGGAATATTTTATTTTTATTTTTTCACTTTAAGCATTATTAAAATCACTGCTACTGAAAAAAAATGTTTTAAATTTTTTTTTTTTTGCATTGATACATGTCCCCTAGGGCAGGACCCGGGTCCCCATACACCTTTTATGGAAATACCTTGCATTTAAGCCTTTAAAATTAGCACTTTTGATATTTAATGTTTGTGTCCCATAGACTTTAGTAGGGTTCTCTTGTTCACTAGAACTTTTTGCCTGTTCGCATGTTCTGGTGTGAACTGAATCGGGTGGTGTTCAAACCATCCCTTAGGCCGCGTACACACCATGAAATAAATCCGATCAAATCTGTCTGACAGACCGTTTTGATCAGATTTGTCTGCTGGGATAGATTGGTTTGATCGTGTACACATGATCAAACCAAAATTCCCCCTGGCAGACAGCGCGGTTACGTGGTGGTGACGTTAACGTCGCCACGTCACTTGTTGCCTGTTAAAGGTCTGGGCCACCACACGCTCCTCCGCTGTCAGCCTAACAGGGCATGGTGGGCCCCCTCCAGTGCCCCTGGCATGGGCTGCCATTTTGGCCAGCTTCTTTCGGACCAGACGCCAGAGATCATTGATCTTCTTGACGATCCCCTCGCGTGTCCGGGTCTCCCCCCCCCCCCCCCCAATGAATTTACCTGGTCGGTAATGTTCTGAAAAATCTCCTTCTTCCTGGCCGGGGTGGTGTTGGCACTCTCTGGGCCGTGCAGGAAACGCCCATATTGGGTAAGGGCCCGAGCAATAATTTGTTTCTCCCCCAAAGTAAATTTGCTCTTGCGCTTCCTCTCAGTCATATTCATACAACAACTCTCTCCCAAAAAATCACCAAAAATCACTCACAAAAACAAGCAGGAAAAATCAAGCAACAAAACAAACAAACCAAAATCTATCAACCAAAAAGTCTCACAACCAGTCACCAAAAGACACTATCAAATATATTCTACAAAACTCTAGCTCAAACAGTCAACAAATATCACAAAGACAAGTCACAACGCAACAAACGCGAACACACAACAGAACAAAAGCATCTAGGAAGGGATACAAAGGGATGTACTTTTGCAAAGGAAGTGCGTTTCTGTCTGTCTATTTAAGCTCTCTGCGTAGTTCACTAAGTTGCCCGGGTCCACTTCCAATTTCACTGATTGCGCTGTTCCCGAGTTGTGAGCATGTGCACAGAGGTGCTGACCATGGTCTGCTTCATGTGCGCATGCGAGATCCGTCCGGCCCTTCATTTGCATGGGGTCACGGCTCATTTCAATGAAACGCGCCCACGTCCTTCCCAATTTAAATTACTCCTCCTTACACCTCGGAATTTACGTTACACCGGCGCAAATTTCTGCGCAAATACTACGAGGATACGGTGATTTATTAGATCTGACTGGGAGCATCACCTGGATCACATCCCGATCAGCATGTCAACAGAGAAGGTTATACAGCATTACTGCTGCTAGGTGACCAGCTGGGGGCTCAGCTCTCTATAACCAATAGTGCCAGCCTTTTTTCTTCATGCATCCATAATGTCACCAGCACTAGGTCTTAATAGACTGCCGACAACTGCCAAGAAGACAGATACCAGACCAGCGCTGTCAATAGCAGGGACAGGACAGCCGGGGAACCCCACAGTGGCAGAACACCAGGGCCAGGTGGCAAGACAATCTTTGCAACCCTGAGAGTTATCCCACTGCTTTGGACCCTTATATATTCTTGGTGTGCTGGTGACATATATCTCTTGTTTTCTGCCACCCTGGGGGGCCCTAGTATAGTAGGAAGGGAGCTCACTGCAGAACATGTGAAAGGGCCCGTTGTGGGATCGTAGTAAAAGGCCCCAGGATATATATATATATATATATATATATATATATAACATTGCATTTTATAGTTGGCCCCCCTACTTTTGTCCATGTCCCCCAATGTGCCCCCCCCCTTAATATGAAAGCTGGAGACGCCACTGACTAGATGGAACTGATAATAATAGGAAAGACACATATTAGACACATTATAGGGATCATTTGCAATTTTGAATATTATTTTATATACTGTATACTGTGATTCTGTACTTGCCAAATATGCTGCAGAAATCTCCCTCCACTAAGTCTAACTGCAACCATTTTAACTGTGGGTAGCTGAAGCTGCTGCCTGTTCACTTCCTGGATTTACACAGATACACAGAGGCACACCTCCAGCTCTGCAGCTCTCATTGGCCCTCTTATGACTTATCCTCCCTCCCTTCCTGACAAACTCTCTTGAGAGTGCGAGAGAGAGCTGTGCATGATGTTATAAGCCTGGATTAATGACCAGACAAAAACAGGAAGTGAACTGTATAAGTTATTTTCTGGCAGAAAAAAATAATGTTTAACTATCCAAAGTTAAAACAACGAAGGCAGAAGATTTAATCAGGGCCGATCCGCCCTATAGGCTCACTATGCAAGCCGCTTAGGGCCCCGCAGAGCTGCAGAGGGCCCCCCAAATTACTAAAGGCTCCGCCTGGTGCAAAGTCATTTTCGTGGCCCCTCACCACACTTCTCAACTCGCTGGCTGCCTGGGAGAAGGTAAGAAGTCAGCACCCCCCCCCCCCCCGCTTCTCACTTTAATGTAAAATGTAATTTCCAACAACAGAACACCCCCCCCCCCCCCCCCAGGGAGGTTAGGATCGGCACTGGATTTAATAGATGGAAAGTTAAAAAAAAAATACTGAAGGTCCACTTTATTGAAGGTCCATTCTCAACAGTCTTGAAAATGTATAACCATCAATGTTGGTTAAAATGATGGATGCTCATTATTAAAGCAAACTAGATATATTTTTACAAATTGAAGTTCAAAACCCTAGCACTACTAGGGATGCAACTGCCAGATTGTGAGAATGCCAGTGACAAAACTGGCAGGCTGCATGATTAATCCCCACTAGATAGGAAACTCCTTCAAAACAGAAGCTCATAGCCTAAAATACTTTGCAGTTTCTAACTTGGCCAGTTAACAGCACAGCAATCTGTTTCATGGCTTCCTACAGGCAATTTCTGTACAAAACAGCCCAGGAGGTTAGAAAAAAATTCCTTGCCAATTTCAAGAATTTGTTGTAAAATAATTAATCAACTTCATATGAGATGAATCTCCATAGTAGTTTATTGCATTCACATAAAACACGGATGTACCAGGTGGTTACATTTATATGATGCTACTGCTCATTATCAGAAAATATTATAATTTTGAGCTGCCAATCCCTGAATGACTTATTAAATACATATTTAAAGTGAGCTGTAATTTGGCATATTGGAGAGACACTGCAAAGTGAACATTTTAATGAACAAAGCAAATAAATACATTTGTCGGGGTAATTTTCAACTGAGCGTCATAATTAATAATGGGAATATTGAGAATTAATATAATTTCCTATTTTGTTTTGAATGACATGTCATAAAAGGTCAGGGAATAATTAACATTTATAAATATATGTCACTGATAACAATTCTACAAATTGCATATAAATATGTCTATATAATTGACAGTTGGACAGAGGAACGTTCTACGAATTCCTTACAAATAAAGGAAACCACTTCCTACAGGAATTTTTAGCATGTCTTAATATTTCTTTTAAATGTTCGCATGTGTACCATTACTCCAACATGGATAGCTTTACATAGCCTTTTTTATTTATTGCATAGCCTTATTTAACATATCATTCACAAACACATTGTCTTGCCTCGCTAAAGGCCCATGTCTATATCCATTACATTTTTATTACAAAATTACATCTTTAACCACTTCCTTACTGGGCATGTAAACCCCCTCCCTGACCAGGTGAAATTTCAGCTTGCGGCACTGCCTCGCTTTAACTGACAATTGCGCGGTCGTGCGATATGGCTCCCAAACAAAATTGGCGTCCTTTTTTCCCCACAAGTAGAGCTTTCTTTTGGTGGTATTTGGTCACCTCTGCGATTTTTATTTTTTGCGCTATAAACAAAAAAGGACGACAATTTTGAAAAAAAATACAATATTATTTACTTGTTGCTATAAAAAATAGCCCAATTTAAAAAAAAAAAATCAGTTTAGGGCGATACATATTCTTCTACATATTTTTGGTTAAAAAAAAAAAAAATCGCAATAAACGACTGGTTTGCGCAAAAGTTATAGCGCCTACAAAATAAGGGACAGAATTGTTATTTTTTATTATTTTTATTTTTTACTAGTAATGGCGACGATCTGCGATTTTTATTGCGACTGCGACGTTATGGCGGACACATCGGACACTTTTGACACATTTTTGGCACCATTCACATTTATACTGCAATCAGAGCTATAAATATGCACTAATTACTGTATAAATGTGACTGGCAGGGAAGGGGTTAACACTAGGGGGTGAGGAAGGGGTTAATGTGTTTCCTGCATTGTGTTCTAACTGTGGGGGGAGGGGGGGTGACCGATCTGTGTCCCTATGTACTAGGAACACAGATCGGTATGCTCTCTCTATGACAGGACGCTGTCATTGTGAGAGCCGGCAATGAGAGATGATCTCATATGTTTACACATGAGATCATCTCTCATTGGCCCATCAGATCGCATCGCAAACGGCCACTCTGATTGGCCGTTCGCGGCGATCTGTGATTGGCTGTGTCCAACGGACACGGCCAGTACACAAGTTCCCCGCTGCGCGCTCTGGAGCGCGCGCTGGGAACGAGGAAAGGGGCTGCCGTGAAAACACGGCAGCCCGGAGATTTAGAGCCACCCTGCGCCCGTATATACTCGTACGGCGTAGGGAAGTGGTTAAAGAGTTTTGTCTGATAACTAAACTAAGCTCTCTAAAACGGCCCAGCTGATAGTAACATGAACACTTAATTACCCCCCCCCCCCCAAGGTATTAGGCCTACACGTACAACCAGTCTCAATGACAGGATACTTCTAGTGGTAAATGTCTATACCAGTATAAGGGTATCTGTAAAAATATAACATTTTCCACCAGTTTGTGTGACAATTTGCTATATTTAAGGGCAGCTCCAAACTACCCCTGTCTAGAGATCTCAAAGAAAATTAGTTATTGTTATTGCTTCTGTCTTGTGTGCCAAGAATGTCTGCCATCAACTCTTCCTTGTCTCAACGTGGTCCTCCTTCACCTTTCTTTAGTGCAAACATACATACTGTTTTGTTAGAGTATGCATGTGTTCTATAGGTTTTGTGATTTTTCAGACTTACATTAACCACTTCGATGACTCTCCTGACAGGGGGGTATACGCTGATTGTTTATCGGCGTAGCCCCTGCGTATGCCCACACTGGACCACCAGGGAAGCCACCAGGACCACCAGGGAAGGGGGCAACATGTGGATGGCCAGGTATGTATCCCATGGCCATCCACATATTAAAAAGTATTCACAAATGATGCCAGTGTCCACAAATGGGCACTGACTGGCAACATGGGCACTGACTGTCAAAAATATAAAACAAGTGATGCAAAGCAATGCTACCATCAATGCCACCCCTCAGTGTCCATCAGTGCCACCTCTCAGTGCCCATCCATGCCCATCAGTGCCCACCAGTGCCCATCTGTGCCACCTGTCAGTGCCACCCATAAGTACCCACCAGTACCACCCATAAGTACCCATCAGTGCCGCCTATAAGTGCCCATCAGTGCCGCATACCAGCACCGCTTATCAGTGCCGCCTATCAGCGACCATAATCAGTCCCCATCAGTGCCACCTCATCAGTGCCACCTCATCGGTGACCATCGTTGCCGCCTTATCAGTGCCCATCTGTGCAGCCATATCAGTGCCTGTAATTGAAGAAGAAAACTTACTTATTTACAAAAAAACAGAAAAAAAAAAAAACTTAATTCTTTTACGTCCTAAGGCTTTCACACTGAAGTGGTGGGCTAGCAGGACCGCTCCAAAAGTCCAGCTAGCCGCATCTTTGGAGCAGTGAAGGAGCAGGGTGTTTACCGCTCCTCCACCGCTCCTTCCCATTGAAAGCAATGGGAAACCACGGTAATACCGCCGGCAATGCACCTCTGCAGAGGCGCATTGCCGGCGGTATTAACCCTTTTTTGGCCGCTAGCAGGGGTTAAAACTGCACCGCTAGCAGCTGAATATCGCGGTAAAAACAACGGTATAGTGGCACCAGTGCACCTCCTGCATCCAGTGTGAAAGGGGCCTTATGGACTCTGGCTGATGAAAAAAAAGCCAGCCTGCTTGGATCCTGCCTGCACTTTCAATTATTTTATTCATTTTCTTATCCAGAAGTCCATTGTACGTTGTGAGAATATTTCTATGCTGTTCCTAAAGTGGACATTACCAACTGCTGTAGTAGTATGTAAAAAGGAATTGGTTTAACTCTAGCTGTACGATGCAGCAAAAGCCAATATATTTCCTCAATGAAACATATGACTTTACGAGACAGAGCTGACTCAAGATGGGTTTGACTAACACAGAGTAATTGTAAATATGTTGTTGCAGGCACAGCTAGAATGTAATGAACACAGCATCAAAAAATAAGTGCTTGTTTTTAAAAATGTAAATAACGTAGTTTGTTCTTTTAAGTTTGCCTCGTCAAACTGAGTCAATCTCAAGGGAAGCTTTCCTCTAGTGTTTTACTCTAATCAAAGAGAATATTTTCTTATGGAGCCTATAACTAATTAGGAGATAATATATGCCAAATTAAACAGAGCTATGATGTCATAGCTCTTAATAAGAAATAAGATGAAAAGAAATATTCATGTGGAACAAACATGCAACTAAAAAGTCTAACTTCCAAGTGCAGAGCAAATGCACCAAAAACTTTATTTACATTTCGTACGCTAATATTTTCTAGTAAATATGCAACACTGAAACTCTAGTTTCTCACATATGACCTTTTTCTACCTCAGTTACGTATGTGCTACTTTTGTGAAGATAATCAATAGATATTACTATTGGATAAGCTATTTAATGATAGATAACTACACTCATGGCACACTATAAACTTAAATAATTCTTATGGTACATGTAAGGCTGCATTTACACCTGAGCAGAGGTAAAAGGTGCAATAGAAACACATATCCAAATATGTCATATCACATCAATCATAATAAAGTATGGATATTCACTCCAACTGTTGGCATAACAACCCCCCTTATCTAGAACCTCCATCTTACAACCCTGAAACATCGATTTGTCCTACTCTCACATTTCAAAAGGATCTGGCTCAGCTATCCTTTGCATTATTCTATTCTGTGTGCTGGATTCTTGCATGAATTCTTGAACATCAGCTGCTATATACTTATTGATGCCACGGCACTGTATGATGTTTATTTTGGAAAATATCTTCTACCAAATATAAAAAAATATAAAAAAAATGTGCTACTAGCAGATTTATACACTGTAGAGGATGTTAAAGTTATTGTAAACAATCACCTTGTAAAACAACCCATTCAGTTTAAAATAGAAAAAAAAGGCAAAACATGTTTGTATAGATATAAAAAACAGTATAAATATATTTTTTTCCTTTTTTATAAGTGATCACATTCCCTCTGTTCTCAGCTGCATAGGAGCTGGGGGAGGAGAAGCAGCAGCAGCACACTGAACTTCCCAGTGAATGGTTGTGCAGTAGGCGCGTGTCAGGACAAGCCTGATCATTTGGAGGAGAATACACTGAGTTCCCAACATAGCTAGAGAACTGACCACGGTGTGCTATCCTGCTTAGTGTGGTCAATTTTTAATGGGAAAGCAAGGGGACTGGCAGGAACACCAGGGATTTCACACAAAGGAAGCAAGACGAAGAGAACAGGATACTTTTTCCATTTGAATATTTTATTGTGTTTTCATAAGGCATAACAAAAGTCATAGTGCCATTTACAATATATAAAAAAAAAATTACAAATAATAAAAACAAGAAATTATAACTATACTTCTCTCATTAAGTATATAGAACCGAATGTAATGGCCCGTACACACGATCCGAATATCGGACGAAAACGATTGTTCGATGATGGATCGTACGATTTTCGGATCGTGTGTACACTACTTTCGAGAGCCGATCACGACCGTTCATCCGATATTTTTAGATCGGACAAGCACGAAAATTTTCCTCGTACGATGTCAGATCGTACGATTTTCGTTTAGTCAGTACAGCCGTCGTCCGACAATACAATAGAAATACATTACAACACGTGACATCGCTTCCGATCTTTTTTTTTTTTGTCGTACGAGAATTTTCGTGAGTTTAATAACCTATTGTATTTTACTTGCGATTATTAAGCGAAAAAAGTCGTACGATCCATCGGCCGATATTCGGATCGTGTGTATGGGCCATAAGGAGTATTCCTTAGTGTAACATTTCAGTCAGTGGTGTAACTAGAGACTTCAGGGCCCCGGTGCAAGAAATCATGAAGGCCCCCCCCACCCCACCGAAAGGCCTGATTTTGATACTCAATTTTGTTACACTTTACAACAAAGTAAAACATTTCTGATTTCAACTTGAGGGGGGTGGCAGTGGTGGTACTTGAGGGGGATGGCAGTGGTGGTACTTGAGGGGGGTGGCAGTGGTGGTACTTGAGGGCTACTGGTTAAATTAGAAACAATCAAGTGCCCAACCCCTGTGGGCAGTACTTTGTGAAGACAATTTTTATTATTATTATTATTATTTTTTCTTCACAAAGTACTGCCCACAATAATCAATATGAACTATTCCATTGCCAGCAATGGGGTGCAACTTGTCATGTGATTTGGAACTGTCAAAGTATATAAAGACGCAGCAGTGTGACTGGGACTTAGACATGTATGTATACGGAGGAGGATGGTCCCCATCATTATTGGGGGTCAGTGTAGAGGATGGGAGGAGCAGAGCGATCTGTTCTAGGCACACACCAGCAGATCTTACCTGTCACACCCCCTCAGCTCTGTGACACCAGCACAGATCACACACAATGAAGTACGATAAGCCTGTGTGTGGCCTTGCAGTGATCTGCCACTTACCGTCCACAGGTCCCCGGTGTTCCCCGTCCTTGTCCTGGTCCCAAATGTCCTCATAGGGGTCCTCATTGTTCCAGAGGGGCAGATAGTGCTTCCTTCCCCCACACAGGGGTGCGATCTCCCCGCACACAGACAGCCTGATCTCCATATCCTCCCCCATCTCCACCTCCCCTATACACACCAGGCCGGAGCCCAGCCTCTTCTCCACATAGCGGTACGAGGCTACAAACACAGGCTAATGGTGGCCCGGGATCCGGAGCAGAGCTGATTGGTGTATACGAGTTGTGCGAGGTCCAGCGAGACCAGGGGAAAGCAGCCAGGTGTCCTGTACCATCCGATCATACACTGTCATATCATAGTGGTAGCGACATCAGCTGATCTCACCTACATAGTGCTGTATGGCCAAAACACACACCGGCTGTGGCTCCGGGATCACCAACCTCAGACTCGGGCTCCTCTGTAAACTCTGCCAGGTACGGTAGAGCCAGGAAGACAGGGCCTGCTCTGACAACCCGGGACTCCCTTCATCCAACTCGGCCAGCTGATCGTCCATGTCCTGCCATCTCGCAGTGTGACCGGCCGCTGTGCCGTTCCTGTCTCAACATGCCTGGTGACGTTTGAAAAAGCCCGGGCCAAACACAACCAACCCTGGAAGAGCATCACCGACAGGATGTCCAGCCAATCACAACCCCATAACCTTCACTAAATGCTGAGAGAGCACCACCTACTGAAAAATCGGCCAATCACTGGGGCGGCCACCAGTCTCTCAGTGCTGCCTCTGCCTTCTCTTAGCGGGCGAAAGCACCCGATGCCCGGAACAAACAGCACGCACCAGGCCCAACACAGTGACATGACAGTGAGGTGGGCCCCTCACACTGGCGCCCCCCCCCCTGACTTGGCCAACTACAGGGCCCAGTCGCAACGGCGACTGTTGCATCCCTGATAATTCTGCCACTGATTTCAGTTATCATTACAATTTAGTGATGTAATTCTAGCTATTAATATTAACAATCATATATAATCAAGATAACAGAATAATATGGGAGCTGTGGTGGCTCAACGTGATTGGCACTGCGCTGACAAGCCATTCACCTCTGCAGCCAAGGGTTCGCATCCCGGTCTCGGCTACATGTGAATTGAGTTTGGTGGTCTCAGCCCGGCTCCTGGTGGGTGTGCTATGCAAGGTACGCCTGTGCTTAGTACGACCACCCCCCCCCCCCACAAAAACCACCACACTTGCACGCACACAAAATTGGTTTAAAACACATGCACTTTGGCCATGCGGTCTCTTAAAATAAAGAGAGGCGAAGGACCTACGGGGCTGGCTGGGTGGGCTAGGCCCCCTCACTCCCTCATAGGGGGAGTCCCTCTGCCCCATTGGGGTCCCGTTGGGCCCCAGTTGGGCTCCCAAGAGGAGCAGGTAGGGCGGGGTGAGTGGGAGGCCCCCCTTCACACCCGCCATTGCCACCAGGGGCATGGAGAAGGATGGCGATTGCCTCCGGGGGGAGGGTCTGCCTACTCCCAACTCCTACAGTCCGGCTCCTCTCTCTCGAGTTCACGCACAAAAATACACTTTAAAAAAAAAAAAAAAAAGATAACAGAATATAAAAAGTAATATTTAGTTACAGCGAAAATGGAAGAAGATAACGTTTGCTCGATATAGCGGGTTAAATAACCTAAAATAGTTAGGAGAAATTTGAAAACTTTTCAAGGGCCAAGTTCCTGCTAATTGGCTTGGCATTATCTGGATATTAAGTTATATTCCCAACTATTCCAGATGACCCTTGTTTTGATTGGTTAAACTTGTTGTAAGAAATTAAATGGGATACTTTTTCATACAAGTACATGGTACAGCAGACACATATCAGGAATATCAAGTGTTGGGGAAACAAACGCTTTATGCAACCTAATAAAAATCTTATGTTGGTTGCTAAATGATATAAATAATAGTAGTGTGCAGACCTTTATTGCTAATTACAAATGTTAAAACCCCTTTCAGATTATTTTTTTACTGTCTGTGTACCATTAGGGAATTCTATCTTAATTTTCTGTCCCAAAGATGCAACAGATATTGGAGAAAAGCTCCTAAATTAAGGGAAATCCCTAGACAGATGTCCCCAGAACAGGTGTACCCATTGAAAAAATATGCAATTACAATTACCTCTCAATCTGGTAACAACTGTAAAATATTGCAATAATTTTCTTTCTCATTGACAATGGTCTGTAGGACAAATAGGTGAACCCAATCAATAGGGACGCAGACCATGTATACTTAATAGAGAGTCTAATGCTTTATACACACGGCTGGTTTTCCCGACAGAAAGACTGCCTGAGAGCTTTGGTTGGGAAAACTGTCTGTCTGAATGCTCCAGAGCAGTGTTTCCCCATAGGAAAATTGCGGGGGAAAAAATGCTGCGATTCACGATGAGAAAAAAAAGAGAAGTTCTAATTTTTTTTCCCAGCAGTTTTTCTGTATGCTCACACATGGCAAGTTTTCTTGACCAAAAGAAAACATGACAGTTTTCTCTTCCGCATAACCGGTCGTGTGTACAAGGCATTATACTTCCTCACGCTATCAAAAACAAAAACAAGGTTTTGCCCTAGAGCTACACTTATCTCTCAGGCGGCGTACAGACGATCGGATATATCCGATGAAAACGGTCCGCGGACCATTTCCATCGGATATGTCCGATCGGGAGTTTGATCCGATGGCGTGTACACACCATCGGATCAAATTCCCCGCTGCCGGACGGCGCGGTGACGTAGTGGTGACGCGGCGGTGACGTTGACGCCGCCGCGTCACCGCCGCGTCACCGCCACGTCACCGCACCAGGAAGTAAAACACTTCCGCGCATGCGCCGAATCCATTCGGCAGCGGCGCGGCGGTGGTGGGAGCCGACATGTCTGCTGGTAAGTGTACTAACCAGCAGACATGTCGGGCGGACAGATTCCCACCGGATAGATTTCAAAGCATGCTTTGAAATCTGTCGGGTGGAGAAATCTGTCCGCTAGCCCATACACACGAGCTGAGATGTCTGCTGAAACGGTCCATCGGACCGTTTTCAGCGGACATATCCCCTCGTGTGTACGCCGCCTCAAAATGACAAGATGAAAAACCTCAGCTCTCACACCTATACACTGTGAATCAGAGCAAATTTTACACTCCTGCTATGAGCCTACTGATTCAGCAACACATTTGTCATTACCTAATATAATAAAGTAATACATACATGTATTGTTTTTAAGAAAAACAAAGCTTTTTTTGTGATCCATTTTTTGCGATTTTTTTAATGCATTCCATAAACAAAAACCTAACAAAACAAAAAATATATATTTTTTTCTACTTTGACCACTGTTAATTGAAAAAAATATGAGTACTGTAGATAAAATTATAACTTTTTTTCTATAATTTGACAATGCAACTAAAATTATGATTCTGGTACAAAGCATTGCAAGAATATTTGTAAATGAAATAAAGGCTTTCTATTTCTATTTTGCACTTTTAAAGTGTAAAACTTAAAAAAAATGATGTACAAAGCTAATAAAAAGGAAAACAAGTTTAAATATTGATAATTAGAATAAAAGGAATAAAAAAAACAACAGGAAAATTATAGTTAAAGGGAGAAGGGGAAAAAGGCGTTTATTGGGACTTATAAGGGTAAACGTATGTTTAAAAAGGGTTTAAATGTAATAAAAAATGTACTTGTCAGGTTGCTTTAACTGATATAATATATTACAGACCAAAGCTCATCCTTTTGACCTGCAGATGAGTAAAACAATGTTACTTTGTATCTCTCTATCTCATGTCTGAAGAGTCTTTATAAAGCCTGTATCAGACAGTACATTTTCAACATCAGCAGCTATTACAGCTGCTGTAATCAGGGCTGATGTTAGAAATCACGGGGCCCCATACAGCCTACCTGGCAGGCCCCCCCCCCCCAATATATCAAGACTATATTTTCACAAAAAATACACTAAAATCATTATTAGTGGACACAAACATAACAGAGAATTAGCCCTTTTTTTATTTGTTTTTTTACATTAAAAAAATGATATTCACAGTGACAATGGGGCACACAAGGGGGGGGGGGGGGGGGGGGATCAGAAGTGGGCAGAACAGGGAGGGTAATCAGTGTTAGGGAAGCAATTACAGGAATGATGCCCTGTGTCTGCTGCAGCAGCTGAAAGCCGGCAGGAGTGGGAGAAACTGGCTTTCAGCTGCTGCAGCGAGCTGCACATTGCATCCCTCTGTAACTGCCCCTCTGCCAAACCACACTAATACCTCCTGCTGTTTGGGCCCCCCTGTGTGCCCGGGGCCCCCTACAGGAGGACTGGTGGTCCCCCCCTATCAGCAGCCCTGGCTGTAATTACACATAAAATTCTGACTGTCAAAATAAATTGCTGGCAAGTGCTAGAGGAATGAAGTGGCAGAGAACCAGAAAGACCAGACATGCTACACATTTCCTGGGTTCCTTTTTTTTAATGTGTTTAGTACTTCCAGTGTCCACAAATCGCCACATAGCCCTAACATCAATGTAGCTTCATCAGACCTGCATGAAGTCAGACAAAAGAAGGTCTTTTGGATTACTAGTCTTAACATATTTATGCTCCACTCTGTCACCCAAGCTTGGGATATATACTCTATTTTCCATTGGTTTAACCACTTGACTACTGGGCACTTAAACCCACTTAATAACCAGACCAATTTTCAGCTTTCGGTGCTCTCACATTTTGAATGACAATAACTCAGTCATACAACACTATAACCAAATGAAATTGTTGTCCTTTTTTTCCCACAAATAGAGCTTTCTTTTGGTGGTATTTTATCACCTCTGCGGTTTTTATTTTTTTCACTATAAATGAAAAAAGAACGAAAATTTTGTAAAAAAATGAATTTTTCTTCATTTCTATTATAAAATTTTGCAAAAAAGTAATTTTTCTTCATAAATTTGGCCTAAAATGTATACTGCTACATATCTTTGGTAACAAAACAAAAAAAATTTAGATATTATTTAGTCTGGGTGAAAGTTATAGGGTCTAAAAGCTATGGTACCAATTACTGAAAATTGATCAATTTGATCACACCTGATGTACTGACATCCTCTCTCATTTCTTGAGACCCTAACATGCCAGAAAAGTACAAATACCCCCCAAATGACCCCTTTTTGGAAAGAAGACATTCCAAGGTATTTAGAAAGAGGCCTGGTGAGTTTTTTGAAGTTGTAATTTTTCCCACAATTCTTTGCAAAATCAAGATTTTTTTCATTTTTATTTTCTTTCCACAAAATTTTCATATTAGCGGGTTATTTCTCACACACAGCATATGCATACCACAAATTACACCCCAAAACACATTCTGCTATTCCTCCCGAGTATGGCGATACCCCATGTGTGGGACTTTTACACAGCGTGGCCACATGGAATGGCGCCAAACTTTGCGACTTAAAAATCCCCATAGGTGACGCTTTAAATATTTTTACTGGTTACATCATTTTAGTTGGAGAAGAGGTCTAGGGCCAAAATTATTGCTCTCGCTCTAACGTTCGCAGCGATACCTCACATGTGTGGTTTGAACACCGTTTTCATATGTGGGCGGGACTTGCGTATGCGTTCGCTTCTGCATGCGAGCTCACGGGGACAGGGGCGCTGTATGCCCAGAGTATTGCGGAGTATGCCCAGAGTATTGCAGAGTATGCCCAGAGTATTGCAGAGTATGCCCAGAGTATTGCAGAGTATGCCCAGAGTATTGCGGAGTATGCCCAGAGTATTGCGGAGTATGCCCAGAGTATTGCGGAGTATGCCCAGAGTATTGCGGAGTATGAGTATGCCCAGAGTATTGCGGAGTATGCCCAGAGTATTGCAGAGTATGCCCAGAGTATTGCGGAGTATGCCCAGAGTATTGCGGAGTATGCCCAGAGTATTGCGGAGTATGCCCAGAGTATTGCGGAGTATGCCCAGAGTATTGCGGAGTATGCCCAGAGTATTGCGGAGTATGCCCAGAGTATTGCGGAGTATGCCCAGAGTATTGCAGAGTATGCCCAGAGTATTGCGGAGTATGCCCAGAGTATTGCGGAGTATGCCCAGAGTATTGCGGAGTATGCCCAGAGTATTGCGGAGTATGCCCAGAGTATTGCGGAGTATGCCCAGAGTATTGCGGAGTATGCCCAGAGTATTGCGGAGTATGCCCAGAGTATTGCGGAGTATGCCCAGAGTATTGCGGAGTATGCCCAGAGTATTGCGTTGCGGAGGTATGCCCAGAGTATTGCGGAGGTATGCCCAGAGTATTGCGGAGTATGCCCAGAGTATTGCGGAGTATGCCCAGAGTATTGCGGAGTATGCCCAGAGTATTGCGGAGTATGCCCACCAGAGTATGCCCAGAGTATTGCGGAGTATGCCCACCAGAGTATGCCCAGAGTATGCCCAGAGTATTGCGGAGTATGCCCACCAGAGTATGCCCAGAGTATTGCGGAGTATGCCCACCAGAGTATGCCCAGAGTATGCCCAGAGTATTGCGGAGTATGCCCACCAGAGTATGCCCAGAGTATTGCCCCCCCCACAGTATTGCCCCCCCCCCAGAGTATTGCCCCCCCCCCCAGAGTATTGCCCCCCCCACAGTATTGCCCCCCCCCAGAGTATTGCCCCCCCCCCAGAGTGTTGCCCCCCCCCCAGAGTATTGCCCCCCCCAGAGTATTGCCCAGCATTGCAGAGTATGTGCAGCAGGGATGGCTGAGCAGGGAGGGATGGATGGATGGATCTGTGACTACATTTGTCACAGATCCATCCCGCAGCACTGGCGCTGCCATCCGCTCCCTCCCTCTCCTCTCACACTGTACCGATCGGTACAGAGAGAGGAGGGAGGAACCGGCGTCATCAAATGACGCCGGTCTGTTTACATCTGATCGCGCCGTCATTGGACGGCGCGATCACGTGGTAAACCGCCGCTATCAGCGGCGATTTACCGTGATTCGTGACCCGCCGGGTCCTCTGGACCCGGCGGTCACGGACATTCCCGTGTGCGCGCCCCAGGGGGCGCGCGGGAGCGCGACTCTGGAATCACGTTATATAACGTGATCCCAGAGTTAAGCAACCACCTTGCCGCCGTTATTTTTCGGCAGGTGGTTGCTAAGTGGTTAAATGATAACACCCTATAAGCTGTACAATAGGGGGTGGAGCTGAGCCAGAAGGCTGTTTTCTTGTTTCTACCCAGATAAAGGTATGAATAAAATTAATGAATGTGCTGGCCTATCATATCTCCCAAGAATGTATACTTGGAAATTGAACCCACCCAAAGTCCTACGAAGTCTCTGGACCCCAGGACCAAAAACAAAACAAATTAAAGTGATTGTAATGCAGAAGGTTTTTTTTATATTAATGCATGTTATGCATTAAGATAAAAAGCCTTTTGTTGTACAGTAGCACCCCTTATCCCCTCTAATACTTCTTCTCTAACCAGTTATGTTGTAGGATTGTCTCGGCTGCCAGGGACTCCCCTCCTCATTGGCTGAGACAGCAGCATGGCAACATTGGCTCCCACTGCTGTCAAAGTCAGTCAGCCAATGAGGAGAGAAAGGGTGTGAGGCGGAGCACCAGGTCCATGTCTGAATGGACACAGGGAGCTGCAGCTCGACTTGGGTGACCCCATTGCAAGCTGCTTGCTGTGGGGGCACTCGTCAGGAGGGAGGGGCCAGAAGAGCCAAAAAGGGACACAAAAAACAAGACTTTACAATCACTTTAAAATCAGAGGAAATTAAACATTTTTTTGTCAGTCATAAACCATAAACCTTGGTAACACATGCACAAAATCCTGCAATCCAGTGATATATATATATATATATATATATATATATATATATATATATATATATATATATATATATATATATATACTATATTACCAAAAGTATTGGGACACTTGCCTTTACACGCACATGAACTTTAATGGCATCCCAGTCTTGGTCCGTACAGTTCAATATTGAGTTGGCCCATTCTTTGCAGCTATAACAGCTTCAACTCTTCTGGGAAGGCTGTCCACAAGGTTTAGTGTGTCTATGGGAATGTTTGACCATTCTTCCAGAAGTGCATTTGTGAGATCAGGCACTCATGTTGGACATGTTGCTTAAATAACCCCCAGGCTCCTCCCATAATTTCAGGCCACCATACTAGACTTTGTATATATATATATATATATATATATATATATATATATATATATACACATATACAGCGGTTATAAAAAGTCTACACACCCCTGTTATGTCAGGTTTCTGTGATATAAAATAATGAGACAAAGATAAATAATTTCAGAACTTTTTCTACCTCTAATGTGACCTATAAACTGTACAACTCAATTGAAAAAAAAAAAGAATGTAATCTTTTAGGGGGTGGGAGTAAAAATAAAATAAATAAATAATGTGGTTGCATAAGTGTGAACACCCTCTTATAGCTGGGGATGTAGCTGTGTTCAGCAATCACATTCAAACTCATGTTAAATAGGAATCAGTACACACCTGCCACCATTTAAGGTGCCTCTGATTAATCCCAAATAAGGTTCAGCTGTTCTAGTGGATCTTTCCTGTCATTTTCTTTGTCACATCCTACAGCAAAACCCATGGTCCGCAGAGAGTTTCCAAAGCATCAGAGGGATATCATTGTTGAGCCCTGGTTCACACTGGGCTGCGGGAGTGAAGCAGTGCGAGTTTAGCTGAACTCGCACGATTTCACTCCCGCCCGGCAGTCCCGATTTCAGCCGCGATTTCAGAGACATCTGTGCAGGTTTCTGCACAGATGTCAATGTAAATCGCAGGCTGAAATCGCAAAAAGTAGTACAGAGACTACTTTTTGAAATCGGTGCAATGCCGCAGATGCAGCGTCGCACCGATTAGGACACTGCCATTGCCGGCAATTTGCGGCAAAATCCGCCGTTTTGACATGTGATTTGACATGCCAAATCGCATGTCAAAACGCACCAGTGTGAACCAGGGCTTAAAGGTATCAGTCAGGAGAAGGGTACAAAATAATTTCTAAGGCAATAGATATACCATGGAACACAGTCATTATCAAGTGGAGAAAATATGGCACAACAGTGACCTAACCAAGAACTGGACGTCCCTCCAAAATTGATGAAAAGGCGAGAAGAAAACGTGGTAAGGGAGGCTGCCAAGTGGCCTAAAGCAACATTAAAGGAGCTGCAGGAATATCTGGCAAGTACTGGCTGTGTGGTAAATGTGACAACAATTTAGGAGTGGCTATAGGGTGGAGTGGCAAGACAAAAGCCTTTTCTTCCGAAGAAAAACATCCAAGCTCGGATAAATTTAGCAAAAACACATCTAGTCCCAAAAGCATGTGGGAAAATGTGTTATGGTCTGATGAAACCAAGGTTGAACTTTTTGGCCATAATTCCAAAAGATATGTTTAGCGCAAATACAACACTGCACATCACCAAAAGAACACCATACCCAGTGTGAAGCATGGCGGAGGCAGCATCATGCTTAGGGGTTGTTTTTCTTTAGTTGGATCAGGGGCCTTAGTCAAGACATAGGGAATTATGAAAAGTTCCAAGTGCCAGTCAATATTGGCACAGAACCTTCAGACTTTTGCTAGAAAGCTGTACATGAAGAGGATCTTCATCTTTCAGCGTGACAATGACCCAAAGCATACATCCAAACCAAGAAAATAATAGCTTCACCAGAAGAAGATTAATGTTTTGGAATGGCCCAGCCAAAGCCCAGACCTTAATCCCATTGAAAATCTGTGGGGTGATTTGAAGAGGGCTGTGCACAGGAGATACCCTCGCAATCTGACAGATTTGAAATGTTTTTGCAAAGAAGAGTGGGCAAATATTGCCAACTCAAGATTTGCAATGCTGATAGACTCATACCCAAAAAGACTGAGTTTTGTAAAAATATCAAAAGGTGCTTCAACAAAGTATTAGTTTAAGGGTGTGCACATTTATGCAACCTTATTATTATTGTTATTCATTTTTAATTTTTGACTTCCCTCCACCTAAAAAATGTCTGTTTGTTGTTCAACAGTTGTATTTTTTTACATCACAGAAACCTGACATTTTAACATGGGTGTGTAGACTTTTTATTTCCACTGTTATATATATATATATATATATATATATATATATATATATATATATATATAATGTAAGCTGGGGATAGGTAGCGGGTACAAAAGCTCCCTGGGATGAGCAGGCACAGATACCAAAGTCCATAGGATAAGTGAACAACAGTGGGATTTGTATTGGTGCTATACAAAGTCTATTTACAGGTGCTGTACAGTGTGCAGAAAACAAAACAAACAAAAATAGTTTAAACAAACACCTAGCCGTGTCTCGGCTCTAACTACACGATATGTAGGCCCTAACTACTAAGCTTAACAAGCCTACCGCTTGTTAGCTCAAAACACAAACTGCTCACCAGTCTTTTAACAACCTCCTTGCTCCTACAGATCCACACTATCTGTTTCCCAGGACAGAGCAATGGCTGTTAGCTCAGGTGAGCTTAAATTTGCCTGGGGGAGAGGGCCAACACCTGACCTGAAACAGGGATCAGAGATCCCTGAACGTGTAAGAGAGGAGCCTGGGAGAGGTATAAACCCCGAACTGGACTTTCCCAGGCTCTCTCTGGGACGCTCTGCTACAATATATATATATATATATATATATATATATATATATATATGTGTGTGTGTTGGTGGTATATAAAATATATTTTATTCTATTTATTTTATGTTTTGTATTCCTCTCTTAAGAATACAATACATGTGGTGTTTATCTTTGAAGTTGCATTTCTTCATATTAAAGTTTTAATGATAATATTTTATATTTCATTTTTTTTTATTGAAAAAGAAACAGCTTCCAGTATGAACAGACGCATTAATGGAACAAAGTCAATTTTCAGATTGTCAACATAGCAATACAGAGACACAAAAAATATGGTCATAAAACATATCTAGAAAGAAAAAAGGGAGGGCGCACCGACCTAGTGCATTAACACATATAAGGGTTTTATTTAATGAAATAAAAGCAATAGTCCTACTCACAAAAGGAGCTTGAATGAACGCTTAACAAACAATCAGATTGGTCTCTTGGCTCCTGACAGCAGGACCTGATGATGCCGAGGATCGGATGGTACCCCAATGGCGAAATGGCTGACGCGTTTCTGGGGCGCACCCCTTTCTTCAGAGCCTAAATGGTTTGTTGTAGCCTTCTTGTTTGTGTAATGGCAGGCCAGGCCAGGCCAGCACCAGCCAATGGGGGTGCCATGGTGCACCACAAAACATACCCCCCCATTTCATTTGGACAAGAGGGTTTGCCAATTGGCCACCACCTATGGAGGTGGTCACTTAGGAGTTCCAGTGGTGTATGTGGGGATGATAAAGGGCTATGGTGGCATGTTGTGTCCCAGATTGCTAAAGAATGTGATAGAGCGGGGCATAATACAGGCAGGCATAAATGACTAGGAAGCCACATTAATAATCCTATGGCAAACAGATGGCAAAAAAGTGCTTCAATAGAGACCCAAAAGGGGACTGAGCCATTAGCAGTGGTGTAGGCTAACTGGGCAATCTGGACTGCTTGGAAATATGCCTGTAGGTTTGGAATCCATAGGTTTTGAGGTATAAAGTGTTCGTTTTTGCATCTGAGGCCTCTTGGTACATCACACGAAGTGCAGGACTTCAGCTTGCAGACGTTGTGTGTCTCCCCCCTTATTGTCACCAGTAAAGTTCTGAAGTACTAAAGGAGTCTGGGTAGAAATGTAATTTTTATTGAGTTGTTTCTGCCAAACCATGAAAGGGAATAATCTGCCCACCACTGAGATCAAGGTGATGGATCTATGATTTTGATCCAGTGTCTGAAGTCCTGCTATAAATCCCGATTGATATTTATATTGCGCTAAGAAAGTATTAAGGCGAGAGGCCAAAAGTTTTGTAAGGATCTTTAAATCGCTATTTATTAGCAAAATTGGGTGGTAATTAAGAACATCAGTAGAGTCCCTGTTGGATTTCGGAATAACACTAATATAGGCCTTATTTTCATCGAAAGGGACTGTACCTCCATCCCGCAGGGAATTAAAATAAAGAGCCATATGTGGAGCCAGCTTTCGGAAAAAAATTGTAATAAGAGTTGGGAAGACCATCAGGCCCAGGAGATTTATGGAGTGATAATGTTTTGATAGTATTGCAGAGCTCCTCTCCTGTAAAAGGCTGGTTCATAAGGTCCCTATGATCTTTTGCGATGGATTAGAGGGGGAGATTACCCAAGAATCCCCTGATGGATGGAGGGGCAGCATCCTGGGGGCTTCCATATAATTCAGCATAAAGATTGTGAAACTCCTGAAGAATCTTTTGGGGATCTTGAGAGAGATGGCCTGAAAGTTTAATTTTACGGAGTGCCGGGTGTGAATGTCTAGGGGTAAGCTTGTGTGCTAGCAAAGAACCTGGGCGATCTCACCAGGTGAAGAACTTGTGGTTCATCCAACGTAGTTGTTTCTCTACCCTTGTGGTGGGACAAATGTTAAGTTCCAAGCGGGATTGTTCCAATTTAGTCAATAGATTAGGGGACAGGAAGCGTTTCTGTTGTTTAGCTAAAGCTTTATATTCCTTGGTTTTGGCAGAGACCAACTCATTGCGAGCATTTTTGAGTCTGGAGGACAATAATGATAATATTTTAAATTACATTAGTTAGTAAATGCATTAACGTGAGTAATTACAGATACTGAATATACTGTGCAGTCCTTTGGTACCACTAGTGTTTATCATGTGAAACCTATGTTTATTTAAAATTTATATTCGTTTAACTAAACATCAGTTCAAAAAATCAGGCCAGGTTTAAAGGCATTGGTTAACTAAATATAGAAGATGTAATCAGATGCATGACACTTACTGTAGAACACAAAATTACTGCATGCATACCTACATATGGTACAGTGGTTATCTGCAATGGTTAGAAGGCTACTACAGGCAATAATTGCCATTCAAGAGTCCTACTACCGCTAGGAAAGGGAGTTTGCTGGTTTCATTTAAAATTAATTAAAAAGAAACAAAGAAATAATTAGGATTAATATAGTATCTTTTTAGATGATCATGAATAGCATGTGAAATATGCATAGGGCTAATTTATCCTTAAGTTATGCTGCAAAATAGGAGCTAATCTTTCTTTCCTGCCCACAGAAAACCAACTTTACTCACAAGCTTCCGCAGGTTATTCTACAAAAGGGACAGAAGAGAAAAAGTGGAGCAAATGATGCCTGTAGTATTGCATTCGATTTTCTGATCTATCCTTTACTAGACAAGACAAATGGGGGAGGTCTGTTTGAATTCTAAAACAAACCTGTTAATAGTCGGTAAGGAGAAATTATGATAGTTCACAAAATTTTAAAAGACTCTCTGCAATACACAGTAACAAAGCATGCATTATTCATAAAATATATATATATATACATACTCACATGCCCTGAAAACACAGGTTGCATTTTAATACATTTAATATTCTGTATTCCTATACTATTTTTTTTTCTTTCTCCATAAATGTTGACTGCCTTTTTATGTCACATACAGTTCTTTCTTTTAAATTGCCTTGTTTAAGTCATCGGGGATATTTGGCCACAGCAGTGAAAGTACAATCTACCCATTTTAAAATCTGACTCAAACTCAGAAAGCTGTTAAATCTTGGCTGGGTTTCTAATCTCCAATAATCTGGAGACATCTGGTAACCGTTACCCAAAGCTCTGTACTAATACATGAACTGGATCATGAAAATTGATGCTGCCAGTGTATTCTCCAAAGCTTTATCTTCTCTGCAGGGGTACTCTAACCTTTTAAACTATCTTTAGACAGATACCACATTCAGTTCAGGTCAATAACATTTGAAAGGGCTTATTTTTAAATTGCACAGATAAATCTTTTTATGACAATGTGACAATTATCTCAGAAATCTAGGTTCTGGTGCAGCTCATTTAGTACATTGTAATCAATATAATTGACGAGGTCATCAAATACTATGTTCATCCTCTTTTTGTGTATTGATCCAGTGTTATCAAACAGCATTGTACACACAAATTCTACAACAATATAGGTAAACAACAAAGCTAGACAGTCTTGAAACTGAATTATAGTTTCTTTCCTCCAGGCTAGTTCTGTAAAATTTTCAGCCATCTTTCCATAATTTTAATCATTTTAGTAAGTGGCAAAAATAGTCACTGCTTATTAGGTGGTCGGATCATAAAGACTAATGTCCTGAATTTTTACCAAGACTACAACATGCAGTTAGCAATTAATCAATTAATACAACTAAAACAGGAAATGTCAGATGCACTATATACAACACAATTAACAATCTAGCAAGAATAAAATAATTGTTATATTTGGCATCAGCTACAAGATGAAAATTTATGTCGAAATACACCATTGCAAATTGGTGTTAAGGAGAGATAACTCTCACTATTATTTACCTGTAGACTTAAGCCGCGTACACACGATCGGTCAAAACCGATGAAAACGAACTGAATGTCCGTTTCATCGGTCCAAACCGATCGTGTGTCGGCGCCATCGGTCAGTTATCCTTCGGTCCAAAAAAATAGAACTTGCTTTAAAATTGAACCGATGGACGCCTGACCGATGGGTCAAAACCGATTGTTAGTATGCAAAAGCATCGGTTAAAAGGCCGCGCATGCTCAGAATCAAGTCGACGCATGCTTGGAAGCATTGAACTTTGTTTTTATCAGCACGTCGTTGTGTAAAAACACGTAAACGTCACCACGTTCTAACACGATCAGTTTTTTAACCGATGGTGTGTAGGCACATCAGACCATCAGTCATCTTCATCAGTTAACTGATGACAATGGTCCTTCAGACCGTTCTCATCGGATGGACTGAACGTGTGTACGAGGCTTAACACCACAAACAGAAACAAGCAGCCCATGTTCCTAACCATTTGAACCCCAATAAAAATGATTTACCAGCATCCTACAATAAGGAACCAATGCTAGTTTCATTCAAAATATGAACCAGCACCCTTGTTCAAGAAAGTTCCTACAAAGTAAAGCCCACCAAGCAAAAGGTGGCTCTATACACATGAACAATAACTTATCCCCCAGCCATCAGTGAACAATTAACACATAAATACTAGAAATGATCAGACAAAAGGGCAAGACAACAATGTTCAAATATAAATTAGAAGCACAAGGGGAATATGTGCTGCTTACACTGGTCTAAATAAAGTTACTTACAGAACAATAACCAAAATAGGATGTTATGGGATATTATGATGTGACGCAAGAAGCACACCAATGAAGATTTCCTTTCTGACAACTGTATTTCCCATAAGCTTCTGTCCCAGTGACAAGGGTCACCACAACAAACAAGGAGGGTGTTTATAAATATACTTTAGGAAAAGCATACATTTCATATCTCTTCAAATCAAGCCACATGAAGCCATCATGTCTATTTAGTACGATTATCGGGTACTCAAATACCCAAATGCATTTAGTATGCAGTACTTTAGTGCTTCATTGTAACTCAGCGTCATCTTAATACATTTGCACACCTGCTCAGGGGCCCCAGGTGCACGGGGGCCCCATGATATTCTTGCATTACATATTCATACATTTCTGGGACAGTCAGGACTTTTTACTGAGCTGTCTTGAGATGGCCTTGTCCCTTGGCAGCGTCCCGGATTTTGGGCCATGGGGAAAGCAGCAACCTGCAGTGGGCTAATTCTACGATCCCAAATGAAATCTCCCCTTCTACCTTAACCCGGCAGCCTCTGGGGCTCTGCATTGGTACAGAAAGAATCTACTGATGCAGAAAATTGTACTGCTTGTGTGAGCAGAATGTGTACTGCTCTGATCCCCACTGGCCCTTCTCTCCTGTCTATCTCAGGAACTTACATCACATGAGATGGACAGGAGGAAAGAGCTGGCAGGAATCGGAGCAGTACACATCCTGCCCAAGCAAGCAGTGGCAATAAAATGCTCCACCTCTGGAGATTCCTGAGCCCATGCTGTGCTTAGCTGACCCCCTATACTGTGCACTACTGATCCCCAATGTACTGTGCCCTGCTGACCTCTTTCAGTGTGTCGTGTTGATCGCCTGTACTATTCCCTGCTTGAAATTAGTAATAGATATATGTTTATTTCGATCAACTATTTATTCTATTAATTTTTGAGAGTAGGTGTGTAAATTGGGGCGGGCTGACAGGGGTCCATAATTATATTAAGATGGCCCTGTTTTAACTAGCAAGATAATAGGTACCCATAGATGTGACACTGCCACTCTAGGAATCTCAGTGGAAATATTTATTGGATATGATAGAAAACAATGTTTAATCGTATTACGCTGAGCTCCGGAACTCCATCATATTTTTTTATTATCATATGATTATATCTTTTGGCCCATGGCACATCGTGGAAGAAGATGAGCCTAAGACAAGCAGATCTAAAACTACCAAAAACTTGAAGAAGAGAGAGCCCTAATTCCTTTCAGGCCGTGTACACACGGCAGAGAACCTCGACGGGCAGAACACATCGTTCCGCCCGTCGAGGTTCCCTGCCGTCCGTCGAAATCGGCGACCCGCCCTTCGGGAATGGCAACCAGCCATTCTTCCAGGCGGGCCGTCGAGCAAATAGAGAGCGTGCTCTCTATTTCTGCTCGACGGGCTTCCCGACGGGAAGCTCGCCGAGAGCGTACACACGGCCGAGGTCCTCGCTGGAATGCAGCTTCCAGCGAGGTTCTCGCTGGTTTCCAGCGAGAACCTCGGTCGTGTGTACACGGCCTAACACGTTGGCATGTTTCATGTTCTACACTTATGAAGTAATCAATGCTGTCCAATTGGTAGGAGTTTCCCAGACTTTCCTTTCACACATGGCACTTCTTACCAACATTCACAATTTTCCCTAGTGAATTTTGGCACCTTATGACTGAAAAGCACAGAGGAGCTTACATCAGCCAACATGTTCTCAGAGAGAGGAACCTTCTTGGAAAAGTCTGTAGCTGTAGATTGTAAGGCCTATTATGCTGAGTGATTAGGTAGGGGTTGTTATTTTTGTAGTTGATGCAATACTGAGGCTGAGTCTCTATGAAGGGTTGTGCGTCTGGCTATACTGTATGCTGCAAAGCCAAGAAGATATATTGCATTCCTGCAGAAAGTTAATTTGACAAGACTTTTAGGCCTCATACACACGATAGGTTAAACAGAGGACAACGGTCTGATGGACCGTTTTCATCAGTCAAAACCGATCATGTGTGGGCCCCATAGGTTATTTAACCATCGGTTAAAAAAAAGCCAACTTGCTTTAAATTTAACCGATGGATTCCCAACCGATAGGTCAAAACCGATCGTTAGTAGGCACGACCATCGGTTAAAAATCCACGCATGCTCAGAATCAAGTCGACGCTTGCTTGGAAGCATTGAACTTAATTTTTTTCAGCACGTCGTTGTGTTTTACGTCACCGCGTTATGACACGATCGGTTATTTAACCGATAGTGTGTGGGCGCGATGGACCATCAGTCAGCTTCATCGGTTAACCGATGAGAACGGTCCTTCAGACCGTTCTCATCGGATGGACTGATCGTGTGTATGCGGCTTAAGACTGTAAGCTTAGAGTATTCTGTGGTATATGGGTATACAATACAGTTTTACACAGATACACTTTGTCAAAAGCAGTAGATTTAGAGGAACATATATGCAATTCTTTTCTTAAATTTCATTTAATTACATAGGGGCAGATTCACGTAGATCGGCGCATTATCATTCCGGCGTAGCGCACCACTTTTCCGTTAGACTTGCGCAATCTAGCCGCGTAATCCGGCGATTCACGTAGCTTTTACGCAAGAGCTTGCGCAAACGTAAGGTTTTTTCCGTAGGCGTAAGGAGGAGTAATACAAATTGGGAGGGACGTGGGCGTGTTACATTGAAATGAGCCGTGACCCCATGCAAATGAAGGGCCGGCCGACTCGCGCATGCGCGCGTGAAGGAAACCATGTCAGCTCCGTTGTGCGCATGCTCACAACTCGGGAGCGGCGCAATCATTGAAATTGGAAATGGACTAGGGCAATGTTGTGAACTACGCAGACAGCATAAATAGACACACACAAACGCCCTTCCATTGCAAAAGTACATCCCTTTGTGTCCCTTCCCATTGAATCAAGTGCTTTTGCTCTGTTGTTCGTTAGAGTGTGTTTTGGAGTTGTGAGATTAGTGTTCTGTGTGATCTTGTGCTTGTTGGTAGTTTTGTGAAAGTGTATTTTGATAAGTGTTTGAGACTGTTTGTTTGATTGATAGATTTCTGAGCGTTTGTTTTCTTGCTTTATTTTTTCATCTGATTTTTTGGTGTGTGTTTCTTGCTGAGTGCTAGTGTGTTTTTTGGCTGTTCTTTTTCTCTTTGTGTGTGTTCTTGTCTGATTGGTTGTGCTTGTATTTGTGACAGATTTTTGTTGACTGCTAGTGAGTTTGTTTGGAAGTATGACTGAGAGAAAAAGAAAGCTCAATTTTACTGTGGGGGAAAAAAGAATTCTTGCCCGGGCCATTACCGACTATGGGCGTTTTCTCCACGGCCCGCAGAGTGCCACCACCACCCCGGCCAGGAGGAGGGAGATCTTGGATATGATCACAGAGCAGGTCAATTCATCGGGGGAGGGGGAGACACGGACCCGCTCTGGGATAGAAAAGAAAATAAATGACCTCCGGCGTGAGGTGAAAAAAAAACTGGCCGCAATAAATGCCCATGCCAGGGGCACAGGAGGGGGCCCACCATGCCGGGTTAGATTTTCAGAGACGGAGCGTGTGGTGGCCCTGACCTTTCACCGGCATGAAGTGGAGGGCCTGCCAGGCTTTGACACAAGTCCGGTCCCCGCGGTGCCAGGTAAGGTTTTTATTTCTCTCAGGTGTGTAGCATGTGTGGGGGAGGGGGTGAAAGGGAATATGTGGCAAGTGTGTGGATCCTCCAACCTGTGAATGGTTTGTGTCATCCACAGATGTGCAGGAGGGTGCAGGGCCATCTGGACTGACCGCTCCAACCCCAGGACAGCAGCCTAATGAGGCCCCCCCAACAAGGCCAGAGTCCGCAGAGGAGGAACAAGAGGAGGGGGAGGATCATGCGGAGGACGATCATGAGGAGGAGCAGAATCATGAGGAGGAGGAGTCCATGGAAGGCACTGGCCCTTTGGTTTCTGCGGACTCTTCCCCTCTGGCTGCAAGAAGCCTGCCCTCCCTAAGGGTCAGCCCCCCCCCCTCCTCCCCCAACATGGCTCCCCTCACAAGGGCCTCCCCTTCTCCCCGGCCACAACCATCAGCTGGAGCCAGGAGGTCATCCCCAAGCACCAGGGGGGCGCCCAATCTCATGCCCGCCTGTCTGAGAAGGAACCTGGCCACCCAGACCCGCCTTCTGAGACAGCTCTGCCAGACTATGGGGCGGGTGGATCAGAGCCTGTCCTCCATTAATGATAGCCTGGGTAACCTGGACTCCCACTCCCGGGCCTCCACAACCTGCCTTAATGACCTGCAAACTACAGCAGCAGGCGTTGGGCAGGATGTGAGGGCCCTTACCCAGGCTATCCAGGGCAACACGGCAACACTTGGTGCTGCCCTGGACAGAATAGCCGTGGCCTTGGAGGGCAGGCCGCCAGGTGGGCAGATCTCAGGGGCTGCTCCTCCTTCCCCGGCTTTTCCCCTCCCCCATGCGTCTCCCCTGAGGGTCCGGGGCCGTGGCCGGGGGCGCCCCAGGCGTGGCTCAGGCAGAGGGCAATAATTTTTTTTTCCACCTTTTGTTTGTTTTGAAAGCTTTTTTATTTTTGCTCTCTGCTTGTTTTTGTTTTTTCTAAGCATTTTTTTTTTACTATGCATTTTTTGTTTCTATGCATTTTTGTTTGTTTGACTTTTTTGGCATATTTTGGGTTGTGAATGATGTTTGAATGTGGGGGTGACATTCCTGCTGGAAAAGGGGTGTCACCCTCAATTTTGGTGGAGAAGGGTTCCCCAGGACCAGGGAGAAGTGATTCCCAGGTCCGTGTGAATGGTGTATGAATGTACAGTGACATAATTGGAGCCTTGACGTGGCGTTACTGCTCACCAGTCTTGCATGGTGGACTGGTGCCAATCCAATTTGATGAGGATGTGGGGTGTGTGTGCTAGGGACCATAGTGGTGTGCATGCATGCATTCTCATTGTGCCATGATTAATGTGTGTGTTTAACGTGCAAAGATGCCCAATATGAGCTGCCTCCTGACTGCTCTTCCCTCAGAAGACGGGGTATCCTCGGTTAGGGGTTGATTTTCTGGTTGGGGGGTCAGATCATCACGTAGCTCAACCTGCAGGCCCTTCCTCACTGCGAGATTGTGTAGCATGCAACATGCAGCGATGATATGGCACACGAAGTTTGGGGAATACAACAGTGTACCCCCAGACTTATCCAGGCATCGGAAACGTGACTTCAGGAGGCCAAAGGTGCGCTCCACCACTGCACGGGTTTTGATGTGTGCTTCATTGTATCGTTCCTCTCCTGAGGTTTGGGGGTTCCGGATAGGAGTCATGAGATGGGGTCCCAGTGCATATGCAGAGTCACCTGTAAAGGAAAAGACAGGAGAATGTTAGTCATGCATGTGCCACTTCTGTTGTGCATCACGGGAGGGGATAGTCATGCCTGACTCCCATGTCACTCACCAACCAGCCAGGTGTTCCCATACACGTTCTGTTCGAATTCTGTTCGGATGTGGCTTTGATTGTAGATGTAGCTGTCATGGCTGGACCCTGGGTGTTTGGCACGGACGTGCCATATGAGGCCTTGGGCATCAACTATCACCTGTACGTTGATGGAGTGCCAATTCTTCCGATTGCGGTACATGTGCTCGGTCTCATGGGGGGGCTGGAGTGCCACATGTGTGCAATCAATGGCCCCGATGGTGCGTGGGAATCTGGCAATTCGGTAGAAATCTGCCATTGCCTTGATTCGAAGCTCCTCAGTGGTGGGTTTGATGATTTGGTTGGCCAAGCGTGTGAGGATTGCAGGGACAACCTGGTGCACACATCTGCTCATGGAGGATTGTGACATCCCAGCCACCACTCCACTTGTACGCTGAAAAGAGCCACTGGCAAGGACATGGAGTGTTGCCAGGACCTTCACCAGTGGCTGCACTGCATGTGAGCGTTGTGTTGGGCTGGTGATGTCCTCCTGCAAGGTTGTGGTTAATTCCAGGATGGCATGAGGGGGGAATCTGAAGATGCGAAAGACCTCTGAATCATTCATGCCAAACAGGTGTATGCGGGTGCGGTATACCCTCTCCCGTGCCATCCTCCGTGCCCTCCTCCTTCTTTGGTCATCTATATTCACTAGTGCAGCTATGAGCGACGATGCCCCTAGCATGTTGGCAGTCAAATTGTAGTGCAACACGTGTGTGTGGTCTGCTCCTCAGTAACGGTGTTGCTTTATCTGACAATTAGACTTTTTTTCAAAAGTTAGATCAGCTTTTATGGGCTCTAACTTTAGACAGGACATTTTGCAGTTGCGCACATCGCGTAGCCTGCGCAGCAACTGCGTTTTTTTGTGGATCCCCGTAACTCCCTCATTAGCATATTTGACTAGCAAATCAATGGTGTGTCTAGCGCAGTTTTGCGCGAAGGGAAGCGAATGTCTAACTCAATTACGCCGGACCAAAAAACGTAGATTTCTGGCGTATATTGTTTTGTGAATCGCGTCCAACTATACGCACGCGCACATTTAGACTTACGCACGCGCAACAGCAGTTGCGCACGCGTAATCGCTCTGTGAATCTGGCCCATAGTGTGCATACTGCTGTGCTCATTAACCTGAATACATTTCCTCATTTGGTTTCAATTTAGTAAGCCTTAGTTAAAGAGAAAAGAAAATCTAACACCTGCATTACTGTTTTTTCCTTTTAAATGTAATTAAAAAACATTGACATAATAATACATTTAACCACTAGACTCCCGAACCTTTCTCTCTCTAAATCTCCTTGAAGTCCAGAGCGTTTTTTTCCAATTTGAGAATGTTGCAGTTGTGCACATTATGGCCCAGATTCACAGAGCGATTACGCCTGCGCAACAGGAGATGCGCGTGCGTAAGTCCAAATGTGCGCGTGCGCTTCGATGCACGGCATCCCCAAAACGAGATACGCAAGAAATCTACTTTTTTTTGTCCGGCGTAATTTCGTTAGACAGGCGCATCCGTCCGCGCAAAACTGCGCAAACAGACCATTGATTTGCTAGTCAAATATGCTAATGAGGGACTTACGGGGATCCACAAAAGAACGTTAGGGCAGCGCAGGCTACGCAGTTTGCGCAACAGCAAAATGTCCTGTCTAAAATTAGACCATATAAAAGCTGGTCTAAAAAGAGAAAAAAAGTCTACATTTTAGATAAAGCAACACTGTTAGTGGGGAGCTCAACAGTCACACGTGTTGCACAACAATCTGTATGCCAACATGCCAGGGGCATCGTTGCGCATAGCTATACTACTGACTTTAGATGAGCAAAGAAGGAGGAGGGCACGGAGGATGGCACGGGAGAGGATATACCGCACACGCATAGACCTCTTTGGCATGAGTGATTCTGAGGTGTATCGCATCTTCAGATTCACCCCTCATGCCATCCTGGAATTAACCACAACCCTGCAGGAGGACATCAGCAGCCCAACACAACGCTCACATGCAGTGCATCCACTGGTCAAGGTCATGGCACCACTCCATGTCCTTGCCAGTGGCTCTTTTCAGCGTACAAGTGGAGTGGTGGCTGGGATGTCACAATCCTCCATGAGCAGATGTGTGCACCAGGTTGTCCCTGCAATCCTCAGACGCATGGCCAACCAAATCATCAAACCCACCACTGAGGACCTGCGGCTGAAGGCAATGACAGATTTCTACAGAATTGCCAGATTCCCACGCACCATCAGGGCCATTGATTGCACACATGTGGCACTCCAGCCCCCCCATGAGACAGAGCACATGTACCGCAATCGGAAGCATTGGCATTCCATCAACGTACAGGTGATAGTCGATGCCCAAGGCCTCATATGGCACGTCCGTGCCAAACACCCAGGGTCCAGCCATGACAGCTACATATACAATCAAAGCCACATCCGAATGGAATTCGATCAGAACGTGTATGGGGCCATCTGGCTGGTTGGTGAGTGACATGGGTGGCAGGCATGACTGTCCCCCCCCATGATGCACACATCACAAGGGGCACATGCATGACTAACATCCTCCTGTCTTTTCCCTTACAGGTGACTCTGCATATGCACTGGGACCCCATCTCATGACTCCTATCCGGAACCCCCAAACCCCAGGAGAGGAAAGATACAATCAAGCACATGCCTAAACACGAGCAGTGGTGGAGCGCACCTTTGGCCTCCTGAAGTCACGTTTCCGATGCCTGGATAAGTCTGGGGGTACCCTCTTGTATTCCCCAAACTTTGTGTGCCAGATCATCGGTGCATGTTGCATGCTGTACATTTTCGCAGTGAGAAAGGGCCTGCAGATTGACCTACGTGATGACCTGACCCCTGAACCAGACAATTCCCCCCTAACCGAGGGTCCCCCGTCTTCTGAGGGAAGAGCAGCCAGGAGACAACTCACATTGGGCATCTTTGCACGTTAAACACATACATTAATCATGGCACAATGAGAATGCATGCATGCACACCACTGTGGTCCCTAGCACACACACCCCACATCCTCATCAAATTGGATTGGCACCAGTCCACGATGCAGGACTTGTGAGCAGCAACGCCACACCAAGGCTCCAATTATGTCACTGTACATTCATACACCATTCACACGGACCTGGGGATCACTTCTCCCTGGTCCTGGGGAACCCTACTCCACCAAAATTGAGGGTGACACCCCTTTTCCGGCAGGAATGTCACCCCCACATTCAAACAGCATTCACAACCCAAAAAAAACAAAAAACGAACAAAAAAAAATGACCAGCAAAATCAAAAAATGTCCAGCAAAAAAAAAGGGGGAAAAAAATGAGTGCCCTTGACGTGAGCCACGCCTGGGGCGCCCCCGGCCACGGCCCCGGCTCCTCAGGGGAGACTCATGGGAGGGGGAAAACCGGGGAAGGAGGAGCAGCCCCTGATCTCTGCCCACCTGGCGGCCTGCCCTCCAAGGCCACGGCTATTCTGTCCAGGGCACCACCTAGTGTTGCCGTGTTGGCCTGGATAGCCTGGGTGAGGGCCCTCACATCCTGCCCAACGCCTGCTGATGTAGTCTGCAGGTCGTTAAGGCAGTTTGTGAAAGCCCGGGAGTGGGAGTCCAGGTTCCCCAGGGTATCCTTGATGGAGGACAGGCTCTCCTCCATCTGCACCAATGTCTGGCTGACCTGTCCCAGATGGCGGGTCTGGAGGAACTGGTCCCTTCTCAGAGTGCCGGGCAGGAGATCGGCCACCCCCCTGGTCTTCTGGGTCACCTTCCTGCCTCCAGCTGATGCTTGTGGCCGGGGAGAAGGGGAGGCCCTTGGGAGAGGAGCCATGTTGGGGGAGGAGGGGGGGGCTCCCCCTTAGGGAGGGCTGGCTGCTGCCAGCCAGAGGGGAACGGTCCTCCAACAACAATAGGCCAGTGCCTGACATTGACTCCTCCTCAAACTCCTCCTCCTCAACCTCCTCCGCGGACTCCGGCCTTGTCGGGGGGGCCTCATTAGGCTGCTGTCCTGGGGATGGTGCGGTCAGGCCAGATGGCCCTGCACCCTCCTGCACATCTGTGGATGACACAAAACATTCACAGGTTGGAGGATCCACACACTTGCCACATATTCCCTTTCACCCCTCCCCCACACATGCTACACACCTGATATAAAAAAAAAATTACCTGGCACCACGGGCTCCGGACTTGAGTCAAAGCCGGGCAGGCCCTCCACTTAATGCCGATGAAAGGTCAGGGCCACCGCACGCTCCTCCGCTGTCAGCCTAACACGGCATGGTGGGCCCCCTCCTGTGCCCCTGGCATGGGCAAGCATTTTGGCCAACTTCTTTTTGACCAGACGCCGGAGGTCATTAATCTTTTTGTCAATCCCAGACCGGTTCCGTGTCTCCCCCTCCCCCGCTGAATTGAAATGCTCAGTAATGATGTCCAAAATCTCCCTCCTCCTGGCCGGGGTGGTGTTGGCACTGTCCGGGCCGTGGAGGAAATGCCCATAATCGCTAATGGCCCGGGCAAGAATTCTTTTTTCCCCCAAAGTAAAATTTAGTTTTCGCTTTCTCTCTGTCATACTGAAAAAAAAACACTCCCAGTCAACAAAAATCAGTCACAAAAACAAGCACAACCAATCAAGCAAGAACACACACAAAGAGAAAACTAACACCCAAAAAATCACACAAGCACTCAGCAAAAAACAGTCACAAAAACAAACAGCAACAAATAAGCAAGAAAACAAACGAGCAGAAATATATCAAACAAACAGTCTCTCAAACACTTATCAAAAAACACTTTCAAAGATCTACTAACAAACACTTGATCACACAGTACACTAATCTGGCAAATACAAAACACAACGCAACTAACAACGGGACAAAAGCACTTGGTTAAATGGGAAGGGACAAAGGGATGTACTTTTGCAATGGAAGTGCGTTTGTGTCTGTCTATTTATGCTGTCTGCGTAGTCCTTAGTCCATTTCCAATTCCACTGATTGCGCCGTTCCCGAGTTGTGAGCATGCGTACAGCGGAGCTGACCATGGTCTCCTTCAAGCGCGCATGCGCGAGCCGGCCGGCCCTTCATTTGCATGGGGTCACGGCTCATTTCAATGTAACACGCCCACGTCCTTCCCAATTTATATTACTCCGCCTTACGCCTCTGAAATAATGTTACACATGCGCAATTTTCTGCGCAAAAGCTACGAGAATAGGGTGATTACGCGGCTACATTGCGCAAGTCTAACGTAAAGGCGGTGCGCTACGCCGGTCCAATAATGCGCAAATGTACCTGAATCTGGCCCTATATCTTTTAGGGTATATAGTATACCCTAAACATACTACACATTGTTTTTTTTGGGACAGATAGGGATTTATTGGGTATCAAATGTTGATACATATAGTTTTGTTTCTTAATGTATCTGTAATTTTTTCCAACACAGCAACCTTTATGTAATTTGTGCAACTCCATATATTTACTGCAAAATTATAATCGGCAAAGCTCAAAGTAAATGTATGGGTTTTATTTTAGGAGAGCTGTATTCCCTTTTAAATACTACATTGCAAAGTATGCAATTGAAAAAATGGTTTGGTAGCACTACACTCCCAATGTAAACGATACGCACCAGATTTAAAATACTCTTGCCTAAAAATGCTCCTAGCAGGGCTTTATTTAAAATACTAGTGAGCTTTTAGTAAACATAATAGAAATATACTTTTGCCTGCACCCTATGAAAAAATGCCACTCTGATGGATAACTGGGATGGGGTATGGGGATATATGCTAAGGACCCATTCACACAATTGCTTTGCCATAAAACATCCACAATTTGCACTCTTTTTATGGAATTAAAAAATGTAAATTATATAGGCCAGTTAGACCCCATTGCAGATAGACCCCATTGCAGAAGAACATCACTTAACCTCCCTGGCGGTATGATTCTTTCTGATTTTAGGTGCTGAAAGCGGTACCATTATTTGCAAGGAAATTTGGTGTTTTATACTGTAGGCTTGTAATTCTTAGGAATAACTCACTTAAATTTGACCAAACATGAGTCTAATAGGCATCCCGGTATGACATTTTTTTTAAAAACAAAATTATAAATTATAATATAATAAATAATTATAAACAATTATAACAAATAATAATATAATTATAATAAAAATTATTCAATAATGTAATCAACTCAAAAACACTGACATTTGCACAGTTGCAGAATTGTCGCTGTCATTACTTTTATTTTTTTTATGACGAATTTCCCCACAAATCGCTATCGCTCAATTCTGCAAGTGATTATCATTTATTATAGCTGATCTAAAACCATGTTTGACATAAAGGCACACTTTTGGTTGCTATGGACAATCTACATTTTGCAGGCAGAAAGAACAGTTTTTATTATATAAAAGGACATACAGGGCACAGGGCAGACCACTAGGGACAAGGGGGGTGTGTATTTTTTTACATACAGTACTGTAATCTATAAGATTACAGTATACTGTATGTATTGTGTTTGTTTATTTTTATGAATTTGGCGCAGTTCAGCCCACGTAACATCGCAGGGAACGGAGATCGACGGCACGCGGGGACATTGTGTGAATCAATCGATCACCCGCTCGCTCACACAGCGTGGATGCATCGCTGGATCCAGGAACAAGGTAAGCCAGCGCACGCTGCAGGCTCTGCATAGTTACCCGGAGCGTGACTCGGGGTTACCGATAATTGCACAAAAAAACACCCCGAGTCACGCTCGGGAATACTGCCAGGGGGGTTAATTGTTGCTTCCATCCCTCATTTCTTCAAAATGTCAGATGGTCTCTTTAGCAAATGAGAGCTGCCGAGTAGAGCAATAAAATGAACAGGGCGGTTAGAAATGTGACTACACAGCCTTTCAATGACTACATTTGCAAGGAATAATCCAACAATGGCTAGCAGTTCAGAAGCCAGCCATTATATCTAGATCAATATATACTTATAATGAACATGAAGCATTGTCAGGATCAGGGGTCAGGCTTGGAGACCAGTAGCTAAAGCAGTAGCGGGACCGACCAACAAAATAGGTATACTAACAGGTCACCCTGCTGGATGATGTGGGTTCACCTGAGGTGTGGAGTACTAACCAGTGTTCACCAGATCTCCTGATGGTGGAGAATGAGATGGGTTAATACCAGGTCGCGATCCCTTTAGGATCACCGCACCAGAAGACGAACAAGCAAAACACTGTATAGCAGCAGAGAAGACAAAAGCAAGATATGGGCTGGAGAAGAGCACAATAATGTGACAAACAGGAAGTACAGGGACATGGCTTAAATCAGAAAATCATGGGAGGAGCAAAGAGTTCAAGCTTCAGAAGAAGTCAATGCACAAGGCAGGGTTGTCCAATAGATCAGACGGGATGCTGTCCAGCATCTCAGGTAGCTCAGCGAGAAGAGCCAGATACAGAAGAGGGCCCAGGTTCAAGTCCAGGCCCTGACAAGCATATTCATACAATTTTTTTGGGAAATGATTGCGTTAAGCCTTGATGAAAAGAACTATAACTATATATATATATTTTTTTAACCACCACCACCACCACGTGCAATAGCTAAATGAGACTCTTACCAGACAGCGCTGGATATAAAGCGTTGTATTGTAACACAGCCTGAGAGTAAAATCCAAATCCACTCCTCTTATAGATATCAACTCACATGTGTGGAAACAAAGAGAGCAGATGGTGGCACATAGCGTAATTCTGTAGGGTTTATTGTAAAAAACACATAAAATGTAAGAAATGCACTTACAATTTTGGTGAAATCATTAGGCATATATCACACATATTACGATCGTATATCACCGCAGCTGGTCTCTGCCACAGGTATTCAAAGCAGCGCTCGCCGCCTGACTCTGTTAGTTAGGTCCCGCTGTGTTCTCACACGCCAGCACCTAGCAGCGTGATGACGTCACTTAGATTGACAGTTGTCTCAACCAACCCAGACGCGTTTCGTCATAAGAATGACTTCATCTGTGGGTGTGGTTGTACAACTGAATGCTTAGTATTTATATAGCGTCCCGCCCGTTGCCAATTGATGTACAGGTGTACGGATTTAGTTTCACATCCGCCCTGACCATTCATCTCTATTTGGCATGCCATATAGAAGGTAATGCAACTATTCATTTGCTGGCCCCTAATTGACGCAAGGAATATTGCTTCCCAAATAATATAGTGGACATGTTAATGATATCTGAATCAAAATTAGCAGTTACTAAGAATGCACAATAAAATATACAGATCTAATCAAAAACAATAAATTTAAAATAAGTTTAAAATCAATTATTATCATTAAATATATATATATAATACATCTGCTAAATAAAAATTATATAAAATATATAGTATATAATATATAATAAATAAAATATACATCTTCTATATAAAAAAAATATACATAAAAAAATATATATACATCTTCTATATAAAGAAAGGTGACCCAACCTAACATAATACTCAAACTAAAACTAAAAATCACTGATAAAACAATTTACATCTAACTCCACATTCATACCCTTAGGAGTCAGAGTATCCATAAAATATATCCATCTTGTTTCTCGTTTAGATATTTCTCTTACAAGATTCGATCCTCTCCAGTTAGGGTGGATACAGTCAATTCCCCACAATTTTAAACAGGATGGATCTTTATTGTGGAATTTTTTCAAATGTAAAAAAACACTATGGTGTTTAAATCCAAGTTCAATATTAGTAACATGTTCTGCTATCCGTATTTTCAATTTTCTCTTAGTACGGCCTACATACATAAGATTACACGGACATTGCAGAACATATACAACTTGTGTAGAGTTACACGTGATAAATTCGGTAATATTACACCTTTTATTATTTCCTGTTGAGACAAATTCTGACAGGCCTCTAATAGGGTTATTAACCACTAAACAGGAACTGCATTTCCTGCAAGAATAAAACCCTGTGATTTGCCAACACATACTATTCTTTTTAGGTGGATCCAACACCTTTTGTACTACTTTGTCCCCAAAATTAGGTGCTTTACGATAAATAAACTGAGGGGCAGTAGGTAAAGCTTGATAGAGAACTTTATCCATACATAATACGTGCCAATGTCGTTTGAATATTGTCTCAATATCCTTATATTGGCCATGAAAGTATGAGAGAAAGCTCCATTCTTGTTTAGAATCTATAGGGCGATCTTTATTAGTGAGACACGCCTCTCTCGGCATATCTTCTAATTCTTTCGCAATTTCATCGAGATTTTCCTTACTATATCCCTTCTGCATGAACCTCTTTTTTATAATTTCAGAATGGGTGACAAAATCATCATTATTAGTACAATTTCGCTTGACCCTCATCAACTGCCCTTTTGGTATATTTCTTAACCAATTCGGGTGATGGCCACTGGTCAGTGGCAGATAACTGTTCCTGTCAGTTGGTTTAAAATAAATGCTAGTTAGCAGGGTTGAGCCTTGTAATTTGACATCAACATCTAAAAAATGGATATGTTCTTTACTAAATTCATATTCCAACTTGATATTATTTTTGTTGGCGTTTAGTTCATCCAAAAATGCTAGTAGAGATGTCTCGCTACCTTCCCAAATAAGGAAAAAATCATCGATGAATCTCCTATAAAATAGGAGGCCATCTTTCTTAATTAGAAACACTGATTTGTCTTCTCATTCACCCATAAAGAGGTTGGCTATACTGGGAGCAAATCTAGCTCCCATTGCCACTACCCTTTTCTGGGAATAGAACTCTTGATTGTACCAGAAATAATTCCGGGATAAACAAAAATCTAAAGCCTGTCCCAGGAAAACTTTTTGTTTGTGCGGTAAATCATCTCACTGGCATAATGCCCAATTAAGGGCTAATAATGCGTCATTATGCTGAATAATTGTATACAGCGATGATACATCAGCTGTTACCAGATGTATATCAGTTTTCCCTGTTAGGTCAATATCCCCAATGAGTTGTAAAAAACTCTTAGTATCCTTCAAATAGGCCCTGGTTTTCAGGACACTAGCTTGAAGGAAAGTGTCGAGGTATTGACCCAATCTTGCAGTCACAGAACCTATAGAATTAACTATAGGACGTGCTGGGGGTTTGGCAGAATATTTGTGTATTTTAGGTAACGTATATATAGTTGGAACTCTACAGAAACTAGGTGAAAGGTATGTATGCTCTTTTTTGGTAAGTACTCTCTTGACCTTCCCCATATCAACCAGTTTTTGTAATTCAGCATGATAAGCCTTTGTTGGATTATTTTTTAGCTTAACGTAAGTGTTTTCATCAGACAGCATATCAGTAAGTTGTGAGTCATAATAGGATTTATCCAATATGACTACTCCTCCCCCTTTATCTGCCGGACGAATAATCACATTATTGCGTTCCTGTAGCGACTCAATACCATCCTGAATATGCATAGGGTTCATATTCTTTTTTATCTCTACTTTGTCCAGGTCTTTAAGGATTAAATTCATAAAAACTTATATGTGTTGATTGGCAGGATTGAGGGGATTGAACAATGATTTGTTTTTCAGACCACTATCAATTCCTGACATATTCGTATCAACTCTATAGTTATTACTTGGACCTCTGTTCAAAAAATATTTCTTAAGGTTTAACTTACGTATATACTTATGGACATCCATGTATACCTCAAATTTATTGAGGGATTTTTTAGGAGCACATTTAAGGCCTAAGTTGAGTATATTTAATTCCTTATGAGTAAGTTGGACCGAACTTAGATTGTATATTCCTGTTATTCCATCCTTCTTTTTCTGGTGTTTATACTGGATCCTTCTCCCTGCTCTACAACCCCTTCTTCCCTTACAAATGGTATGGGGGGTTGGGGATGATGGTATGGGTCCTGCGGAGGTCTCCACCATCCTTGGTAGTTCTGGGATGGGTATGCATTCCCTGGAGGTCTCCCTCTGTATGCGTGATTGCCCCTGTGTCCCCGGGACCCTCTCTTGCCTCGATCTAAAAAAGGACGTGGGGAACCAGTATTATTATATTCATCATTGTAGGCCAATGATGGAAATCTGTTGTTGATGGCAACAGGATATTGATAGTTGTTATAGGGTATATTCTGCCCTCCTCTCACATTAGATCGACCAGGGCCACCTCTACCCCTACTTCCCCTCCCTCTATCATTATGAGGGCGGGGGGTGACTGTATTATCAGGGGATCTGGGTGTTCCTACATGATCATTTCTCATTGTACTATGTGAGGTACTGCAATATTAGTGTTAGTGTGTATGATAGTGTCCTTGACAGGGACTATCTTACTTTGCCAGAGATATATCAGACCGCTTTTAAAGTCTCCTGCATCTCGATGGTATTTTTTTACTTTTTTCTTTTGAGTGTCTTTGTCTACTTTATCTAATCTCTTATTTATATTACTATTGACCTCAGTCCATTGTTGGGTACCTTTAATAGGTTCTAATTTAGTATTCAGGTCATTAATCAAATGTTCTAATTTGGCCATCTTTTTCCGTTTCCGTTTTAAAACTAATTCTTGTAACTTAAACCCTACTCCGTTAAAAAACTCTAACCATTCTACCCTAGATTCAGTATCATCAAGGCCATCCTGGGGTGTTACCTCCCACCTGAGGCTTCTGACGATAATATTGTCTTTAACATATTGTTCCATAATGCAGATGTCCCACCAGGTTTTTATCTGTTTCTCCAATACATTGCCTAAAGCATTAAGAATGGCTTTGTGGTCAACCTGCACTGCGGATGTTGTTGATGCATTAAATAGTGTAGTGATATCTATTTGTCTGCTGCCCAAAAAACTCACTGCTTCCATAGCTGCCGAGATAAAGCAAATATAAAATATTCAAAATAAATAACGGTGGCCCTTCCCAAAAAACCCAGCGCTTTAGGAAGACAGAGAATACTTATAATAAATAAAACTATAAGTTAAAGCACGGTAATAAACCCACAGAGTGTGGGTGTGTAGATCTACAATACACCTCCCTCATTTACAAAGCAAATGACTGCTGGTGCTGCTACTATTACCTGTCCTGGGACAGGTTATAAACACTGACAAACCACATATAAAAACAATATGAAGCAGCGCTCCTTGATTGGAATAACACTTGCTATAATATGAAAAGTCCAAAGTTCATATTAATAAATGATGGTAAAAGAAGAAAGAAGGTGATCCCAAGGTGATCCTTAAAAAGAGTTAGATGTAAATTGTTTTATCAGTGATTTTTAGTTTTAGTTTGAGTATTATGTTAGGTTGGGTCACCTTTCTTTATATAGAAGATGTATATATATTTTTTTATGTATATTTTTTTATATAGAAGATGTATATTTTATTTATTATATATTATATACTATATACAGGGAGTGCAGAATTATTAGGCAAGTTGTATTTTTGAGGATTAATTTTATTATTGAACAACCACCATGTTCTCAATGAACCCAAAAAACTCATTAATATCAAAGCTGAATATTTTTGGAAGTAGTTTTTAGTTTATTTTTAGTTTTAGCTATTTTAGGGTGATATCTGTGTGTGCAGGTGACTATTATTGTGCATAATTATTAGGCAACTTAACAAAAAACAAATATATACCCATTTCAATTATTTATTTTTACCAGTGAAACCAATATAACATCTCAACATTCACAAATATACATTTCTGACATTCAAAAACAAAACAAAAACAAATCAGTGACCAATATAGGCACCTTTCTTTGCAAGGACACTCATGCAGCCTGCCATCCATGGATTCTGTCAGTGTTTTGATCTGTTCACCATCAATATTGCGTGCAGCAGCAACCACAGCCTCCGAGACACTGTTCAGAGAGGTGTACTCTTTTCCCTCCTTGTAAATCTCACATTTGATGATGGACCACAGGTTCTCAATGGGGTTCAGATCGGGTGAACAAGGAGGCCATGTCATTAGTTTTTCTTCTTTTATACCCTTTCTTGCCAGCCACGCTGTGGATTACTTGGACGCGTGTGATGGAGCATTGTCCTGCATGAAAATCATGTTTTTCTTGAAGGATGCAGACTTCTTCCTGTACCACTGCTTGAAGAAGGTGTCTTCCAGAAACTGGCAGTAGGACTGGGAGTTGAGCTTGACTCCATCCTCAACCCGAAAAGGCCCCACAAGCTCATCTTTGATGATACCAGCCCAAACCAGTACTCCACCTCCACCTTGCTGGCGTCTGAGTCGGACTGGAGCTCTCTGCCCTTTAACAATCCAGCCACGGGCCCATCCATCTGGCCTATCAAGACTCACTCTCATTTCATCAGTCCATAAAACCTTAGAAAAATCAGTCTTGAGATATTTCTTGGCCCAGTCTTGACGTTTCAGCTTGTGTGTCTTGTTCAGTGGTGGTCGTCTTTCAGCCTTTCTTACCTTGGCCATGTCTCTGAGTATTGCACACCTTGTGCTTTTGGGCACTCCAGTGATGTTGCAGCTCTGAAATATGGCCCAACTGGTGGCAAGTGGCATCTTGGCAGCTGCACGCTTGACTTTTCTCAGTTCATGGCCAGTTATTTTGCGCCTTGGTTTTTCCACACGCTTCTTGCGACCCTGTTGACTATTTTGAATGAAACGCTTGATTGTTCGATGATCACGCTTCAGAAGCTTTGCAATTTTAAGAGTGCTGCATCCCTCTGCAAGATATCTCACTATTTTTGACTTTTCTGAGCCTGTCAAGTCCTTCTTTTGACCCATTTTGCCAAAGGAAAGGAAGTTGCCTAATAATTATGCACACCTGATATAGGGTGATGATGTCATTAGACCACCCCCCTTCTCATTACAGAGATGCACATCACCTAATATGCTTAATTGGTAGTAGGCTTTCGAGCCTATACAGCTTGGAGTAAGACAACATGCATAAAGAGGATGATGTGGTCAAAATACTCATTTGCCTAATAATTCTGCACTCCCTGTATTTTATATAATTTTTATTTAGCAGATGTATTATATATATACAGTATATTTAATGATAATAATTGATTTTAAACTTATTTTAAATTTATTGGAATTTTTGATTAGATCTGTATATTTTATTGTGCATTCTTAGTAACTTAGCGCTAATTTTGATTCAGATATCATTAACATGTCCACTATATTATTTGGGAAGCAATATTCCTTGCGTCCATTAGGGGTCAGCAAATGAATAGTTGCATTACCTTCTATATGGCATGCCAAATAGAGATGAATGGTCAGGGCGGATGTGAAACGAAATCCGTACACCTGTACATCAATTGGCAATGGGCGGGACGCTATATAAATACTAAGCATTCAGTTGTACAACCACACCCACAGATGAAGTCATTCTTATGACGAAACGCGTCTGGGTTGGTTAAGACAACTGTCAATCTAAGTGACGTCATCACGCTGCTAGGCGCTGGCGTGTGAGAACACAGCGGGACCTAACTAACAGAGTCAGGCGGCGAGCGCTGCTTTGAATACCTGTGCCGGAGACCAGCTGCGGTGATGTACGATCGTAATATGTGTGATATATGCCTAATGATTTCACCAAAATTGTAAGTGCATTTCTTACATTTTATGTGTTTTTTACAATAAACCCTACGGAATTACGCTATGTGCCACCATCTGCTCTCTTTGTTTCCACACATGTGAGTTGATATCTATAAGAGGAGTGGATTTGGATTTTACTCTCAGGCTGTGTTACAATACAACGCTTTATATCCAGCGCTGTCTGGTAAGACTCTCATTCAGCTATTGCACGTGGTGGTGGTGGTTAAAAAGAATTTTATGGTGTTTGAGAGACACATTCCCTCTTTCCTTTTATGGATCATCTTGGGATCACCTTCTTTTACCATCCTTTATTAATATGAACTTTGGACTTTTCATATCATAGCAAGTGTTATTCCAATCAAGGAGCGCTGCTTCATATTGTTTTTATATGTGGTTTGTCAGTGTTTATAACCTGTCCCAGGACAGGTAATAGTAGCAGCACCAGCAGTCATTTGCTTTGTAAGTGAGGGAGGTGTATTGTAGATCTACAGACCCCCACTCTGTGGGTTTATTAGCGTGCTTTAACTTATAGTTTTATTTATTATAAGTATTCTCTGTCTTCCTAAAGCGCTGGGTTTTTTGGGAAGGGCCACCGTTATTTATTTTGAATAACTATATATTGTTTTTGTTATATACTTCACCACTGTACACCCTCCACCGATACAATAAAAAAAAATGTAACGCATTAAAAAACATGCATATACATTATATTCTGATAGTTTCGATGATTTCACTAAAATGCAGCCTAGAAAATTGCTAATGTTCTAATTCGGAAATGAAAATATTGATTTTGAAAAATAAAACACAAAGGTTAGTACCGGCTCACACTACAGTGACATGAAAGTTGGCAAGACTTTGCGAGGCAACTTCGAGGCAACTTCAAGGCAACTTTGACGCAACTTCGCGGCAGCTCTGTGGGAGGAAGGGGTTTGCCTGAGAAAACTATTTTCTCTTCCTGTAAAGTTGCTTCAATTAAGACAGTGATCCGACTTAACTTCCATTGAAATCAATGGGTACAGCTGAGGCCTTTAATGACTTGCTAAACCGAAAATCCTTCCGACAGGAATCACTCATGGCCACAATCTGTATGATACCAAAACCACAAACCGATAACACCGCATGCGAAAACTTTCGTCCCATTTCAATGCTGAATACGGACATTAAACTTCTTGGTAAGATCTTGGCGGTGCGCCTAAACAGAATAATAGGCTCACTGGTCCATCGTGACCAGGTTGGCTTTATACCGAACCGACAAGCAGGTGACAATATTAGAAGGGCGTACTTGCTAGCTCATATAGCTAAGAAAACGGGCCATCCCAGCGTGCTTTCTGTCACTGCATATAAAACAAGCTTTCGACTCTATATCCTGGTCTTACCTAAAATATGCATTACAAAAATGGGGCTTTGGACCCAACTTCATGACATGGATAATGGAATTATACAATAATCCGAAGGCATTCGTCAAATACGCAGGCTACAAGTCAGACCCATTTTCCATTGGCAGAGGCACAAGACAGGGATGCCCGCTTTCCCCTCTTTTGTTCGCCCTCCTCATAGAACCACTTGCGCATAAGATTAGGTCAGACCCCAAGATCTTAGGTATAGAGGTAGGGGGCCATAAGCATAAACTATGTATGTTCGCCGATGACATCCTCCTTTTTCTCGCGACCCCTCAGGTAACAGGCCCAAACCTAATGTCCCTACTAAAACATTATGCGTCTTTCTCAGGACTAGTTATAAACACCAAAAAGAGCTTGGCTCTCAATATATCACTCTCAGCTTCAGACCTTAATGCAGCTAAATCTGGTCTTCCCTTTCAATGGTCAGATAAAAACATTCCATACCTAGGAATCCGCCTTACGGCTTCTTTCACAGAGATATTTACAGCCAACTACCCCACCCTTCTAAAAGAGATATCGAATCTTTTAAAATCCTGGTCTCATTTACCTTTATCTTGGCTTGGAAGAATTAACGCAATCAAGATGTCAATTCTGCCTAAACTCCTTTACCTCTTTAGAGTTCTCCCAGCCCCAATCCCATCATACTACTTAAGGATTGTACAAAAAAGAGTTTACAACTTTGTGTGGGGCTCCTCCAAACCAAGATTAACCACTTGCTTACTGGGCACATAAACCCCCTTCGTGCCCAGGCGAAATTTCAGCTTCCGGCACTGCGTCGCTTTAACTGACAATTGCACGGTAGTGCGACGTGGCACCCAAACAAAATTGGTGTCCCTTTTTTCCCCACAAATAGAGCTTTCTTTTGGTGGTATTTGATCGCCCGTGCGGTTTTTATTTTTTGCGTTATAATGAAAAAAAGAGCGACAATTTAAAAATATATATATATTTTTTACTTGTTGCTATAATAAATATCCCATTTTTTTTTTTTTTTATATTTTTTTTTCTCAGTTAAGGCCGATACGTATTCTTCTACGTATTTTTGTAAAAAAAAAAAAAAAAAAATCACAATAAGTGACTGCTTTGCGCAAAAGTTATAGCACCTACAAAATAGGGGACATAATTATGATTTTTTTTTTTTTATATTTTTTAATGGCGGCGATCTGCGATTTTTATTGGGACTGCGATATTGCGACGGACACATCGGACACTTTTGACACATTTTTGGCGCCATTCACATTTATACAGCGACCAGTGCTATAAAAATGCACTAATTACTGTATAAATATGACTGGCATTGAAGGGGTTAACACTAGGGGGTGAGGAAGGGGTTAAATGTATTGCCTGGGTGTGTTCTAACTGTATGGGGGGAGGGGGGTGACTGGGGGAGGTGACCGATGCTGTCTCCCTATGTACAAGAGAAACAGCATCTGTCACCTCACTGACAGGACGTGAAGCTCTGTGTTTACACTCAGAGCTCCACGTCCCTGCTGTCTCACAGACGATCGCGTGTACCTGACGGACATCGCGGCCGCCGGGTACACGCATCGGATCCTCGGTGATGCGTCGGGACTGTTTTTCCCCGCCGCGCGCCACCCTGTGGCGCGCGCGGGGAATTACAAGCAAATCACGTCCAAAGACGTCAACCCGGCGCCTCAGGTCTGCGCTGTTCACGTCTTTGGACGTGAAGGAGGATTGAAGTGGTTAAAACATCAAATCTTGCATCTCCCCAAAGTTAAAGGAGGACTGGGGCTACCCAACTTTTTGAACTATTATAGAGCTGCACAATTAGTCACGTTAGTAAAGTACCACACAACAAAGGAACCTCCCCTCTGGGTTTCGATTGAAGCGGTGGAATGCGACCCCATCCCGATTTCCAACATTATGTGGATCCCATCCAAATCACGCAAACATATCCATAACCCCATTCTTAAGCACTCTCTTTCCCTATGGAACAATTTAAAGATAAAGAACTCCCTTTTATCCTCCCATGTTCCACTCTTATCATTCTATAAAAATCCATCGTTCTACCCTGCTTGGATCTACCCCAACACCTTTAAAGAATGGGTGAAAAAGGACTGTACATGCCTGTATAACTTCTTGGATTCCTCTACATTTAGGTCCTTTCCGGATTTATGCGAAATCTATAACATACCACAATCTGAAATATTTAGATACCTCCAAATTAAAAACTTTTTCAAACCTTATGCAGACTCCATCCCCAGCCCTCCCCGACTATCTGCCTTTAAAAAGCTCTGCAAAAGCACCCCTCCCTCTAGAGGTTTGATCTCATCAATATACTCCCAGTTGTTGACTAACTCTATTACAGGGAAACTCCCCTATGTAAACAAATGGGAACTAGACCTGGATATTGAACTAGATCCAGAAGACTGGAATCAAATATGGACCAACACTAAATCTGCTTCAATAAATGTACTAGCTTGTGAAACTAACTTTAAAGTTCTTACTAGATGGTACCTAGTTCCTACTAGGATTGCGAAATTTGTGCCAAACTACCCTGAACATTGTTTCAGGGGCTGCTCATCTCCAGGAACATTCTTTCATATCTGGTGGTCGTGCCCTAAAGCACAGTTATTCTGGTCAGAAATTTTCACAATAATCAGTCAACTATCGGGTAAGGGGATCCCATTGGACCCCAAAAGCGCATTATTAAACCTCAAACCCAAAAATGTCTCACATAAACATTTTAAACTATTAACACAGCTCTTTACAGCTGCGAAACAAACATTGGCAAAAGCATGGAAAACCCCTAATCTATCAATTAACGAAGTAACGAACAGAATGAACCTAGCTATGACTCACGCCAAAATGATGGCAATCGACATGGACGCGACCGCTGGATTCAAAAGAACCTGGAAACCGTGGTATGAATATTGCAATATCCAATGAAATCAATGATATTGTATTATTACCATGGTAGCCCAGCCTGTTTAACAGTCTACCGCTTAGCGTATATTTGATATTGACAGCCAATTCCGGACCACTCCTGCAGACACCCCTTTCTCCCCTCCCCGCTTTCCTCCCCACCCTCCTCCCCCCGCCTTGGGCTCTGACTATGAACCTCGTTATTATACATGTTCTTAGCATTGTTATAAGGTTGATTTTGGTTGAAACACTTACGTTGACGCATCAGGACTCTTGCCTAAACCACAGCTTTAAAACCATCTGGGCTGGTTGGAAGAAACAAAGCATCTTTAAATAAACTCCAGAAAATTGGTCTCTTAGTTATAACCTTATCTGTACTATTAATATGTCCATTGAAGCCACCAGACTCACCTGTTGTGAACTTACCACTTATGTAAACCAAGAAATTATTCTGTGTCTGTAATTAACTTATTTTATTTTGTTGAATTGTACATTTCTTTATCACCTCAATAAAGATATATTGACAAGGAAATCAATGGGTACAAGTCACCTAGAAGTCACCTTGAAGTAGGAAACGTTTCGGAACTTGGAGCTACTAATTCAGTAGTATGCATTAAGATGGCTCTACTTTACTTTAATGTACAGGACATACCAAAAGTTTGGACACACCTTCTCCAAGAGTTTTCTTTATTTTCATGACTATGAAAATTGTAGATTCACACTGAAGGCATCAAAACTATGAATTAACACATGTGGAATTATATACATAACAAAAAAGTGTGAAACAACTGAAAATATGTCATATTCTAGGTTCTTCAAAGTAGCCACCATTTGCTTTGATTACTGCTTTGCACACTCTTGGCATTCTCTTGATGAGCTTCAAGAGGTAGTCACCTGAAATGGTCTTCCAACAGTCTTAAAGGAGTTCCCAGAGATTCTTAGCACTTGTTGGCCCTTTTGCCTTCACTCTGCGGTCCAGCTCACCCCAAACCATCTTGATTGGGTTCAGGTCCGGTGACTGTGGAGGCCAGGTCATCTGGTGCAGCACCCCATCACTCTCCTTCTTGGTCAAATAGCCCTTACACAGCCTGGAGGTGTGTTTGGGGTCATTGTCCTAAAAAAAAAAAAAAATGATGGTCCAACTAAACGCAAACCGGATGGAATAGCATGCCGCTGCAAGATGCTGTGGTAGCCATGCTGGTTCAGTATGCCTTCAATTTTGAATAAATCCCCAACAGTGTCACCAGCAAAGCACCCCCACACTATCACACCTCCTCCTCCATGCTTCATTGTGGGAACCAGGCATGTAGAGTCCATCGGTTCACCTTTTCTGCGTCGCACAAAGACACTGTGGTTGGAACCAAAGATCTCAAATTTGGACTCATTAGACCAAAGCACAGATTTCCACTGGTCTAATGTCCATTCCTTGTGTTCTTTAGCCCAAACAAGTCTCTTCTGCTTGTTGCCATTCTTTAGCAGTGGTTTACTAGCAGATATTCTACCATGAAGGCCTGATTCACACAGTCTCCTCTTAACAGTTGTTCTAGAGATGTGTCTGCTGCAAAAGGTGGCTACTTTGAAGAACCTAGAATATGACATATATTTTCAGTTGTTTCACACTTTTTTGTTACGTATATAATTCCACATGTGTTAATTCATAGTTTTGATGCCTTCAGTGTGAAAATAAAGAAAACTCTTGGAATGAGAAGGTGTGTCAAAACTTTTGGTCTGTACTGTAATTTCTCATGTCGTGCGACTTGGAGCGACTTGGGGCGACACAAGTCGGATCCCAAGTCGCGGTAGTGTGAACGGGCACTAAAAGTGGAGCTGAATTACTTGTCAAAGGCAGTGATAAAACATAAAATTTAGTAACATTATGAATGTAATCTGTAAATGTAACACTTATAGATATTTAATACCACTCACAGAATTCACAGTACACCCACAGACAAAGTCTTACATGTAATTTGTTCTCGCTCCAGAAGGATGGCTTCTTCTTTGCTAAGACAATTTTGAGGGTCAGCAGGACTCGGGTCATGGACTGAGATACTTGCTCAGAAATGATACAGCCATTTAGATATTGGTACCTGTACAGTTCTGTAAATGTCTACTGTGCATTTGCACACATCACCAAGGAAACATTTTGTACAATGCAGAACTGGATGCCCCAGTTGGAATACTGGTACCAGTGACTTTCTTTCTCAAAGTAGAGAAGTCTTGACAGGTAATCAGTATGATTTTGCATTCATAATATGTATTCACTATTCCAACAATGTCAATCTGAATAAGATGATGTTCATATATCATGTCCCTAAGTGAACAAAAGGTATGATTATGACATTACTATGAGGTGTTGTATTCTGAAAGAATACATGATTTCTTGATTCACCTTTAAAGGATTTACTGCCTTTTAACATTACATTATTCAATCTATAGACAGCTGATTTTTATTTTAAACTGGCAAATATCCAATGATACTTGTAACTATTAGGAGGTATGTATACCAGTCAGGGCGAGTGGCTCACTACAGACTCCCCTGACAAAATCAGTCGGAAAAGAAAAAAAAGCACTGTGCTCCAGGCTGCAGCAACTTTTCTTCTTTAAATACCAGCAGGAGTCACCTCTGGCAAGTTTTACTCTAAAGCAAACTCAAAGAGCTACAGATGTTTAGCACCATAAGGAGCTTTTTCAAAGAGGTAACTTGCTGCCTCTTTATAGATTCATAAAGAGATCTATAGGGCTCTGAATCTCTGGTATATGGTTGTGTTTCAATCTTATCAACTGCATACTATGGTATTGTGAAGTCCCAGCTTTTCCGATCTAAGTCCTGCTCTGTTTTTCTTGTTGAAAAAGTGAAAAAAAAACAAAAAACAATATTGTTGCATCATACACCTGGGACATACATACTTCATTTCTCTTTTTTTTTTAAATATGTGATCCACACGGGGACGAACTGACTATTGAGTCACCCGGGCACTGCCCGAGGGCCCCATGCCACTAGGGGCCCCATCAGGGATGCCAGGCTCAGTAAAACCAGGGACAATATGTAAAAATCTATGTTTTTTTTTTACATTTGTCCCGGATATGTCTGAAACCAACATGCTTTTGATGTGAAAATCCTGAGATTTTAGCTGTCCCGTCTCTGCACTGCCTCCTGGCATGGTGGCCATCTGTAAGCCCAGGGGCCCCATAATCTTCTATTGCCCGCAGGCCCCATGAGTTGTCAGCCTGCCCCTGGATCCACATATACACTACAAATTACATAACAGCTTTTGACCTAAATACATATATAGAAATATATATGCAAATATATATGCATGGATATATTTATCCATTTAAAATATTTTTCCCAGCAGCAGAAAAGTCTTGCCAAACCCTATTGGTACCCCCTGTTTCTATGTCGTGTTGCATCCTTTTATTATGCTTCTATTTATCCACACATCATGAAGGCTTCTGGCTGGTACCATTTCTATGCTATCATAAATCATTTCATTTCAAAGTATGAACTGTTATGTTAGGTGTCAAAATGGTGTCATGAATTGGGTGATTTGTTATCAACCATCTAATCCATCCTGGCAGATGGATGAAGCTGAAAAAAAAATTGTGAATATGGAAATTGTCTTGTTAAACTGACTGTTCAAATCTCTATTTCTGATTTCCAAGAGGCACCCTAGTCAAAATCGTGCACTCCTAATTAAGATGTCCTATGAAAGAAGAGTTTTTCAATGTCAGTCTATTGGTGGATTTTAATTTAGTTCTGAAGAGGAATTAAATCGCTCTTGACTTAATTTAGGTTATGTAACTAACAGTTTGCTCAGATAACTTGAATGATTGGGTAAGATGAGACGGCTGTTTGTCAACGACATTGTCCTTCAGAGACTGTCTAATCGGAAGACCAAATTACCTCAGACTGTGGATCAATACATCCCTCTGTCATTTAGAAACTGTTCTTGGTATAAAAAAAAAAAAAAAAAAACATTTGCCCAGAAAAAATTGAGTCTTAATAAATTGTTTAGGCTTCATTGAAATATATAATGTTTCCTCACAGAGTAATATTGAATTATGTCACCAACACAAACCTTCCAATATCAATCGCATCTACACATATCAATCTAATCATTTTAGAAAACAGTACAAATGATGTTACAAGATGTTAATAAGTTTAAAAATAATAAACATCCAGGGCCTACAGATGATGCTGAAATGTCGATTTTTTTCAGTTGTTAAAGTAGTAAAATCAATAAAATGTTCTCTTAAGATTATATGCACATTTGGTGTATTCTAGGCATGTTATTGTAGCACTACCCCCATAGGAGCTGCTGGTTTCAATTTGGGCCTTCCGTTACCCTACAACGTTCGTCTTAGGGGTCCTCCTTTAAGAGTTATTCACAAATGTTTGCACCAACACTTTAGTCTCTTTTCTTCCAAAGTTTAATTGAACAAACTCAAACAGAGGGATGGAGGGTTAGGAGAGATTCAGGTACCTTTGCTTTGCATATCACGGGTACGTTCTTGGATCCAGAGGACAAACTTTTTCCACACTGGATTCAGCAACCAGCCGGTGCGAAGATTGTTCAAAATTCTCTGCCTATACACTTGATGAGAGAAAACAAGTCCTCTGCCACCGGCCATGTAACCACACACACACACTTTGCAAAAGTTCCAAAGACACAGCTACACAATACCAGGATCTTTCAGCCAGCCGGCAGTACTGTGAGGTAGATTGGCCAGGATGTGTCCTCCAATTGAATCCGATATTGTTCGGCTTCGTCGCGCAGGCAAGACAGCACAGGACCACCCCTGGACCAGTAGGCCACAGAAACTCGGGCCTACTCTCAGTAACGGAGTCTCAGGCCAGCAGGCCCAGAGGCCGAAAAAAGAGTGCTATGATATCCCTGAGGCCAGGAGGGCCATCAGGTCAGGATCGGAAGACCCCGCCAAAACAGTGTCTGTCCCTTAAGTACCCTCTCCCAGAATGCACAGGGACCACACCCACTAAGCTGCTTCTGGGAAAGAATACCCAATGCATCCAACCCGCTGCATTTCCAACCTTAACCTGTGGTGACAGCGACACCCACAGTCAAGTGGAAAATGTGAAACACAGCTGAACTGGAACAGAAACCAATAGTTTGACATAATCCTTCTGAGCTAAACTACAGTTCAGAAAACTTAAAGGGTCTCTAAAGGAAAAACATTTTTTTGCTGAAATGACTGTTTACAGGGTATAGAGACATAAAAAATGATTCCTTTTAAAAATAGATAAAAATCAATCATATAATGTGCCTCTAGTTTCACTTTCGTTTCTAAAATGATTTCATGTTTCTGTCAAGTAGAGAAGACACACAGAACAAAAACAAACAAATCCTGGGCAGGGTTTTGTTTTTAAAATTAATCTGAAGTGTGGAGATCAGAGAAGTATTACAGCTACTTCAAAGCAAAAAACGAACAATGAGAACATGAAAACAGCACTGCATTGAGGTAAAGGAAAAATTTCCTTTAGTGATCCTTTAAATTTACAAATAGCGCCTACCCAACAGGAGCAGGACACTACATTATTTACCTGTAAAAACCTCTGTTGTATTGATACACAAAAGCCATTAGGCTGCTACTGGGTGGTGCCATCTTAGTCATAAGTTACTCTAGGCTCAGGAAAGGAAGTCTCTGCAAGTGTAAGTAAAATCCTTTATTTTCCAGTTTTATTTCCTGCATTTTTAAAAGCTGGTTACAATGGCCCAGATTCACAGAGCGATTACGCCTGCGTAACAGGAGATGCGCGGCGTAAGTCTAAATGTGCGCGTGCGTTTCGATGCACGGCATCCCCAAAACGAGATACGCAAGAAATCTACTTTTTTTTGTCCAGCGTAATTTCGTTAGACAGGCGCATCTGTCCGCGCAAAACTGCGCTAGACAGACCATTGATTTGCTAGTCAAATATGCTAATGAGGGACTTACGGGGATCCACAAAAGAACGTTGGGGCAGCGCAGGCTACGCAGTGTGCGCAACAGCAAAATGTCCTGTCTAAAATTAGACCATACATGTCAGAAAAAACGTCTACATGTCAGATAAAGCAACACTGTTAGTGAGGAGCTCAGCAGTCACACGTGTTGCACAACAATCTGTATGCCAACATGCCAGGGGCATCGTCGCGCATAGCTATACTCCTGACTTTAGATGAGCAAAGAAGGAGGAGGGCACGGAGGATGGCACGGGAGAGGATATACCGCACACGCATAGACCTCTTTGGCATGAGTGATTCTGAGGTGTATCGCATCTTCAGATTCACCCCTCATGCCATCCTGGAATTAACCACAACCTTGCAGGAGGACATCACCAGCCGAACACACCGCTCACATGCAGTGCAGCCACTGGTCAAGGTCATGGCAACACTCCATTTCCTTGCCAGTGGCTCTTTTCAGCGTACAAGTGGAGTGGTGGCTGGGATGTCACAATCCTCCATGAGCAGATGTGTGCACCAGGTTGTCCCTGCAATCCTCAGACGCATGGCCAACCAAATCATCAAACCCACCACTGAGGACCTGTGGCTGAAGGCAATGACAGATTTCTACAGAATTGCCAGATTCCCACGCACCGTGGGGGCCATTGATTACACACATGTGGCACTCCAGCCCCCCAGGAGACAGAGCACATATACCGCAATCGGAAGCATTGGCATTCCATCAACGTACAGGTGATAGTCGATGCCCAAGGCCTCATATGGCACGTCCGTGCCAAACACCCAGGGTCCAGCCATGACAGCTACATATACAATCAGAGCCCCATCCAAATAGAATTCGAACAGAACGTGTATGGGGACACCTGGCTGGTTGGTGAGTGACATGGGTGGCAGGCATGACTGTACCCCCCCATGATGCACACATCACAAGGGGCACATGCATGACTAACATCCTCCTGTCTTTTCCCTTACAGGTGACTCTGCATATCCACTGGGACCCCATCTCATGACTCCTTTCCGGAACCCCCAAACCCCAGGAGAAGAAAGATACAATCAAGCCCACGCCCAAACACGTGCAGTGATGGAGCGCACCTTTGGCCTCCTGAAGTCACGTTTCCGACGCCTGGATAAGTCTGGAGGTACCCTCTTGTATTCCCCAAACTTTGTGTGCCATATCATCGGTGCCTGTTGCCTGCTGCACAACTTTGCAGTGAGAAAGGGGCTGCAGATTGACCTACGTGATGACCAGACCCCCCAACCAGACAATCCCCCCCTAACCGAGGTTACCCCATCTTCTGAGGGAAGAGCAGCCAGGAGACAGCTCACATTGGGCATCTTTGCACGTTAAACACACACATTAATCATGGCACAATGAGAATGCATGCATGCACACCACTGTGGTCCCTAGCACACACACCCCACATCCTCATCAAATTGGATTGGCACCAGTCCACCATGCAGGACTTGTGAGCAGCAACGCCACGCCAAGGCTCCAATTATGTCACTGTACATTCATACACCATTCACACGGACCAGGGGATCACTTCTCCCTGGTCCTGGGGAACCCTTCTTCACCATTGAGGGTGACACCCCTTTTCCGGCAGGAATGTCACCCCCACATTCATGAAAAAGAAAAGAAAGGAGGGCGCACCGACCTTGTGCATTACCACTTATACATTTTAATATACACAAAATAAAAAGCAATGGTCCTACTTACAAACATTCAGTAGTAAGCGCATTAAAAACAGCTGAACCTGGACCTCACGGCACCTGCCAGTTAGACCCTAAACACCAATGTGGCTGACGCGTTTCTGGGGCGTACCCCCTTCTTCAAAGCCTAGGTGGTCTGCGATAGCTCTCTCTTCCTGCAAACCATCCCTTTATAGGTGCATGTGTGCATACAGGCACAGCCATTCGTCACTAGCTAGCTGGTCCCGCCTTTCTTACGGGACTCCGCCCACCCCATTAGTCGCCCAAATGGGCTCCATCTGTGTGGAGGGGCAAGTTGATCTAGGTGCCCATCCTATACGATGGGGTACACAGCAAGTGACACAAGACTGGCAATGCAGCAGTGCAATGGGATCACCAAACTCTCAATTGCCATATGTCTACTGGCAGCTCCACTACAGCCTGGCCTATTCGCCAGGACCTACAACAGGGCCTTTAATGCAGCAGCAGGCCGAGGGGTACAACATGAAGGTACCCACCTGGTGAATCCTGTGCCCGAGGAGACAGCCACTTACACCTCAGGCTGCCACCGCTCCACCGTCGGTGCCCTGGTTTAGCTGGAACGCACGCCATCCACAATCAGGAAGTGCGGGGCCTTCTGCGTTCTCCCCCGCACTTCCGGTTTCGCCGTACTCGCGCATGCGCGCGGGCATACGCGCGCTCGCAAATATGGGGGGGGAAGGAGAAGCAGCCCCTGGTCTCTGCCCACCTGGCGCCCTGCCCTCCAAGGCCACGGCTATTCTGTCCAGGGCAGCACCAAGTGTTGCCGTGTTGGCCTGGATAGCCTGGGTAAGGGCCCTCACATCCTGCCCAACGCCTGCTGATGTAGTCTGCAGGTCGTTAAGGCAGTTTGTGAAAGCCCGGGAGTGGCAGTCCAGGTTCCCAAGCGTATCCCTGATGGAGGACAGGCTCTCCTCCATCCGCACCAATGTCTGGCTGACCTGTCCCAGATGGCGGGTCTGGAGGAACTGGTCCCTTCTCAGAGTGGCGGGCAGGAGATTGGCCACCCCCCTGGTCTTCTGGGTCGCCTTCCTGCCTTCAGCTGATGCTTGTGGCCGGGGAGAAGGGGAGGCCCTTGGGAGGGAAGCCATGTTGGGGGAGGAAGGGGGGGGCTCCCCCTTAGGGTGGGCTGGCTGCTGCCAGCCAGAGGGGAACGGTCCTCCAACAACAATAGGCCAGTGCCTGACATGGACTCCACCTCCTCCTCAACCTTCTCCTCTTCAACCTCCTCCTCCTCTTTAACCTCCTCTCCTCCGTGGACTCCGGCCTTGTTGGGGGGGCCTCATTAGGCTGCTGTCCTGGGGATGGTGCGGTCAGGCCAGATGGCCCAGCACCCTCCTGCACATCTGTGGATGACACAAAACATTCACAGGTTGGAGGATCCACACACTTGCCACATATTCCCTTTCACCCCCTCCCCCACACATGCTACACACCTGATAGGGGAAAATAACCTTACCTGGCATCACGCCTTCATGACTTGAGTCATAGCCGGGCAGGCCCTCCACTTCTTGCCTATGAAAGGTCTGGGCCACCGCACGCTCCTCCGCTGTCAGCCTAACAGGGCATGGTGGGCCCCCTCCTGTGCCCCTGGCATGGACAAGCATTCTGGACAGCTTCTTTTTGACCAGACGCCAGAGGTCATTAATCTTTTTCTCAATCCCAGACCGGTTCCGTGTCTCCCCCTCCCCCGCTGAATTCACCTGGTCAGTGATCATGTCCAAAATCTCTCTCCTCCTGGGCAGGGTGGTGTTGGCACTGTCCGGGCCATGGAGGAAACACCCATAATCGGAAATGGCCCGGGCAAGAATTTGTTTCTCCCTTAAAGAAAAATTTATTTTTCTCTTCCTCTCAGTCATACTGAAAAAAAAATACTCCCAGTCAACAAAAATCACTCACAAAAACAAGCACGACCAATCAAGCAAGAAAACAATCAAACAGAAAAATATAAAACAAAAACTCTCACCAACACTCAGCAAAAAGCAGTCACAAAAACAAACAGGAACAATCAAGCAAGAAAACAAACAAACAGAAAAATATCAAACAAAATATCTCACAAACACTTAGCAAAAAACACTTTCAAATATCTTCTAACAAACACAAGATCACACAGTACACAAATCTGACAAATACAAATCACAACGCAACTAACTAAGGAACAAAAGCACCTTGCTGTATAGGGAGGGATACAAAGGGATGTACTTTTGCAATGGAAGTGCGTTTGTGTGTGTCTATTTATGCTGTCTGCGTAGTTCATGATTTTGCCCTAGTCCATTTCCAATTTCACTGATTGCGCCGTTCGAGTTGTGAGCATGCGCACAGAGGTGCTGACATGGTCTGCTTCAAGCACGCATGCGCGAGCCGGCCGGCCCTTCATTTGCATGGGGTCACGGTTCATTTCAATGTAACACGCCCACGTCCTTCCCAATTTGGATTACTCCGCCTTGCGCCTCAGAAATAACGTTGCGTAGGCGCTATTTTCTGCGTAAAAGCGAAGAGAATAGGGTGATTGCGCGGCTACATTGCGCAAGTCTAATGTAGAGGCGGTGCGCTACGCCGGTCCAATAATGCGCAGATGTACCTGAATCTGGCCCAATGTCTCTTTTTCTTATTCTGTTAGCAAAATGTGTACAAGAACAAGTCTTTACTAGCAGTTGTGTGCAGAGAATAGTTACACTTATTGGCCCGGATTCAGATACATCGGCGTATCTTTAGAGCGGCGTAGCACATCTTATATACGCTACGCCGACGTAACCTAGAGAGGCAAGTACAGTATTCACAAAGCACTTGCTCCGTAAGTTGCAGCGGCGTAGCGTAAATTGGCCGGCGTAAGCCCGCCTAATTCAAAGTAGGAAGGAGGTGGGCGTCATATATTTAAATTAAGCGTGACCCCATGCAAATGAATGGCCGATTGCGTGCGCATGCTCAGAATCACTTTGCATATACACCCTAAGATACGTCGGCTCAATGCCTACGATGTGAACGTAACCTATGCACAGCCCTATTCACGTATTACTAGGTAAACGGCGTACGCGACGTAAAATTTGACAGCGTCGTTCCCTGGCCCATACCTTTGCATTATCTGCGCCTGCTATATGAGGGGTAACTTTACGCCGGACGTAAGCCTTACGTAAACGCGTATATTAATGCGTTTGTGAATCGGCGTATCTTACTCATTTGCATATTTAAAATGGGAACGCCGAATGCGTCCAGCGTAACTATGCGCCCACGATACACCGGCGTAGGAAAGTTACGTCAGTCGGAAGAAGCCTATTTTCAGGCGTATCTAGTTTTGTTGGTACGGTGCATAGATACAACGGCGCATTCGTGGACATACGTCGGCGTAAGTTCTTTCGGAATCCGGGCCATTGTGTGCACAGTGATGCTTATTTACTAAAGCTGAAGAGTGGAAAATCAGGCTCAGTTCTGCATGGAAACCAATCAGCTTCCAGGTTTTATTGTCAAAGATAAAGGTGGTTGTAAAGCCACTATAGTATATTCATACCATCCCATCTGTTATATAATGACACGTGTCCCAGTGTCTCTGCTATATACAAACTATGCTGAATTCTACCTTATATAAAAGCGTCTCCCAGTACTCACGTGACTCCTCGCTGCTCTCCTCTCCCAGGCTGACAACTACAGCGGGAGGAACTGAGAACTACCACTGATGTCAGCCGGGAGGAGGGGAGAAGAGGAGAGAAATATACGAGCAATCATGTGAGCGCTGGGAGACGATCTGATATGGTAGAAATTGGCATCGTTTTTATATAGCACAGACAGTGGGACACATATCGTTATATAACAGATGGATGGCATAAATATACTATAGTTATTATAGCAGCAGGAGGGGAGTGATCGGCACTGGTACAAGCTGACAGGCAGGGAGGGAGGAGAGAACGACAGAGAAGAGCTGCGGATGACGGAGGCACATAAACTAACTACGGTGTCAGGGCTCAGAAGCAGGGGGAGGGCAGAACTAGGCAGGTTTAGCCAGAAATTTTTTTTAATTGTTTATTTATACGTTTTTTCAAGTCATACAAAAGAGAATACACAGGAAACAACAACAATTTGAAGGAATGCAGGTAAACATTGACCTAGTGAGCTACTAGGCACATATAATGTGTACATGTAAAGGAATGGTGATGTGGGTACACATCTACTTTGAGTGGAATAAAGAAATTCAATCCCATTAACCACTTAAGACCCGGACCTTTAGGCAGCTAAAGGACCCGGACAGGTTTTGCGATTCGGCACTGCGACGCTTTAACAGACAATTGCGCGGTCGTGCGACATGCTCCCAAACAAAATTGGCATCCTTTTTTTCCCACAAATAGAGCTATCTTTTGGTGGTATTTGATCACCTCTGCGGTTTTTTTTTGTTGCGCTATAAACAAAAATAGAGAAACAATTTTGAAAAAAATGCAATATTTTTTACATTTTGCTATAATAAATATCCCCCAAAAATATATATACAAATTTTTTTTCCTCAATATAGGCCTATATGTATTCTTCTACCTATTTTTGGTAAAAAAAATCATCGCAATAAGCGTTTATCGGTAGGTTTGCGCAAAATTTATAACGTTTACAAAATAGGGGATAGTTTTATTACATTTTTATCAATTTTTTTTTTTTTTTACTACTAATGGCGGCGATTAGTGATTTTTTTCATGACTGCAACATTATGGTGGACACTTCGGACAATTTTGACACATTTTTGGGACCATTGCAGTTTGGGAGTTAACCACAAGGGGGCGCTGAAGGGGTTATGTGTGACCTAATATGTGTTTACAACTGTAGGGGGGTGTGGCTGTAGGTGTGATGTCATCAATTGTGTATCCCTATAAAAGAGATCACACGATCGATGACGCCGCCACAGTGAAGAACGGGGAAGCCGTGTTTACACACGGCTCTCGCCGTTCTTCAGCTCCGGGGACCGATCGCGGGACTCTAGCGGCGATCGGGTCTGCGGGTCCTGCGGTCCCGGTCACGGAGCTTCTAAAACGGGTTGCGGGTGCGCGCCGCTGGGCTGGGCACTAGCACAGGACGTACCTGTACGTGCATGTGCCCAGCCGTGCCATTCTGCCAACGTAAATGTGCAGGAGGCGGTCCTTAAGTGGTTAAAGGAAAATAGAAATAATAAACACATAGTAAAATAAGTAAAACACAGAGCTAAATATCGAGGTAAGTTTGGAACAGCCACCGGTCCTGACCTCACAGGGGTCATAGAGGTAACATAAACATACTGTAAAACCACCACAAAGATCTACACATAAAGAGATGTAAATAACGTATATATTCACAGGAAGATGTAGGCACTTGGTGTTAACTAACTCAGTTAATTTCCTTCAGACCCATATACTGAAACATCCCATGCTGACCATGTTTCAGAAAATTTCTTTTCTGTACCCTCCACTGTAGCCATCAGTTACTCCATTCTGCGTATGTCAGCTACAGTAGTGAGTAGTTGTGGGATTGCTGGAGGCGAAGTGGACAACCACAATCTAGGAATAACCCTTTTGGCAGCCATTGAAATAAAAGACAACAGTCTGCGTGTGGCCTTAGAAGTACCAGGAAAAGGGAGACCTAACAAACAGTGCATGGGCGACAGAGGGACGTTATATCAATCAGCCTTTCTAACAACTCTTGGGTTCGAAGCCAAAATTGGTGAACAGGGGGACATTTCCAAAAAATGTGGAAGTGAGTGCCCACTGCATTATTACACCTCCAGCATTGTTTTGAGCAGTTGCGGGTGTGTAAAATATCTGGGGTCCTATACAAATGCATCAGAACTTTGTATGCGATTTCCTTATGGGACACACATCGAGAAATCTTGGAAGTGTGCCTCCAGATGCTCTCCCAATCCAACAGCGATCTTACAATCGCTGTAAGATCTGGGACCATTTTCTCATGTAGAGGTGAGCATTCACCACCATGGGAACTGCCTCATGCAATATTTTATAGATGCTAGAGATCATTTGGGGCTCATGAGGGCCTTTAGCGCACAGGGCCTCAAAGTCAGTTGGCTTCTCCAAAGTCAAAGAAGGGCATCTGGAGGAGAAAAAAATTATATTCTGTAGGCATGAGTGTAAAAGCTTTTGGGGAACCTGGTGCTGTTTTTGCAACTCAGGAAATGTCAGTAAATGTCATGTCACCGGGTTAACAAAATGTTGTAGTTGGAAAAGTCCTGCTTGGGACCATGGCAACATACTATCATAGGAGAGGCTATCTGGAATGTCTGGGTTGAATAGGATATTCAAAAGTGGTGGGCTCGAAGAAGACAAAGAAAAGCGCTCAGAGCAGCGTTTCCAAATAGACAATGTAAACAGCATGGGAGCCAGACAGATTTTCCACAATTGGGGCATAAGAAGGTCAGTAGATGGCATGTAGCAAGGATGGACCGGGGCTGTAACACCCATTTCTATTTCCACCCACCTGTTTGGGGCCTTCCAGGAGGTCCATGAGGCAAGAGCTCTCAAATGTGAGGCATAATAGTATTTGATGAAGTCTGGGCCTCCCAAACCCGTTCTACACTTCTGGGCCAGGACCACCGTCCCTGCCAACCTGTGGGAGCCAGAAATTTTAAGTTATACAAGGAGCCTAATTACACAGCACAAGCATTGTGCTCTAAGGGAACAGAATACATTTTTTTAGGGTTACAAACCCTTTAATTAAAGAAGCTGAAGTTAGAAGCTAATTAGCTACCATGAACAGATGCACCAGATTCTGAGTGCTCCAGTTTTAGTAAATCTACCCCAGTATACCTTAAAAAATAAAAGTTGAAAGGTCAAGGGGAGCATTATCACTCTTTTGAGATTCTATTGAACTTTTACATACATTTACTAGAACCACAAATTGGGCTTACTGCAAACCCTCTGTACAAACCTTGTCCATAATATGCAATATACTGTAACATACAGAATTTACCTTTTTTTTTTTTTTTTTATGAAAACATTTGAAAATGTTTGTTTTAGTTCTAAACATTATCAAATACAAATTAAAGTTTAGACAAAACCACTACATTGTCTATCCAGAAAACCTATCCTTATCTATGTTAACTGTATAAGTAATATGAAGTACTATATAAGAGATATTCCTAAGATGCATCTGCAGAGCAGCCATGTGACATTCTGGCATGAAGGCACATTGGCAATCATTTCAGTATGTTTTTATGTCCCTTGGGATATTTGCTAACATTCCTACATTCTGTTTCGATCATGTAGCAGATGGGATACTGAGCAGTTAATACAAAATCAGCTGTCAAAATAGATAAAAGGAAATAACAACCAATTACAGAGAAAGGATAAATCTTTATTGGATTTTCCAATAGAATCTAGGTGATTATACCAAAGGATAGGATTGTGAATGAACAGGGTCGTTTTTTTTTTTATTATTCGAATCATTGGGGTTTATTTACCAAAGACAAATAGATTGTGCACTTTGCAAGTGCAGTTTCTTCTGAGCTTAGTAAGGCTGCTTTCACATTGGGCATAGAGCCGCGGTGGCGGTATAGCAGCGCGATTTTTAGCGCTGCTATACCGTCGTATTTACCGTGGTATTCGGCCGCTAGCGGTGCAGTTTTAACCCTTGCTAGCAGCCAAAAAAGGGTTAATACCGCCCGCAATGCGCCTCTGTAGAGGCGCATTGCGGGCGGTATTACCGCGGTTTCCCATTGATTTCAATGGGAAGGCGCGGTATAGGAGTGGTGAACACACCGTCTTCCAGCCTTTAGTAAATCAACCCCAATGATATTTTAAATTAAATACAAATGGGGCATCCTAGACCACCAAACTTGTTTTGGAAGTGATCTAACGGTCATGAGATCATTAAAAAGTGTTTTTAAAAATTACTATCATGTTGATTTTGGGGGAAAGTAACACTTAGTCCCCTTTCACACTTATACGACTTGTCCCACGATTTTGGACTGCAAAATCGTATGACAAGTCATTCTCCATTATTTTCAATGAACACCATTAATACTGGCAAGACTTTAAGTTGTGCCTACTTCAGGCCGGAATCACACTAGTGCGGTGCGAATTTCAGCTCTCTTATCTCTGCAGGGAGATAACAGAGGTGTTCAGCAGATTAGCTCCATTTTAGCTGCGAATTTGGAGACCTGAGAGAAGTTACAGGGGAGAGGAGAGTGGGGGGGAAGTGTATTGAGCTGAATGAGAGAAATTCCTGAAGATAAATTAACACATCTGCGAATCAGCTGCATACCCATAGAAGATAATGGGCCTGAATTCGCACCTGAGCCGCACCACAAGGCCTAAAATACGCACATGTTTTTTCGGCAATGCGCAGTGCGAATGCATCGCACATATGTGAACCAGCCTCATTGAAAACAATGGGCCAGATCCACATAGAAATAGATCGGCGCAGCGTATCAGAGATACACTACGCCGCCGTACCTTACCTGGCGTAATTTCGAATCCTGAAAGATTTTGCGCCGTAAGTTACGGCGGCGTAGTGTATTTCTGGCGGCGGAATTCAAATCGACGATTAGGGGGCATGTTTCATTTAAATGAAGCGTGTCCCCGCGCCGATCGAACTGCGCATGCTCTGTTCAGAAATTTCCCGCCGTGCATTGTGCTAAATTACATCGCAACAACGTTATTTTTTTTACTAGTGTAAATTACGTACATTCCTATTCACAGACAACTTACGCAAAATTAAAAAAAATTCAAATTTCGACGCAGGAACGACGGCCATACTTAACATGGCAAGTCTAATTATTGGCCGCAAAAAAGCAGCTTTAACTATATGCCAGAAAAAGCCGACTAGAGACGCCGTAAGAGAATGCGACGGCCGCGCGTACATTAGTGGATCATCGGAAATAGCTCATTTGCATACTCGACGCGGAAAACAACGAGAACTCCACCCAGAGGACGCCAAAGTATTGCATCTACGATCCGAAGACGTACGAAGGCGTACACCTGTCAGATCGAACCCAGATGCCATCATATCTTGGTTTGAGGATTCAAACTAAAGATACGATGCGGGAACTTTGAAAGTACACTGGCGTATCAGTAGATAAGCCGGCGTACTCTCTCTGTGGATCTGGCCCAATGTATTTAAAAATGTTCTGCGTATTGGATGCGGTTTAAGCCGCACTCAATTCGCATAGGTGTGAATCCGGCCTCAAAGTAGTCCTTGCACTACTTTGGTCCGATTTTGATGCCACTTACACATGCACTCATTAAAATCGCGGTAAAATCGCAGCCACAAAATCGCGCTACTTTGAAACTCATCTTTGGTTGGCAGGTTTGCTCCTTGTGTTGCCTTTTCCTCTTTCAGTCTGAGCATCTGACTTTATAGTGCAGTGCAAGAAGCTAATATCAACTTAAATTCTAGTGCTTTAACCACTTGCTTGCTAGACTGCTTGCATTTAATAAAATTAATGTACGGATGTAGTAATGATTAAAGCGCTGCATTCATTTTGTGTGTTTCATATCAGCAGGGATTCAGCTTTAAGAACCATCTACTCTAGGAGAAACCCTACATTTTCCCTGTTCATATAGTGGGTGTATGAAGTTTCTTGTGTTATGACTAAGGAAGAAAAACATAAGAATGTGCTATAGAAAAGTATGCTGCTGAGCGGGGATCAATGATATTATGGTTAGTTTATACATGAAAAGCAGGTTTTGCATAATCAATAAAACAATATTCATTTAATATTCATACAATCAATTGGCAGTGAAAATAGTACTGTCAAAGTTAGGTGGCGGTTGTATAATTTACTCTTCCTCTTCAGATACAGCATCTTGCTGTTCCATACAGATTCATTATTACATGACAAACAATCTACCACGTCAGGAAAGCTTAACTTAATAGGTGCTGTACAGATAATGCTTGGCAATGCTTGTTCGATAAGGTGTTTCCACAATACTAAGTAAGATTAGTGCTAAAGAAGAAATATATAGCTGGAAAAAGCTACCCAGATTTATCTTCCAGGCAAACATGATATTGTAAGGTTAAGCACCAAAATAATTACCTTTGTAAAAAGTATTTATTTCATATTTTGTTTCCTGGTACAAGATTGTAAGACATTTTCTCATTTTGCCTATTCTAAACTGCTCCCAGCAACTCCAGGCATGGTTCCCTCAGCTCTCCCTGAGCTGGGACCTGGATGACCTCCTCTAAACTTCAGCTATGTGACCCTGAGGGCCACAGCACATGTCCCCCACAGGACAAGGACCCTGCTGTTTTAGACTCCTGCATATTTATACACACACCAGCCCCCTACTGGTCACACATTCTTCCAGGGATTCACTGAGGCTGTATGAATATGCATTTTCAAGGTTTTCCTCTTCCAACCCACTAAATTATAGAACTCACTAGAAGCCAGGGGGAAGCAGTTGAGGCTGCAACCAGCAGAACCCACAACAGCCAAAAGCAATCAAACTTTGGTCCATTGGCTACAGAGGAGCCAAAAAACAACATTTGCCTTAATCCTACCAGCAACATAACTAGGAGGGTGCTACACATGATTGAATGATGGAAGTCAGCAGATCTTCAGCTCATTTACTAAGCTCTGGTGGAAATTCCCTTTTAAAGCGCAGAGTCTCTTTGCCTTTTGTAAATCAAACCCATAGAGAGCTCTGCATATAAAAAACAACCCACAGTCCAAATAAGTAAACACTACAGTTTCTCCAATTGGTCACATGGTCACAATTAAGCACCTTTAATGGAAACTCACTGTTTACAAATTGACAAAGTCACACCTTAAAGTTCATCACATGGTCTTCCTTGATCTTCACTCTGTTGGGAGAAGAGGGCAAGAGATTAGATGCTTTTGGTGTGTTTGTCATTGGGGACTTAAAGGCACTCTTTGTTAACAAATTATTCATGCCTCTTACTCTTACAAAGACTTGCAATGTTTTTCTATTGCTTTACTTAAATTCTCCTAGAAGGCACAACATTATTTTTTTCAATCCTGTGACAATATCACATGAGCTCCCTGGGCCTTTAGTTAGTTTGGAGAAGTGATTAATAGTGTTGCTCACGAATATTCGCATTGCGAATATTCGCTACGAATATTGCATATTCGAGTATTCGCGAATATCTCGAATATCGCGGTGAATATTCGCTATTTCGAATATTCGTATTTTTCAAATTTCGCAAAAAAAATCGCAAAAAAATCGCAATCAATTTCGCATTCGCGATTTTCGCAATGGCGAAATTTCGCAATAGCGAAATTTCGCAATTTTTTTTTTTTTTTTTATAAAATATCACGAATATTCGATATTTACGAATATTCGCGACCGCATATGTGAAATTTCGCTTTTTTTTTTTTATAAAATATACCGAATATTCGTAAATATCGAATATTCGTGATATTTTATAAAAAAAAAAAAAAAAAAAACGCGAAATTTCGCATTAGCGAAAATTCGCATTGGCGAAAATTCGCAATTTTTTTTTTTTTTTTTAATATCACGAATATTAGATATTAACGAATATTCGCGAATATTCTTCGAAATATTCGCGAATATTCTTTGAAATATTCGCGAAATATCGCGAAATCGAATATGGCGTATTCCGCTCATCACTAGTGATTAATGAGGGCAGGGCACTCTATGTCACTTCCACCAGAAGTAAGGATATTCTCCTCTTCTCCCTAGGTGTGGTGGACAGCACTATGATGTCATTCACAATAGGTGGCCAGCTCATAGTGGCAGAGAAGAGGAAGGAACTAATTGCAGTAGCTGTTTCTTCTCTTCGGTATCTGTATTGGCACTAACTGCATATACTTACTGTAATTCTGAAGCCAGTAAGATTTAGCCTAAAGGAGAAATAAAGATCAAACTTTTTTTCTGTTTCAGATAGAGTAAAGGAGGGTTAAACCCTCCTGGTGATATAAAGCTAAGCAAGGCAATAACTGCCCAACAGACTAAAGCAACTTTACCTAGTTAAAATAGAGTGGTGAGCAAATAGACAAATGTTATGTAATGCACATGGGGGCTAAAAATATGAATGCCTGTTACTCGCTAGAGGGAGAACCTCTGGGGAAATCAAGGTTGAAAAGGATCTTGGGGTCCTAGTACATGACAGATTCAGCAATAACATGCAATTCCAAGCTGCAGTAAGCAAGACTAGCAGGCTAATTCCATGCATTAAAAAAGTGTATTTACTCAAGAGATAAAATTATAATTCTACTGCTTTACAAAACTCCATTGATTGGTTTGGGTACAACTAATATGTCAGATTTTTTATGAGATTGTTGCCAGTGGCTATAACCCCTGCCAGGAGAACACAATAGCTCTTTTCTTCCCTGCAACCTGTGTTTGAAACTCGCTTATCCATGTCTTTATGGACCTTGCTTTGTGCACTGGTGCATTTTGAACAATTTCATGCTCCCAACGTTGTGGAAACAGTTTGGGGATGGTTCTTTCCTGTTCCAACATGACTGCACACCAGTGCACAAACAAGATGAGCGAGTTTGGGGTGAAGGAACTTGACTGGCCTGCTCAGAGTCCTGACCTCAAACCAGTGGCGGCCCGTCCATAAACATGTCCCTTTAAAAAAAAAAAAAAGGTCCTTATGTGCACTGTGTCCGTGCGCCGGGCGCCGGGCGCAGGGCACAGTGCAGTTTGAGTAGCGCCACGTCTGTGCAATCACCAGATTGCAGATGTGGCGCTACATTGGCAGAAAAAAAATGCTTTTGTGGCTTCCGGCGCGATGGACTTGTGGCCGGGCGGGTGCACAGCACCCAGTATATTCAATGCTGTGCTAGTGCCGACATCAGGAAGTGACGTCGGCACTCTGCAGCTTAGACGGGATGCAACCCCGTGAGCCGTGTTCACATACAGGCAGGTAAAGCAGCCTGCTCCCAAACCCCCCCTTATTGTACCTTTCTTCTTTTATGGTTGGGTCGGAAAATAGTGGCCAGCAGGCCAACACCCGCCGACGGCTCTCAACGGATTTCAGCAGCAGACAGTGATCTGGATTTGTTTATTTGCACTGTCATTTTTTGTATTAATAACAGTTATTGTTTCTACCTGTACTAGCTCATTTTGGTTTTCCAATTCTATTTCTGTTAAAATATTGAGTTTTTGTACACAGTGTTGGATTCCACAGATTTTACAACATTTTTTAGGACACATTTAAAGGCACACACACACACACTGCTTCACAGTGATTATTTGTCACAACAGAAGTAATTGCGATTGCGCTTATCAACCTTATCTTGTTTTACTAAACAGAATAATACAGTATATCTTCAGGAAATGTTAGCGGTTTCCTGTAAAAGGCATCCAATTGCAAGCCCCCCCCCCCCCCCCCCTGCTTATTAAGATTTTTTTTTAATGTTCGGCGACAATATCGCCCGTATCCCCCCCCCCCCCCAATGCAGTATGTATGAAGCCTCTGTTAATCTCATGTAGTATGTCTGCAGTGTCTGGTAATCTTGTGCAGTATGTCTGCAGTCGCTGGTAATCTCGTGCAGTATGTGTCTGCAGTATCTGGTAATCTAATGCAGTATGTCTGCAGTATCTGGTAATCTAATGCAGTCTCTGGTAATCTTGTGCAGTATGTCCACAGTCTCTGGTAAACACTAGTGATGAGCGGAATACGCCATATTCGATTTCGCAATATTTCGCGAATATATAGAAGAATATTCGCGAATATTCGTTAATATCGAATATTCGTGATATTTTATCAAAAAAAAAAATTGCGAAATTTCGCTAATGCGAAACTCTGCTAATGCGAAATTTCGCTAGTGCGAATGCGAAATTGATTGCGAAATTCTCGTCAACACCCGAAAACGGAGATCATTCCTGGATTACTAAACTAATAGGCATTAAACACTAACTATACTTACACAAACTTATATGCCTAAACTAAAGCTAATTTTTTATTTTTTTTATACACAAAACACAGAAGGGCAGCAGAGAACGTATTCGCGAATATTCGTTAATATCGAATATTCGTGATATTTTATAGAAAAAAAAATTTTGCGAAATTTCACTAGTGCGAATGCGAAATTGATTGCGAAATTCTCGTCAACACGCGAAAACGGAGATCATTTCCTAGATTACTAAACTAATAGGCACTAAACACTAACTCTACTTACACAAACTTATATGACTAAACTAAAGCTAATTTTTTTTTTTTTATTATACACAAAACACAAAAGGGCAGAGAACGCATTCGCGAATATTCGTAATACGAATATTCGCATTGCGAATATTCGGCAACATAAAAGGATCGCCTCAGCTACTCGGCCCAGGGTCTCTAATCATACCAGCAATGCTTTTAGACATCGATGGAGATCACTAGGATGTGATGTGTTTTAAAAATAAATTTGAAAAAATAAGAATATTCGCAATAGCGAATATTCACTGCGATATTCGATTTATTCGCGAATACTCGAATATGCAATATTCGTAACGAATATTCGCAATGCGAATATTCGTGAGCAACACTAGTAAACACGTGCAGTATGTCCGCAGTCTCTGGTAATCTAATGCAGTATGTCCACAGTCTCTAGTAATCTCATGCAGTATATCCGCAGTCTCTGATAATCTCCTGCCCATTTAGAGTCCTTCATTACTAACAGTGTAATTTTTTAGTTTGTTTGCGACGATCTGTAAGGCTGTGCTATATACCATGATTTGTGATGCTGGGGCTATATACTCTGTGCTGTGATGCTGAGCTGTATACTCCTGACACTATGAGTGGAAGCAAGTGGAATACAGGGGACTGGGTGGGTAGATTCTATAAGAGGTGTGGCTTATGAGAAGTGGGAGGGACCAAACCTGGAGGGGCGGGGTCTTGCGCCCCCCATCCTAAAACTTCACCAGCCGCCACTGTTTCAATGAAAGCTGATGCTGAAAGATATTCTGCCTTGTATTATTGTGCAAGATACTTGAGGCTGAAATTGGCACATCCTGGAGAGGAACTGGCACCGAAGAGGTGAACTGCCATTCTGTATTCTTTAGGGTCTGTTTCCAACTGCCCGTTCTCCCACCAAAGGAACCTTAAGTAATTGCGCATTTCTGGTGGGATGTAAAACTGGTGGAACATCTTTTCAATATCGCTTATGGTCGTTACCCTCTGACCGAGAGTGATGTGAATCACATAAACACGCGACAAGACATACAACATAAATAGACCTGTCAGTGTGCCTTGGTGGTCTGGTCAGTATGCCAAGAAAAGGGGGCATACCCAAAGTAAGTAATGGGTAGTTAATTGAAGAAGAATATGCTGAGAAGTGCTCTGAAAAAGGGAAGGGCGGGAGGGTATCGAATGCGATTAAATGCGCAGACTCACAGACATGAGGTGAGCTGGGAAGAGTCGGCCCAGTGACGTGTAGTACCGCACACTGAACCGACAAAGAGCATGTGTGAGTGGGCTGCTTAAATACCCTCCGGGCTCCTCCCATAAACTCAGGCCACCATACTGGCCTTCTTATTTATGGTCGTGGCCCTCTGACCGAGAGTGATGTGGATCACATAAACACGCGACAAGACATACAACATAAATAGACCTGAAGTGTGCCTTGGTGGTCTGGTCAGTATGCCAAGAAAAGGGGGCAAAAGACTCAGATAGGGAAGTAGCTTTTATTGATTTCTTGTATCTATTGAGCCAGCTTGGTAAAGGCTTGTGCCATTCCTTCCTGAGGATTTGGGATGTATGTGGCAAAACAAGGAGACTTCCATCAGCCCGGTATCTTTATTATGTGGTCTGGTACTCCCTGTTGGGAGGCAGCTGAGGCTGCTCTAATTTGGAAAGAATGTCCAGAGAACTGACTGGGGTTTGAAGCCCAAGTTACTTAGGAGGATTCTGACATGCTTGACACACTGGCTGCCACTCAGAGAGCTGGTTTAGAAAGGGTAGCAATGAGCCACCATCAGATTGGCTGGGTAGATGGAGCCGTAGTCGGTCGAGCACCGTCACTGGGTGTCAGGCGTTGTTAGTCTGAAACAGGTTGATGTCAACCCCCGAGGCTGGTTTGTTGCGTTTGCAGACTGTGAGAGTGTAGTGGTTCGAAAGCGAGTCTGGTGGCATCGGAGCAGTGTCTGACTGCCGGAGCCACTGACTGTAAATTCACTTGGTTGTTGGGAACCGTAGAAGGCCTGGCAGATGGCTGTTTGGGTGACTAGTCTGGGCAAAGCCCTAAACAGGGAACGAGTAAGGATTTTAGACATGTCCCTAAAGGTAGGCGCTTGCCACTGACTACAGGTTGGTGCTTCTGTATGCCCTGTAGGAGGGACTTGACTGCATGGGCTCGAGAATACTGACAGTTTACTGGGGTCCTGCAGGGACAGGAAATGCTGGACGCCATCTAGATATGGCATGATAGTATTGTGAGAAAGGGTCAGCTGCGTCTGGCAATACGATATGAAGGCTAGGACCTGTCTAACGTTGCCTATTGCTGCTCCGGAGCAAGGGGCCAAAAATTAGCGGTTAGTGTTTCAAGCAGTGTGATAGGTCTTCAGTGTGTTGCGTGCCAAGAAGTGGTTATTAAGCTGGGTAGCGTTGGTGAGATGCGACTTCAGTCCATCATCAGCAATGTCCACGATGGGACAGGGATAGTTGTTGGGTCGTCTACAGGCTCTTGCTGGAAAAAACAACCATTCCAAGGTTGGAATTGGAAAGCGCATCAGCTGCTTTTTGCATTTGCCTGGAATATGTCTACATAAGATATTAACTGGTGACGGAGTAAGAGCTGCGTGAGCCTGCGCAGGAAGGACGTGATGGGGAGCGACTTAGATCTACCTTAATTGATGATGTCGGCTGTGGCCTGATCGTCTGTGGTGAAGAACACTGTCTGTCCTGTTCAAGTGTGGTCCCAGACCTGGGCAGGTGCCTAGATGGGGTGCAGCATGAGGCGTGATGAAGACTGGGTGAAGCAGGAAATTAAAGAGAATTTCTGGGGGCCAAGGTTTGGAGAACCAGTGGCGGCCTAAAAATGACCGCAAAAGCCTGTGGTGGCTCGGCTGACACTGCCGGGATGAAGATTAAAATGCTGTTCTATCAGGTGGGGAAGTTGTCCCACATAGCTAAGTTTGCTACTGATGCTTGGTCTAGGTTAAGAACTTGGACTGGATCTTGCGTTGGTGTGAGAAAATCAAGACAATACACAGGTGCTCAACAAGATGATATACGTGCACTCGCTGACCAATGTGCACCCGCAGACCAACGTGCACCCGCAGACCAACGCGCACCCACAGACCAACGTGCACCCACAGACCAACGTGCACTCGCTGGTGCTGGATGGAAACCTAAACTAACCGCAGGGAAAAAGACAGATAAAAGATAAGTGGCCCGTGTGCCACTGAAGATGAATGGCCAACTGGGTGCCACTGTGTGTTTGTGTGGCTGATTGTTTGTCACTGAAGTATGTTTGCAAGTTTAGTTTGTATTCGGGTTTGCACGTAGGTGCGTGCTGCAAAGTGTTTTATACTACTGCAGACAATATTGTGTGGTTGCAAGGGTGTCAGTGAGGGTCAGGTTTCTGGGACGATATTGTGTGGTTGCAAGGGTCTCGGTCTGGTTTGCTGAGATGGTATTGCGTGGTTGCAAGGGTCTCAGTCTGGTTTGCTGAGACGATATTGCGTGGTTGCAAAGGTCTCGATGATTATGAGGTTTGTTTTGAGATGGCATTGTGTGGTTGCACGGGTCTCAACAAGTGAGGGGTTGCTGAGACGATGCGTTTTGCAATGGTCTCAAATGAGTGTCAGCCACTGAGACAACTTTGTACGGCTGCAAGGGTCTGAATGGGTGTCAGGTTGCTGAGACGATATTGCATTTGCAATGGTCTCAAATGAGTGTCAGGTTGCTAAGACGACTTTGTATGGCTGCAAAGGTCTGAATGGGTGTCAGGTTGCTGAGAAAATATTCCCCTTTATTTTTTTATTTTTTTTTATGAAAACGACTGTGAATGAAACGCTGGTTAACATGAGTTACCGCATCTGGCAGTGTTTACAAGCTGTTATAGGCATTGGCGTTTCGAATGCCTCTGAACATCCGTCAGAACCATTTTTTTTTTTTCGGGAAGGTTTCTAACTCAACTGCCTAGAAACGACTATAAATGATCCTGTGTACATGTACTGATAAGATAACAGAGGAGAAATCAGGGGCGTCTGAAAAACACCCAACTGTTCCTAAACGTCTGTTTACCAACAGCAGTGTACATGAGGCCAAATATGATTTGTCTGGCTGCAAGGGTCTCAATGAATGCCAGGTTGCTGGGGCGAGACTGCATTGTCACAAAGGTCTTTGATGAGTGGGAGGTTGCTCAAGAAGGTATTGCGTGGTTGCAAGGCTCTCGATGAGTGTGGAGCTGCTGAGACGGTATTGCGTTTGCAAGGGTCTGAACTATGGTGTGAGGCTGCTGAGACGGTATTGCGTGGTTGCAAGAGTCTTGATGAGTGTGGAGCTGCTGAGACGGTATTGTGTTTGCAAGGGACTCAACAATGGTGTGAGGCTGCTGAGACTGTATTGCATGGTAGCAAGAGTCTTGATGAGTGTGGGGCTGCTGAGACGGTATTGCGTTTGCAAGGGTCTGAACTATGGTGTGAGGCTGCTGAGACGGTATTGCATGGTTGCAAGGGCCTTGAGTGTGGGGCTGCTGAGACGGTATTGCGTTTGCAAGGGTCTGAACTATGGTGTCAGGCTGCTGAGATGATTTTGCATGGTTGCAATTGTCTCAACAGGTGTCAGGTTGCTGGGCTGAGATTGTGTGGTGGAAAAAAAAAATCTGCACTTTTATATTTCTTTTTGCGTTTTTTTTTTGCGTTTTTTATATATCTTTTTTTTTGCGTTCTGTAAGGGTCATGTGTTGCAAGGGTCTTAGCAAGGGTGTTAGGCTGCTATGACGATTTTGTGTGCTTGCAAGAGTCTTGATGAGTGTGGGGCTGCTGAGACGGTATTGCGTTTTCAAGGGTCTCAACAAGGGTGTCAGGCCGCTGAGATGATTTTGCATAGTTGCAATGGTCTCAAAAGGTGTCAGGTTGCTAAGCCGAGATTGTGAGCTGGCAATTTTTTTTTCTGCACTTTTATATTTCTTTTTGCGTTTTTTTTTTCTGTTTTTTTGTATATATATATATATATATATATATATATATATATATATTGCGTTTTGTAAGGGTCATGTGTTGCAAGGGTCTTAAGGGTGTCAGGCTTCTGAAACGATATACGTGTGGTTGCAAGGATCTCAATGAGTGTGAGGGCTGCTGAGACGATATTGTGTTTGCAAGGGTCTCAACAAGGGTGTCAGGCTGCTAAGACGATTTTGCGTAGTTGCAGCAGTCTCAACAGGTGTCAGGTTGCTGGGGGGCTGAGATTGCGTGGTGGCAAGGTTTTTATTTTTTTTATTTTATTTTTTGCGCTTTTCTTTTGCATATTTTTTTGCGTTTTTTTTTTGCGTTTTTATATATATATATATATATATATATATATATATATATATATATATATTGCATTTTGTAAAGGTCATGTGTTGCAAGGGTCTTAACAAGGGTGTCAGGCTGCTGAGATGATTTTGCGTGGTTGCAAGGATCTCAATGAGTGTGGGGCTGCTGAGACGATATTGCGTTTGCAAGGGTCTCAACAAGGGTGTCAGGCTGCTGAGACGATTTTGCGTGGTTTCAACGGTCTCAACAGGTGTCAGGTTGCCGAGGGGCTGAGATTGCGTGGTGGCAACGTTTTTTTTTTCTGTGTTTTTTTATTTTTTCGTTTTTATATATATTTTTTATTTTATTTTGCGTTTTGTAAAGGTCATGTGTTGCAAGGGTCTTAACAAGGGTGTCAGGCTGCTGAGATGATTTGCATGGTTGCAAGGTCTCAATCAATAAGAATTGGGTTACTGAGAAAGGATAGAAACACCTGGTTTGTTTGTACCTTAAGCAAGCAGTATAAGGTAGAAGGACAACGCCTGTTTGAATCGTAGGTTCTGTAGGGGCCACTAATGAACGATATGGGAGACAACGAATGGTAGCAAATTGATAGGACATAAAGAATGTAATAACAAATCCTACTTGCGACAGTGGGCCATGCAAGTGAGTTTGCGGCGGACTGTGGCTGGAGTGAAACATGTCAGGAAGGTGTAGCGTGATGCCGTCCACTGCGGGAACCGAACATATGGTACGGGTGACACCATGAGTGGCCACGAATTTGACATGACAAACAAGCTAACGAATCCTACCTGGGACAGTGAACGTGCGACTGGGTTGGCTTTGGACTGGAGTGGATGTGCAACACATCCGAAGAGTGTGGTGTGGCACCATGCATGACGCTCAGGCAATAACTTTGGTAAATAAATGAGAGAGAAGAACCGTGAACAAACAATTCGTAAGTTCCGCTGCAAGAACTAAAAACACACGGCATGGGGAACAATGAATGACAACGGTAGAAATTATGCAATGTATCTGATACAAAACGGTTGTAAAATGCATGAAACAAATTCGATACGAATCGGTAGTAAAGAGTATTGAACGAATCTGATACGAATTGGTTGTAGAGTGTATGCTACCCCTTGCTTTGAAACCGAACACCTACCAACCACCCATCCCCCCAGGCTAATCAAGTGCAGACAAGGCACCATGTGAGTCCAATTACCACCTCAATCTGCCAAAGAACCCATTCAAACACATGCTAATCTCCAAATGGATTTACAAATGAATCGTATGTTTGGCAGAAGGAAGTTACAAATGTACTACGCCTGAGCCGAATGATGTTGGAACATAAGCAACAGTAACTCAGAGGCAGTTTTTCCAAAAGGCATGCAGGATAGGAAGCATAACGAATTGCAAGATTGCACAAGATACGAAAAGGTTTGAATCCTACCTGCAACAGTAAGCGGGAACCGCCGGCGAAGACCATGAAGGGAGAAGCCGCAAATCGATTGCGATGTCGAATGCGATTGAATGCGCAGACTCACGGACATGAGGTGAGCTGGGAAGAGTCGGCCCAGTGACGTGTAGTACCGCACACTGAACCGACAAAGAGCATGTGTGAGTGGGCTGCTTAAATACCTTCCGGGCTCCTCCCATAAACTCAGGCCACCATACTGGCCTTCTTATTTATCACTTATCAAAGCAACTGCTTCCTTCCTGAAGCCACAGAGGACTCCCACTAGAAAATGTATCAGGTCGGGACCTGTCAATAAGGTTTTGTTTAGTGAGATGCCTTGAAACTTTGCTGAACAATCAAAGGCGACTCTTAACTTGTCTGGCTTCTTGGGGTGATAAACCCTGTGATGTGGGATGTACCACACTGTTTCCTTTCTCTGATAATGAAAGGTCTGGTTCTGCATCACCTTTTCTTATCGTTTCTTCCATGAATGCAGTGTAGTGTTCGTAGTACTGTTTATTGGCCTTTAACCTTTTCTTTAGATGTTGAAATCGAATAATGGCTAGCCTCTAACTGTTTGGTAGTGTTGGTTGACAGTTGTCTTTGAAGGGTAATGGCATTTCATAGTGTACATCTTTCCTTTTCATTATGGTTTCAGAGAAAAACTGCACAAAACTAACTTAATTTTGAGACACATACAGTAAAACCTTGGATTGCGAGCATAATTTGTAACAGAAGCATGCTTGTAATCCAAAGCACTTGTATATTAAAGCAAATTTCCCCATAAGAAATAATGGAAACTCAAATGATTTGTTCCACATCCATTTATTTAGAAGTCCTTCCGTTTTTAGTCCATATAAAAAGATTATAGCAATCTGATTATAGCAATTTGAGGTTGTGTAACCATAAAATGTCCATCCACAAATGGCAGCCTCCCCAAGGGGATTATAAGTAAAATCCATCAGGAGCTACATGGTATAAAAGAGAAGAGAGGCACCTCTAAGTGTAGCAATGTGGTTAGATTTAATGAAGGTACAACATTAAGCAACTCACATGGCTGATGATTTAAAGAGGCGCCTCTAAGTATGCAGGCATCAAGGGTAAAGCTGTCCACATAGACCATACCCTGCACCGCCAGCTCTCACTGCTGTCAGTCTGCAATCGTGACCTGGAAGACTACCCTGCAGTAGAGTGATTTCAGAAAGCGAGGATCGTGGAAGGGACGACATTAATGGCAGTGAGGAGAATGGTCTATGTGGACAGCTTTTCCTTGGATGCCTGCATACTTAGATGTGCTTGTTTTAATCATTAACCATACGAGTTTCTAAATGTTGTATCTAAAAAGAGGGGGGGTGGAACTTTGAATGAGGCATATAGCGAACTTGCCATGGGCCTCCATCCCTGTAAATGGATAAAAATGGTAAAAGTGGGACTTTGAATGAGATGCGATTTTAGCAATATGCAATTAAATATAAACATGGAAAATAAATTGTATGTAACCATGTGACCAGGCTCAGAGTTGTCAACCAAAAAGCACTAAACCAAATTAATCTGTCTAACTGGTGTAAGTAAAAACAGAGGTTTAGTTGCAAGCATTTGCAAATACCTGGGAAGCTGCAGCGCCAACTCCACGGCACTCTGCATGGCTGCAGTCCTATCTATAAATTTAAGGTCTCCTGAAAGGGAGCCCAGGTGTGCTAATCACCAGGCAGAGGACAGGTGATGGCCTAAAACCCGCCCCTACCTAAAGTTGGTATGGCAAATGAGAGCACTGGAAAAAAAAAAATGGTTACATACAATTTATTTTCCATGTTTATATTTAATTGCATATTGCTAAAATCGCATCTCATTCAAGTCCCACTTTTACCATTTTTATCTAAATGTTGTATCTTCCTTAAATGTAACCATATTGCTACACTTAGAGGCGCCTCTCTTCTATTTTATACTCAGTGGGGACATGATGCTACTCTTATATCAAGACGCTTGTATATCAAGTCAAAATTTATTAGAACATTTTGCTTGACTTGCAAAACGCTCTCAAACCAAGGTTTTACTGCACTTATCTTCATAATTTCTTTCAGAGAAGTCCATTTATAGAGCCTTTAACACATCAGTGACTGGGGGCATTGGCATTATTTTACTGCGACTCTGTGTACGAAGCTCTGACTACCCTGTCTATCAAGATGTGGGTTTGCTGATCCTATGATGCTCCAGCCGAGCATAGTTTTTTGAGCAAAGGGTTTAAACTTCGGAGCCAGTAATGACCTCCAAGGGAGCCAGTGCTGATGGGCAATCGTAACCGATCAGCAGTGGTTGTAACTGTTTTGCCAAATGCTTGAGGTGTGGCCACTGAAGTACAGTCTCCGTGGTGGGAATGTGAGACTTATCTAGTGGAATGAAGTCTCTCGTATAGGCTTGACGGAGTTGGACTACAGCTTTAGAGTTGAATCCATGCACTTGCAGACCATGAGCAATTTGGCTTGATATAACTGTATGGCTGTCACGGTGCTGAGCTTTAGTTGTAACAGCTTGGTGCTCACTCTTCGCTTAGATGCCAGGTCTGCCAAAACAAAGGTTGAATCGCTCTGTGTGTCAAGTAAGGCATAAGAGAGGATTTCTCTCTGAGCAGCTTACAACAGAACTGGAACAATGCAGAAGGTGGCAAGAGAATTCCTTGTCAATGTATGGGACATAACTTTCGGAACGTTGTCGTTTACCTCATCTCCCATGGCTACTGAATCATCTTTTGGTGTTTTGACAGGCTCAGTGTTTCTCTGTATGTGCAAACAGATTGGATGACGTTGACTACATATGTTACATGTGTGTCTTCCTTTGCAGTCTTTTGAAGTATCTTAAGTAACCAAAGCAGAGGTGGTTTACATAAATGGAGGCCTTTCTTTCATTGATGGTCCTTGGTGCAAAAGTCAAAAGTCAGGCATCTAGCGACACTGTGTGTTTTGTTTTTGCAGACTAGGCAGGGTGGTTTTGATCTTGAAGCTGAGATCTCTGGAACACTGGAGGTGGAGGGCTTCATTTGAGTGTTTGTTTTGAGAGCTTTGGCTCTTTTGGGAATTCTCTCATCTGTGGTCTTGGTACTGAGGAGGCAATGGGGATGCATGATATCTTGGCTTCCTTCTGCAGGAACTCTGTAAAACGAGCAAAGGTTGGGTATTCTTGAGATGTGTCTAATTCGTCCACAATGATGCAACTCCATCTGCGCATGACCCATTTAGGCAGTTTCTTGAGAAGCTTGTGGTTTTCTTCACAATCATTTAGAATAGCTAGGCCTTTAACACTTGAATGGACCTCCATACCTGTCATGTAGGATTCCTCAGGCACCTAGATAAGCATCTTCTAAATTCCGATAGAAGAAACCTTCCACTGCCTTATGAGCTTCACCACGAGATACCTTTTCGAGTGCAGCATTTTTTCGCACACCGGGATTGGTTTTTGATCAATCAGCACCATAAAGGATATGTTCCAATCTATGAACTTTAAAGGATCACCTGTAAATACAGTTGGTTCAGGAATAGGGAGACGGTTGGAGATAAGCAGACTTGCACGTCCTGGAATTAGACTGCCTTCTTGTGGTCTTGACACCTCAAGTTTGCAGTTTGAAATGGCACAGCTTTCGGATTCCAGAAGGTTTGTGATTTATTCTTTTTGTAAACATTTTGCACCTTGTGGTCTGTCTCCTGTTCACAATATTCAAAACTATCATAGGCATTGTAAACTTTCACTCTTGATGTAGCTGTTGCAGTCTTGTCTTTTCCTCTTCTAACCTAAATTTAATTTTTGCCTCCATTTTGCTCAGCTTAGCCTGTTCTATCTTGGCTGCAAGGTCGGCTTCTGCGTCTGCGCGTTTGCTAGAAGATCTTGAAGTGGCTCTTGAGCTTGAGCTAGTCTAGTAATGACTCTAATGCCGCGTACACACGGTCGTTTTTTGCGATGAAAAAAAACGTCGTTTTTTAAAACGTCATTTAAATTGATCGTGTGTGGGCAAAACGTTGTTTTTTGTCTTAAAAAAAACGACCAAAAAAAAATTCCAACATGCTTGAATTTTTTGTGTCGTTTTTCAAAACGTCGTTTTTTGTTTCACAAAAAGTCACCGTGTGTAGCAAAAACGTTGTTTAAAACAACGTTTTTCATCCCGCGCATGCCCAGAAGCTAGTTATGAAGCAAGCTTCAATGGAAAAGTGTGGTGAACATAACCTCGTTTTTTGTGAAAAAAAACGATGGTGTGTATGCAACATCGTCTTTGAAAGTGACGTTTCAAAAACGTCGTTTTTTACTTCACAAAAAACGTCGTTTTTTTTTTCCATTGCAAAAAAACGACCGTGTGTACGCGGCATAAGGCCGCGTACACACAATGGAATTTATACGCTGGAAATGGTCCGACGGACCATTTCAGCCGAAAAATCCGCTCGTCAGTAGGGGCAAGCGGATGGATTTGGACGGATTTCTCCAGCGGAAAATTTCCAAAGCATGCTTTGTCCGCTGGTCAGTACACTCACCAGCGGACATATCCTCCCGCACAAGCGTCGTATAGATGCGACGCATGCGTGGAAGTTGTTTGCTTCCTGGTGCGGTGACGTGGCGGCGTCAACGTCACCGCTACGTCACCGCGCTGTCTGCCGGCCGGGATTTTGATCCGATGGTGTGTACACGCCATCGGACCAAAATAGCCCAGAGGACATATCTGATGAAAACGGTCCGAGGACCGTTTCCATCGGATATGTCCCTCCGTGTGTACGCGGCCTAAGAGGACAGTTTCTGTTTCTGTGTTTCCAAAGACTGACTCATGCTCTTCTTTATTAAGTACCATCCTCTTTCCTTCTCAAGTTGATCATTAAAGGTTTCCTCTATATTCTCTAGCCGTTTTCTGGCAAGGTTGCAGATTTCAGCTGTTAACGTGGTGCATGCATCCATTCTTTTAAAACGTATGAGGTAGTGGAAAGATTAAAGAAAAGGGACTCATACTGTTAGTGTACTAACGATTCTTTGGCTTTAATCTCCTTCATTCTTGTACCAAGGTCTTCAGCTAGGCAGAAGTTCTTTAACTTCCTCCTAATTTATTTTGCTAGCTTCTTCCAAGAGTCGTACACCTTGTTGAATGCTATTTAATCTTTCTTAACTATTTCTTTGTGCATTTCTTGGCCCTCTGGAGCAGGACTGCACTTGTTGTGACTTGGGGGGTTTGTCTAGTGGGTTATTTTAGTGGGTGTTGTTACAACATTTTGTTCTAGTGTGCCTTTGCCTTTCAAGTGTGTGTGCCTGAAACCTAGTTTGAATGAGAGTTGGCTCAAACTTGCTACCAAAAGGCTACGAAAGAAAATAGGCATTTACACTTGTAACTTACAAAGATTAGCAAACAATGCATACCATATGACAAAATGTTGTTAAACTAATATACTGCTAATATTTTTTAACCAGATAATTTACCCTTTACGTAATTAACAACAGTTTACTGGATTAGGAATTTAAGAGATAGCGTTGTTTACAATTTGCCTCTAAACACTAGGCACTCATATCATGAATATAATAACAATCATTGCTTTAGTAAAATATTAATTATTTGGTTTACTAATTAAAGGTGATTTACCGTATAAAGCAGGTCGCAATATTTAAATGTCCATGTGACGCGTTTACTTTTCGGCCTATTCTCTGTTGCTAAGATTGGGTCCACACGTGTCCTTGCGAGGCGTTGTGAAGCCCTTACTCACAGTTTGATGGAAAAAAAAAACTGTAAAATAACATACAATACATTCGTTTACAGAGGTCACCAAAAGGGGGGTTACAACAGAATTACAAATGTGGAGTTACAAAGTGGTGTTCCATTATCTAAAAAAAATATATATCTAAATTTAACATTAAACATCTAATGACCCATGACTATATGTTCAAACATGTGGATTGTCTACAGCATATCTTAACCAGATGCGACCGCGCTATAGACAAAATACGTCTACAGTGTGGTCGAGTTATTCTAGGAGGACGTCCTCCCAGAATCTTGTTCCGGCGCGCCCCCTGGAATCATCCATGATCGTCAGGTCTAGAAGACTCGGCGCATCACGGATCGCGGTAAATTGCCGCTGATAGCGGCCGTTTTTCACGTGATTGCTCTATCAAATGACAGAGCGATCGATTGTAAACAAACCGGCCTCATGTGATGACGCCGGTTCCTCCCTTCCCTCTCTGTACTGATCGGTACAGTGTGAGAGGAGTGGGGGAGGGATGGGATGGCAGCAGCAGTGCTGTTGGTTGGATCAGTGACAATTGTAGTCACAGATCCAGTCATTCATCCCTCCATGCTCAGCCATCCCTGCCATACCCTGACAATACTCTGCAATACCCTGCCAATACTCTGCAATACCCTGCAATACTCTGCAATAACCTGCCAATACTCCACAATACCCAGCAATACTCCGCAATACCCAGCAATACTCTGCAATACACAGCAATACCCAGCAATACACAGCAATACCCTGCAATACACAGCAATACCCTGCAATACACAGCAATACCCTGCAATACACAGCAATACTCCAATATCCAGCAATACTCCGCAATACCTTGCAATACTCCAATACCCTGTAATACCCCTGCAATACCCCGCAATACATCCCCCCCTCCCGCCACCCTTCGGTGCTTCTACGGACTCACCGCTACGATCAAAGCCAGGATATTTTATTTTTAGTTCAGGCTTCCCAGCCTAGAGGTGAGATGTGGGGTCTTATTGACCCCACATCTCACTGTAAAGAGGACCTGTCATGCTATATTCCTATTACAAGGGATGTTTACATTCCTTATAATAGGAATAAAAGTGATCAAAAGTGATTTGGGGGAAAAAAGTGTCAAACTAAAATAAACAAAGTAAAATAAACAATAATATATACATATATATATTTTTAAATCCCCCTGTCCCCGTGTGCTCGCATTCAGAAGCGAAGGCATACGTAATTTCCACCAACATATGAAAACAGTGTTCAAGCTACGCATGTGAGGTATCACTGCTAACGTTAGAGGGAGAGCAATCATTTTGGCCCTAAACCTCCTCTGTAACTCAAAACATGTAACCAATAAAAAAAATGTAAGCGTCGCCTATGGGGATTTTTAAGTAGCGAAGTTTGGCGCCATTCCACGAGTGTGCATCTTTCATATTATGCAAAAACATTGGGCTAACTTTACTGTTTTGTTATTTTTAAGCACAAAAACTTCGAAAAATTGCTGCGCAAATACCGTGCAAGATAAAAAGTTGTAATGACCTCCATTGAATTCTCTAGGGTCTTTGTTAAAAAAGCATATATAATGTTTTGGGGTTCTATGTAATTTTCTAGCAAATAAATGATGAATTTTACATGTAGGAGAGACATTTCAGAATTGGCCTGGGTGCTCTAGAATGCCTGAAGATGCTCCCTGTAAGTTGTGCCTCCATATGGGGCCACGCCGTAAAAGTCTCACATATGTGGTATCGCCATACTCGCAGAATGTGTTTTGGGGTGTAATTTGTGGTATGCATATGCCGTGTGTGCTAATATGAAAATGTTGTGAAAAAAAAAGAAAGAAAAATTTAGATTTTTGCAAAGAATTGTGGGAAAAAAATGACAACTTCAAAAAACTCACCATGCCTCTTTCCTAATACATTGGAATGTCTTCTTTGCAAAAAGGGGTCAATTGGGGGGTATTTGTACTTTTCTGGCATGTTATGCCGCGTACACACGATCATTTTTCAGCCTCTAGAAAAAAACTAAATTTTTTCAACTTCATCATTAAAACGATGTTGCCTACACACGATAGTGAAAAAAAATGGTCTAGCAAAGAGCGGTGATGTACAACACGCACAACAGGACTTTAAAGGGGAAGTTCCATGCAGATGATGCCACCCTTGGGGCTGATTTTGTGTTTGTAAACGACAATTTGTGCTTTTCTGTCTGTTACAGCGTGATGAATGTGCTTACTCCATTACAAACGGTAGTTTTACCAGAACGAGCGCTCCAGTCTCATAACTTGCTTCTGAGCATGCGCAGGTTTTTAACGTCATTAAAGCCCACACACGATCATTTTTTACAACCCGAAAAAAGACATTGTTTAAAACGTTGTTAAAAAATAGAGCATGTTAGAATTTTTTTTTGTCGTTTTTCATAACCCAAAAAATGCTGTGAAGCCCACACACGATCATTTGAAATTACATTTTTAAAAAATTTTGTTTTTTTACAACCCGAAAAATGATCGTGTGTACGCGGCATAAGGGTCTCAAGAAATGAGATAGGCCGTCAGTACTTTAGGATATTTTCAGATATTGGCACCCTAGCTTGTGGACTCTATAACTTTCACAAAGACCAAATAATATACACCAATTTGTACTTATTTGTATCAAAGGTATGTAGCAGTGTAAATTTTGGCCAAAATTTATGAAAAAAATTACAAATTTTATAACAGAAACGAGAAAAATTCAAAAAACAACGGTGATTAAATTCCAGCAAAAGAAAGCTCTATTTGTTTATTTGTGTGAAAAAATGACACAAATTTCATATGGGTACAGTGTTGTATGACTGAGTAATTGTCATTCAAATTGTGAGAGCACCAAAAGCTGAAAATGGATCTGGTTAGGAAGGGGGTTTAAGTGCACAGTGGTCAAGTGGTTAACTAACAGCATGGACTCAATTTATGCCTAAAATACCAATATATAATATATATATATATATATATATATATATATATATATATATATATATATATATATATATATATATATATATATATATATATTTATTCACTGTGCTGACAGCATTAAACCATAATGAAGGTGAATATTTTATATTTTATGCCCTTTGTTTATTATATATTATTCCAATGCATAATGTAGCACCATGCCCATATTGTATGATTAAACTATATGGAGCATAATGTGAACTTGACATGTAATTGTAATAGCATAAATATTATAAATGTGTAAGAGCAGGCGCCAAAATGGGCTTGGATGTACTCTTAAATACAACTAGATACTTGGGGATTTCTGTCCTCGTCAAGAATGCTCTGTCTATATTTAATTTTATACATAGTCAGATTTTAAGGAAGAACTATCACAATAGCTTTAAATCCTTGGGTAGCCTCCAGGGGATCAAGAGCAGGGAGCACTTGTTCTAATTCTGATCCATATCTGTATTGTGCTGCAAAAGCACATATATCTGTTCATGCTGGTTAAAGCTCCATCCAAGGCTGAAGCCTGATTTATGGGCATTTTTATGGTGGTGTTAAAGCACAGCATTAACTCCACACCCTCTTTCTTCTCACTGATTCTTTGAGCAGACAGGGAAATTAAAGCATAGCTGTGTGTAAATTATTATACACAGGGAGCGCACTTTTCAGCTTAAACCTACAATATATGTTTGTAGGAGGAGTCGGGAGGTTCTTAAACCCGCCCAACATCCTCCTTCCTGTCGGCTGTTTCTCGTGTTGACAGGCGTCACTTCCGGTGCGACCTTTCCGGCGTCACTTCCGGTTTTCATTCTGAACGGGAGGGCGGACAGCTGCTGGCTCCGCTTCTCCCGGCTCTCACGTGCTGGAGTCTCATGGCGGTTCCCCTGCCGGGCATCATAGAGGGGAGGGGCCGCTCGCTTATGCCGCTTAGCACGGCTATCATCGGGGGGGGGGGGGGGGGCGCTTACCACCCGATTTGCACACCAGCTCCATGGGGGTCGGGGTTCTCGTCCCCAGGTGCTCACGCCAGGCATCATGGGGGACTCCCGCACGCCCCCCTTCCTTGTCCAGGCAGGCGCACGCCAAGCACCATGGGGGAGGCTGCCCACCTATCTCCTCTGGGCTCTCGCCGGTGGCTTCGGCAGGACCGTCCGCTTGTCCACTCACCCCTCCTTCTGGTGCTCTTGCTGGTGTCACGAAGAGAGGGTGCATCCATCCACCCACCGTTGAGGGGGGGACTTCCTGCAGGGCCACACTGGCAGCGTGAGGGGGGGTCTGGGTCACCTCACTGCTGCTGGAGGTTGCAGGCAGTTTGAGGGGGGTTATGCTGGCAGCATGGGGGGGGGGCTGTCCACCCACATCACCCTCGGGTCACGCTGGCAGTATTTTCCTGGTCACATGCATTTGTCATAAGTTTCTTTTTCAGTGGGTTCAATCTGTGTTTTCTGTCATAGCATTTTGCTCCAGGCATTTATTTTTCTGTCCCAGCACTCCTGCCCTGGCGTTCATGTCTGCCCCAGGTTTGAGATGAGGGCGCCTCATTTACATATTATTTTTTTCCACCTTGCACAGGTTTCTGGTTGGAGTGTCATGTTCAATGTTCGGTTGGTGTATGGCAGTCACATACGGTAGGCTTTTCAATTCATTTTTCACATGTTTATGTTTCCCATGCGTTACGTTTCTCATACGTTTCTCAGGCTAGGTATGGGGTCATGTTCTCATGTGTTACGTTTCTCATGCAATGTATGTTCTCATGTGTTACGTTTTCCCATGCGATTGCGTTTCTCAGGTTAGGTTGTTTTCATGCGATTACGTTTCTCATGCGAGGTATGTTCTCATGTGTTACATTTTCCCATGCGATTGCGTTTCTCAGGTTAGGTTGTTGTCATGCGATTACGTTTCTCATGCGAGGTATATTCTCATGTGTTACGTTTTCCCATGCGATTGCGTTTCTCAGGTTAGGTTGTTTTCATGCGATTACGTTTCTCATGCGAGGTATGTTCTCATGTGTTATGTTTCCCATGCGATTGCGTTTCTCAGGTTAGGTTGTTTTCATGCGATTACGTTTCTTATGCGATGTATGTTCTCATGTGTGACGTTTTCTCATGCAAGTACGTTGGTTAGGTTGTTCTCGTGCGATTACGTTTCTCATGCGAGGTATGTTCTCATGTGTTACGTGTTCTCATGCGATCGTGTTTCTCGGGTTAGGTTGTTTCCATGCGATTACGTTTCTCATGCGAGGTATGTTCTCATGTGTTACGTTTCTCATGATTTTCTTGTTCACATGTGATTACGTTTCTGTTCTTGTGCCAGTCATATTCTTGTGCAATTTTTGTTTCACATGGAGCACGTTTCTCATGCAATTTTGTTTCACATGATATTCATGTTCTCATGCGATTTTGTTGCGCATGGTATTCATGTTTCATGAGATCACGTTTCTCATGCGATTTGTTTCACATGGTATTCATGTTCTCATACGATTACGATTCTCATGGTATTCATGTTTGGTTTCATGTTCACATGCGTTTTTTCTTTCGCATAGTATTCATGTTCTTGTGCGATCACGTTTCTCATGCGATCATGTTTCTCATGCGATTTAATTTCTCATGGTATTCATGTACTCATGCGATTTTTGTTTTGCATGGTATTGATATTTTGTATTCACGTTGCTCATGGCGGTCACGTTTCTCATGGCGGTCACGTTGCTCATGGCGGTCACGTTCTCATGCGATTTGTTTTGCATTGTATTCATATTTTGTATTCATGTTCCCATGCAGTTCTGTTGCGCATGATATTCATGTTCTCAGGCAATCGGGTGCCATGCGATTGTGTTTCATGCATTCGCCTTCCATGCGATCACGTTTTTCATGCGATCATGTTTTTCATGCGATCACGTTTTTCATGCGATCACGGTTCTCATGCAAGTTGTTTCGCATTGTATTCATATTTTGTATTCATGTTCTCGTGCAATTACGTTTCTCATGGTTTCATGTTCTCATGCAGTTTGTTCGCATGGTATTCATGGTCTCATGCGGTCGCGTCTCATGCGTTTTAGTTTCTCATAGTACTCATGTTCTCATGCGATTTGTTTCGCATGGTATTCTTGTTCGCATACGATTTTCTTGCGATTACGTTTCTCATGCGATTACGTTTCTCATGCGATTCATGTTCTCATGGTATTCATGTTCTCATGCGAATACGTTTCTCATGGTATTCATGTTCTCATGCGATTTGTTTCGCATGGTATTCTTGTTCACATACGTTTCTCATGCAATTACGTTTCTCATGCGATTACGTTTCTCATGCGATTCATGTTCTCATGGTATTCATGTTCTCATGCGATTATGTTTCTCATGGTATTCATGTTCTCATGCGATTTGGTTTCGCATGGTATTCATGTTTTGGTTCATGTTCTCATGCGATTTGTTTCGCATTGTATTCATATTTTGTATTCATGTTCTCATGCGATTTTTGTTTCGCATGGTATTCATGTTCTCATGCGATTACGTTTCTCATGGTCTCATGTTTGGTTTCATGTTCTCATGTGGTCGCGTCTCATGCGGTCGCGTCTCATGCGTTTTAGTTTCTCATGGTACTCATGTTCTCATACGATTTGTTTCGCATGGTATTCATGTTTTGTATTCATGTTCCCATGCAGTTCGGTTGCGCATGATATTCATGTTTTCAGGCGATCGTGTTCCATGAGATTGTTCCATGCATTCGCCTTCCATGCGTTCGTGTTTCATGCAATCACGTTTCTCGTGTGATCACGTTTCTCCTGGTATTCATGTTCTCATGCTATTTAGGTTACATGGTATTCATGTTTTGTATTCACGTTTCTCATGCGATCACGTTTCTCATGCGATCACGTTTCGCATGGTATTCATGTTCTCATGCAATTTTGTTGTGCATGGTTTTCATGTTCTCATACGATTACGTTCGCATGCGATTTCTTTTCTCATGGTTTCATGTTCTCATGCGATTATGTTTCTCATGCGATTGCATTTTTCAGGCTCGTCATATTCTCATGTGTTCACGCTTCACATGCCAGTCGTGTCCTCATGCGATCATGTTTCACGTCATTAAGTTTCCCATGCAATCACGTTTCTCAGGCTAGTCATGTTCCCATGTGTTATGTTTCTCATGCAATTACGTTTCTCATGTATCATGTCCTCATGTGTTTACGCTCTCGGGTGATCACATTTTCTCATGCTGTCCATGTTCTCATGTGTCTTTATGTTTTCTCATGGTTCTATGTTTTCTCATACATTTTCCTTCCCACGATTTTGTTTTCCTAGTTGGTCGTTTGGTATTTTCATGGTGTTTCACCGCTGGGGGGGGGTCACCCATCACGTTTATGGGTGCTTACGGATTGAGATGAGCGTTTATAATTGGCTTGTACGGAGGCAAGTTTCCTCATCCGTTTCTCATACATTTCATGCATATTGACATTTCATTTCTCATACAATGGCCTGACACGTCTTCAGGTTCATCAGGCCTGAGTGTACGTTTTTAATTTGCCTGCTACGCCTCAGGTTGCTCGGCCTTTGCAATTTCATGGGTTTGTCAAATCTTCGTACTGGTTTAAAAAAAGGGGAGGGGGGGGAAGACATCCCACCACGGTAGTGTTCCTTTCACTTATTCTTTCCATACGTCAGGTAATCAAGCTACTCATTTATCACTTGCCTGACACGTCCTCAGGTTCATAGGCTTGAGTGTTATGTCTTAATTGGCCTGATTAGCCTCGGTTAGCTCGGCCTTGCTAGATCCTTGAGACTGACACATTTCAGTCTTGTGCTACGTATACTATCCTGCACGGCGTTACTGCATCTTTAGTCTCGGGCAGCTGCTTGAACAGTAGTAAGAGAGGTAGAGGTGTTCTTTCCTTTTCCTAAGGTAAGTTGGGGCTCATTGGTTATTTCTTGTGTATAACGGTGATGTTTTTATTTGCAGATATCGGAGACTTTCTCGCCATCCGTCCTTCTCCGGTTAGGGGTTTCGGTACATGGTAGCTCGCCGCCTTTTTTCAGCAGGTCCTAGACTCATTAACCTGTGCCACACCGTCCCGGTTCCTGCTACAGATGAAGCTGGGTCAGCTAGTCAGGTCTATTTTAGCCTAGAAAGCGTGTGACTCCTGGGATACCTTACATGGTTTACCATCTCGGTGGCTTGGGTTCTTTTGCCCATTTAATATCTCCTGGCGTCCATTGTCTTTTTGCTACTCTCGGCTCTATCGTTCCTACAACTAGTGCTCGGTCAGTCTTAGACCATCTTTTGGTGGCTACTGCGGAGGTACTCAGGGATAGGCCACTTTCCTTTCCCTAGTGCGCGTTTCTATGCTAGCGCAGTACATGTCACATTGCCATTCCCTACTGCCTAGCCTAGGGCTGCACTTCATGCTTGTACCGGCCGTGTTTTCAGTATAGACGCAGTTTTGACTGCTTTTCCCCAGGGGGGGGTCCGCATACACGTCGTTGAGGAGTTAGGTTTGCATCCATTTCTGTACATGTCCTGGATCCACATTTAGGGTTGGCGCAGGCTTCCTGGTATTGGCTGATCAGGTTACATATGGCTACTTTCATTTCAGTCTCTTACAAACTCATCCTGCCGTCTTATTTTTGGCCCCTTTTAGGCATATCAACCACGTGACCCCAGGCACACTCCAGGTCACTTTCCTTGTTGTCATCCTAGACCTTTCTCTCGCACGATTACCTGAGACTCTGAGTACAAGTTGGAAGGCGGACCGTAGGTCCGCCTGAATTTGTAGGAGGAGTCGGGAGGTTCTTAAACCCGCCCAACATCCTCCTTCCTGTCGGCTGTTTCTCGTGTCCCACCCACCCTTCCCCTTTTTTCTTGCATTTTTTTTTTCTCTTTTACTTCTACTTGGGTATGCCCCCTTTTAGGCATATCAACCATGTGACCCCAGGCACACTCCAGGTCACTTTCCTTGTTGTCATCCTAGACCTTTCTCTCGCACGATTACCTGAGACTCTGAGTACAAATATAGAATAAAGTGTATCAATACCTATTGCATATGGAGAACCCTCAATCATCAGCCAGCCGCTTGTAAAAGTAAATGGTATTTATTGGTCTCTCATAACAAGCAAATATAGATAGCTTTTCATCAGCAAAATAAAGGCACACAGTCCATAGTTCTGGTATAATGAAGACCACCGAAAATGTCTCACTGTCAGTATCTCAGTCCCACATGTGAGTTTAAGGTTTCCATCTGTTACAGGGTGCAAGACAAGCTACAGAAGCTCAGCAAACCAAACCTCAGTTACCAGACAGCCCAAACAATCTCAAACCTCTACTACACCCATAGACATGTGCTGACACCTTCCTGTTTCTTTTCATGCTTCCCTTGCTCTTGGCTCTTTCCCAACAAAGACGCATTGAGTCTCTGAATTCCAGGTCTCAAAAAAGGAGTTTTCAATCTGGAGAGTACTGAAATCAGTCCTCCTCTGTTTGACCAGTCTACCCCGGGACCCCTCAGCCTGCCTGGATGTGAACCACTAAGTACAAAAAATGTGTGTCTGTGGATTGTGGTCCAAAGGGACCACAATCCAAAATAGTGGGAAAATATATCTCCTGGCCAGGAGTCATCCCTGGCATCCTGTACACTATAATTATTTTAACCACTTGCCTAATGTGCACCTACACCCCCTTCCTGCCCAGACAAAATGTTAGCTTCCGGCACTGCGTCGCTTTAACTGACAATTGCGCGGTCGTGCGACGTGGCTACCAAACAAAATTGCCGTCCTTTTTCCCTACAAATAGAGCTTTCTTTTGGTGGTATTTAATCGCCCGTGTGGTTTTTATTTTTTGCGCTATAAAAAAAAAAAGCGACAATTTTGAAAAAATACACTATTTTTTGCTTTTTGCTATAATAAATATCCCATTTATTAACAGGTTGCCGACCGTAAACTGTATATATACGACTGCAATGCGGATCTCCTGTGCAGGATCACATACATAGTACACGATCCTGCACTTTTGAGTCTGGGGCACGCACTCGCCACTGGTGACCCATGGCAAATCCATGGACTCAATGTCCGTCAGGACCTGCCGATTGCTTGGGACAGAAGCAGAATCGCGGTCTGCCTATTTAAAGCACCTTCCACACAGTAACCAAGCACATTTTAGGCACACATTTAACCCTTTGATTGCCCCTGACGTTAACCTCTTCCCAGCCAGTGTCATTAGTACAGTATCATTGCATATTTTTAGCACTGATCACTGTATTAGTGTTACTGGTTCCCCAAAATTTTTCAAAAGTGTCACTAAGTGGCTGATTTTTCTGCAATATCACAGTCCCGCTATAAGTCGCTGATCACCACCATTACTAGTAAAAAGCTATAACTTTTGCACAAAGTAATCAATATATGTTTATTGGGATTGTGTTTTACCAAAAATATGTAGCAGAATACATATTCAATTTCATTGACTATGTTATATAGCAGAAAGTAAAAAAAAATGTTTTTTTCAAAATTGTCTGTCTTTTGTTTGTTTTTAGCTTATAACGCAAAAAAAAAAAAAAAATGCACAGGTGATCATATACCACCATAAGAAAGCTCTATTTGTTAGAAAAAAACGCACAACATATAGATTTCGGTACAGCATTGCATGACAGCATAATTGTCAGTTAAAGAAACGCAGTGCTGTATAGCAAAAAAAGGCCTGGTCATGAAGGGGGGGGGGGGGGGGTAAGCCTTTCAGAGCTGAATTGGTTAATCAATATCTCTAATAATGTTCAAATATCGTATTCATGTGTAAGGTGCATCCAGAGAAAACATCAGTCCAAATCACAAATCAAGATTCAATTGGCTTCAGGGTAAAATCCTATGCTTTACACTTTTCATATATTAGCCCCCTACTTTTCCACTCCTTTCAGTGTTTTTACTCTGCTTGAAAAAACCAATGCTGTTGATTGATGTGCATCTGTCACTATAGCCTTTCTGATAATAAACAATGCTGAGTATGTTATCGGTATAGGTAAGTCATTTCTAAGTATTTTTTTAATTGTCTGTTACAGATTTTGCATAAATAAAGTATATAAGAAAATTTGCCCAAAACCATTTTGTGTCTATGCTTGGAATTAGGGTCAGTTTTCCATTTTCTCTATTTTCTATTTAGCTGATGTATTCTATAGAATATAACATTTCTGTGTGCATAACTAATAAGCTGGCTTTGCAGATCCCTGGATTCCCTAGAAAGCACAGACAGATCATATTTGACAGGTAAGCTTGTGGCATGAATTACTTCTTTCATATATTTGTCTGTTTGTGCTGCAGGAAATATTGGAAGCAAATTGATTATTTACACATCTGATAAGAAGTACCCTGGAGGAACTTGCAGAGAGAAGGAAAACCACTGTGGATTACAAAGCAACCTAACAATAATGTTTGAAAATATCTAATGACATACAGTGCATGTGCAAGATGACATGCCATCTATACCAGATGAAGCTCTTCTTGGTCTTGGGTGCTCTGAGAATAACAGTAAACATTACAGTTTATAACATTTTATTTACAAACAATACAAAAGCATGAAAACTACCAATTTGCAGAATGTAGCTTAAAAAAGATAAATTGTACTCATTTACTGATTTACTGAGTTTTTCATTCATCCTGTGCTTATTGTTTAGCTGGCCACGCTGATTTTGGCAGCCTACATTCAAGCTATACAGCACAGGTGGATGAATCGTCTGCTGCAGCTTTTGATATTGGTCAGCTAGCCTTTCAAAATACCCGAACAGCGGTTACATCTGAATTGCTACAAATTTTGTTGAATAGAGCATGGCTGGCAGGGCTTAAAATTTGCACAGGCCAGCTTTATTGACTTCAGAGCATTCATTCTGTCTGCTAGTATGAAGACCCACCAGTATAAGAGTTTTTTCATACAGGAGTATTTTCTGCATGGAATGCAGGTTCATGCTGGCAGAACTAGCAGAAGATCCTGTGTAAAATACAGTACACAGTGCCCTAAAAGCACTGGCCCAGATTCAGAGAGCGATTACGCCTGTCTAACTGGTGTTAGACAGGAGTAATTTCAAATTTCGCGCGCCGTGTCACTAGTTTGAATCCTCAAACCATGATGCGGCGGCTTCGGGCTTCGATTCGAGAGGCTTACGTCTTCGCAAGCCTTCGGATCTACGTTGCGATATTTTTGCGGCCGCTGGGTGGAGTCCGCGTCGTTTTCACCGTCGGGGTATGCAAATGAGTTTTTATGGCGATCCACGAAGGTACGAGTGTCCTTTTGCAATCGCCTACGTCATTTTTTGGCTACGTAATGTTAGAGCAGCTTTTTGCTGGTCTAACAGTGCGTAACCCATGTTAAGTATGGCCGTCGTTCCCGCGTCGAATTAAATTTTTTTTTTTAACGTAACTCGTTCGGGAATAGGAATGTACGTAAACGACGCTACTACGACGTAACGACGTGATTTCGCGCAATGCACGGCGGGAAATTTGGGAACGGAGCATGCGCAGTTCGATCGCCGCGGGAACGCGCCTATTTTAAATGTTTCACGCCCCCTACTCGCGTAGATGGATTCCGCCGGGAGAAATACACTACGCCGCCGTCGTTTACTGGACAAAATCTACCTGGATTCCACGTAGAGCCAGGTAAAATACGGCGGCGTAGTGTATTTCGGAAACGCTACGATAATCTAATTCTCTGTGAATCTGCCCCACTATGTCTACAAACTACAGACATCAAAGTTTTTTTTCAACAATCACAACTTCAATCAGAAGTATCTAATATGACAGATATGAATATAACCCTAGTAATTAGAGATAAAGAGTTGGAATGATTTAGTAATAGCTCCTTATCAACCACACAGCAGGATATAACGGAAACAGAGAGAATGGAGAGAGAGAGCCCTGTGACATGCAGGCGTGTATACAAGCCTTGCCGACAAGAGAAGATATGGACACATATGTATATAGATTAGAAACTTCATAAAACAGAACTGCAGTCAATAAAAACCTCTCTGGAAAATATTTAAGGTAGGATGGACACTTTGGAATCAAGAATATCAATTTTTGAATAAAAATAAATACGGTCTGAAAAAAAAATCAAGAACAAGATCAATGTTTAAAGTATTACTACCATAGATGATTTAGAAAATGGAAACAGGAGGAATAACATTAGGGTCAGAGGTCTGCCAGAAGTAACTGGAACAGATGAATTGATGCCAACATTACAAGGCTTATTTAACATACTGTTACAATGTCCACCTGCAGCTGAACTTATGTTGGATCGAGCACATAGATCACCGTGCCTTAAAAATACAGACACTATGAATCCAAGAGATGTAATCTGTAGGGTACATCATTTACATATTAAAGAAAAAAATCATGGCAGCTGCACGTAAACGAAAGACCATAGATTTCGATGGGGCACAGATATTCTTGCTACATGACCTCACCAGATATACGCTCGCTTTAATGAAAGTAGTAAAACTGCTCTTGGATGCCCTTGGAGAAAGAAACATTTTATATAAATGGAGGTTTCCTTTTTTAGATTTTTGTACATCATAAAGGACAAAGAGCTATATTTCGTGACATTGAGGATCTTCCTGACTTTCTGAAGAGTTCTCAGCTGTCTGAAATTGAACTGTTCGATGGCCTCAAACCTATTTGGACCTTTCAGTTAGCTCTCTCAGAAGAAGAAAATAGAAAGGAAAAAATATTTTTTTGTTGGTATCTTTAATCCTTTTTGGAAGTAGATTTTTTCCTTCCCGATCTCTTTTTCTTTTCTAGGGGGTAAGGGGGAGGGACTTTGGGGAAAGGTGGGGGTTTTATTGGTCACTTTTCACTTGGGATACAAAAAAGGTTTGAAAAATCCACCAGTACTATAACGCACGGATCATGGTATTTTTATTTTTTTTTGCAAGATTGTTAGTTTATAAATAGGTTATTTATGAAAAGGGGTGTTTGGTTGCTTTTCTGATGTTACTGAATATATTTTGGGGGATGCAGAGATTTTTCTGGATGATAAAAAAAAAGTGTTGATTAGGCATTACTACATCTAAACACAATAGTGATGGGGTTTATTTTAGATAGAGACTTTCTGGTGAAACCCTTTCCCCTTTTTTAGGGGGAAAACAACATGTGTGGTTTGTGTTGTAACACCGGCGCAACTAAATTTATGATTTTTTTTGTGATACTCTAGGTCTGCTGCAGTTGCTGTATGCACCTCCAGAGGGTGCAGTGAAAATGTAGTTATGGGTGTTTGTATATGTGAACATATGCTACTGCGCTGACCCCGTAAAATATTAATGCTGTGAAAATTATATATGACAAAAAACACCTATAATAGATCTATAATAGAATCCAATAAATGTGCTCTGCAGAAAAATATAAAACTTGCAGATAACTTGTTAAAATCACATGTGTATATAATGAAAAATATAAATATCAAAGTGAAATACCCCAATCAAAAAAACATCAATAATACGTGACCCTTATCTGGGCAATCTCAGTTTGTAATGTCACCCGTCTGTGCAAAAAAATTTGTCCAATATATGTGCGCATGCACTAATCAGAAAACTCAGTGCTACAGTCTTTTAGAAGATATCCAACACTTCCAAAGGTATGTGCAAAATATCGTGCCTTTTGTTTTTGGCAAAAAAATCCGTGACTTTTTACCCTTATTGTGTCACCACCACCTCTAGTATATTATGCACTCACCAGATCAGGGAAAAATTACAACGTGTAAATCATATCCCGGTATGGGTTTCCTCAGATTCCTATCAATGGTTCCTTTTATCTCCAGTGCATGTATCAGACCCACATTGGCTTCTTATAGCTTCTCTCGCTCCCCAAAAGAAAAGAGCCTCATATGGTGTAGTACATTTTAAAAGGCAGTTTTAATTATAAACTTTTAAAATTTGCACTCACATGTTACAGTGCCCAGCCGGCACTAGCTTGTCGAGCGTTACTGCTTACTATTCCTCAGCGTGCGCTCCACACCTCGATGGTTGTGCGGTTCAGTGGGCGGAAGTGTCAGTGCAATGTCGTGGAGGAGGCTTGTGACGTTGTTCCGTGTACGAAAAAGATATTACCCATAAGTCTCTATGCGCTTCGCATTTGCGCATGCGTCATCAGGAACAACATGCACATGAGAAATACAAAAAGATTGTTAGAGATTCTGACCCATTTAGTATTCACTGTGGGTATTTAAATTCTCCCTGGGGTAGTCATGGAGTAAAACCCTCTTTTTTACTGCTCTCTTTTTACCTTTTTTTTATCGTTTTTCCCTCATTTTTCCTTTCCTCCCTTCCCCTCTCATTCGGGTGTCGCCTGATATTTTCATGTCTCCTCCCCCCTTTCCTCTGGCTCCCCCTTATATTGTTAAATTATTAAAAACGGAGGTGAGGAATGGAGAACCATATATTTTAATGTGCATAAATATACTGGGTGAAATGTGTGGCTTATTTAATGGAGATCTCTTTATACTTCTTTTCCAATATTTTTTATTGAGTTTTCAAAAAAGAAAGTGAAACAATAGGACAGGAACATCCCGTCTACACACTTAGATATCAAAAAACATATAGCATTAACCTCTATTAAGGGCACATTAATAGAAACAGTAAACGTCCACCTAGGTCCCCGTCCAAGGGCCCCCACCCGCCAACAAAAAGGGGGCTAGATCAGGACCACCAGAGGGGCTCCCGGCAGCAAGGTCCCCTGGTCTCAGGAACCGTATCCTCATCAGATGGCAAAAGGTATACAATAGTAAAAAAGGAAAGAGAGCAACCATACATTAGAAGAGGAGACCAGGTCAAAATGTTTTAAATCTAGCAGTACCCTGATAAATAGAGTAAGAGTGGAGAGAAGAAGCAAAGGGAGCGAGAAAAGAAGAAAGAGGGAAGAGAGAAGGGAGCACTCCGATCAGGGGGGGGGGGGGGAAATCCCCTCCATGCCAGGCTAATTGGTCATGTGGTTGTGAGATAATTGATCCACGGGTCCCAAATCTTATGAAACCCCTCAATCTTATCTACTAGAATAGCAGACAACCTCTCATTCACCATTATCCAGGACAATTTGTTCTTCAACAAATGAAACGGGACAGTGGGGGACTTCCATGACCCCGCAATGGAGATCCTGGCCGCCACAAATATAGAGGCTATCAACTTTTTCGTGGATTTCGATGCTCCCTCGACCGGGCGTCCCAGCAGCGCACACAGTGGCGACTTACGGAGGTTAACGTGCGTAAGGGAATATATAAGATTGTATGTGCGTATCCAGAATCGTCTCACCCTCGGACACGACCACCAGACATGGTACATAGTACCATCCGCAGTACAACCCCTGAAGCACCGCGGGGACGCCCCAGGCACGAAGGCCGCCACTCGGACAGGGACCATGTACCACCTCAACAATACCTTATAATTCGTCTCTATCAAAGAGGTGTTGACATAAAATTTAGAGGCATTATGTGAGAGTGCAGTCCAGTCAGCTAGTTCCATAGACTCTCCTGTATCTTGTTCCCACTTCAGCATATAATCTAACTTCTGAGAGCTGGAGGACAGGAGACCGTAGATCTGGGATATATGGCCCGCTTGTTTGTCAAAAGTTCTACAAAAGGTTTCCATGGCAGTGCGAGCTGTGATGGGAGAAACCCGGTTCAGCGAGGTTAGGAAATGAGCTATTTGGGTATAATGGAAAAGCTCAGAATTTGGCATATTATATTTCTCTTGCAAAGCCGGTTTTGTGAGGACTCCTCTATGATCACATAAGTCCGCTATCCTCAACAGCCCCTTGTTGATCCACCAAGAAAATTCCTGGGGACGGAGGCCCGGGGTGAACAGAGGGTTATGAAACAGTGGCGCTAAAGGCACATGTGGAGATTTAAATTTGTGTTTGGCCGCCAGGCGGTCCCACAAGCTGAGGGAGAGAGACAGGGATGGACACAGTATGGACCGTCTGTCCCTCCCCCCGAGCCACATTAAGTGGGAAATCTCTCTGTCAGGACACAGGGAGGACTCTAACTCCATCCAAAGCGGCCTAGGCCGTGCTGAGTGAAAGCGGGTCAAATGAGCCAATTGGGCTGCATGGTAGTATCTAAGGAGATTAGGCACACCCAACCCCCCTCCCAATTTAGGTGTGTATAGCGTTCGCCTGTTCACCCTAGGCCTTCTATCAGCCCAAATAAACTTCAACAGATTAGCCTGAAATTTTTCCAGGTCCGCACTCACAATTGCAATTGGAAGGGTTCTAAAGAAATACAAAACCTTAGGCAAAATAGTCATTTTAATAGAATACAGCCTACCGAACCACGACGGAGGAGCTTTTGACCACCTACATAAATCATCTGACAATTTTCGAAATAAGGGGGGATAGTTCTTTTTATATAGCGTGGTTAGGGTTGGCGTCAAGGAGATGCCCAGGTAAGGCAGGGCATCGTCTTGCCACTTAAAAGAGAAAGACTGCTTAAGGGCTCGGATTATGTGAGGTGGCAGGGAAACATTAAGGGCCTGGGTCTTAGAGTGATTCACAGAGAGACCCGTGAAGGACGCAAATCTATCCAATACCAGATTCAGGTGGGGTAGAGAGGTAACCGGGGAGGCCAGGAGCAACAAAATGTCGTCCGCAAACATCGCGCATTTATGCTCGCGACCCCCGCAGTGTACACCCAGAATGTCTGGATGTGACCTAATCTTGATAGCCAGGGGTTCTAAGGCCATAATGAACAGCAGGGGGGATAAAGGACAACCCTGGCGGGTACCTCTACCAATAGGTATAATTGAAGAACGATAACCTTTAATCAGAAGATTCGCAATAGGGGTATCGTAAATTGAACGAAGCGTCCTCAAAAAATTTGGCCCAAAGCCATATCGGCGCAATATAAAAAAGAGGTAGTCCCACGACAGGGAGTCGAAGGCCTTACACAAGTCTAACGACAGAAGCAAGGCTCCCCGCTGCCCCCCCCCGTCCCAGCCCGAATTCAATGCCGATATTATGTCCACAATCCGTCTAGTCTGATCCGAAGCTTGCCTATCAGGCACGAATCCTACCTGGTCTGGGTGAACATAATTGGACAAAAAGGAGTTCATGCGCATGGCTAGGACTTTCGTCAGGAGTTTAAGGTCTACGTTTATCAATGAAATGGGGCGATAATTCTCACAATCTCCAAGATCCTTATTGGGTTTGGGGATAACATGAATAAAAGCACTATTTTCGTAAGGGGGAAGGGGAGCCCCCCCACGTAGGGCATTGAAGAAGGCACAAATGTGCGGGGTTAATATTTCGGCGTATTTGCGATAATAATGACCCGTGAATCCATCGGGGCCCGGCGATTTCGATGGATTCAAAGACTTGATAGCTATGGCAATTTCATTCGGCGTAAATTCCGCCTCCATTATTTCTATATGAGTTTTGGACAACATCGGGAGGGGCAAATCGCGCAAAAAGTCCTCCGTACTCGACACGTCAAACAACCCCGGGGATGCATACAATTTGGAATAAAACTTGGAGAATTCCCTAAGAATGGACTGGGGATTTTGAGTGGTCAAGCCCGATCTTAACCGTAATTTAGGAAGAGCAGGGCTAAAGGGCCTGGGAGCCAGCTTCCTTGCCAACAGCGTGTTTGGTTTGTCACCCAAAGTGTAATAACGATGGCGTGCCCAACGGATGGATTTTTCTGCTTTCGTGGTCAGGCTCAAATTCAGAGCTGTTCGGGCCCCGTCTATTTGATTTCGGAGGTCAATATGTGGATTAGCAGTTTGGTCTCGCATAAGTCGCTTCAGTTCCTCCTCCTGGCGTCGAATAGTTTGTTCCCGTTCACGCTTCACCCTGGAGGCCAAATGTATCAGCGTACCCCGTATAGTGGCTTTGTGGGCAGCCCAGAGCGTTACCGGCGATGTTTCCGGAAGGGAGTTTTCCCTAAAGTATTGTTGAATAGCCCTCTCCACCTCTCTTTCGAGGACAGGGTCATTCAGCAAGGACTCATTTAAACGCCACGGCGACGGACCCGATTTAGACCAAAGGTCTGTCAGCACCATCTGAATCAGTGAATGATCCGACCACGCCACAGGGGATATCTTAACCGACGAAACATACGGAAGTAGAGGGGAAAGTGTAAATAGGTGGTCTATACGCGAATACGTCTTGTGGACATGGGAGTAGAATGTGAAATCCCTGGTAGTGGGGTGGAATTCCCTCCAAGCGTCAATCAAATCATAGCTATGCAGAAGACGCGCCATTGCGCTACTCTGTTTAGGCAGATGTTTTAGCACCGCTCTTCCGAGATCAGATTTATCGAGGGTCCGGTCTAACGGGAAATTACTGTCCCCCCCTAGTACCACATGACCTACTACGTGGGGCATTATCACTTCCAGCATAGAGTGGAAGAAGGGCAATTGATTTACATTAGGGGCATAGTATGACAGGAATGTCACCTCTTTATCATTAACTTTCCCCGCCACCATAACATAACGACCTTCCTTATCTCTAATCACAATCGAAGGAGTGAAAGGGACCTTTTTAGCAAAACAAATGGCGACCCCTCGTTTTTTATCAGGACCATTAGATAAGAAAAACGTGGAGTACCTCGGATTTAAATATCTAGGAGCTGAGGTCTTAGAAAAATGTGTCTCCTGCAGAAGCAGGACATCCGCCCCCATTTTATGATATTGCTGAAACGCTTTAGACCTTTTGACGGGGGAATTGAAACCCTGGACGTTATGAGTTAAAATAGTGTAATTCGTTAAGGGTCTAGAGGCCATAGTGGTTCGGTTTGCTGTACTCACGGTTCAGACGTCTCAGAGGTCGAGGCCCGGAGATCTCCCAAGTCATCAACCACAACCCGGTCCAATGTAGGAGTGCTTCCCAAAGGAGGTAGATTCGGAGAAAAGAAAAAAGGGTCAGATTAGAAAAAAGAAAAAACAAAGAAAACAAGAACACAAACATCATTACAAACAATAAACCAACATCTAGTGAAGGTTTAAGCAATAAGGTATTACACCGAAGATCCAGTGTAATCCAGAGAGCAATAGGCTCCCTGTAATCAACGTAAAGTTGCCCCCACCGGTAAGGAGGAGGCAAGTTCACTCGAGTGGCACACGTTTCCACCTCAGCCCAGCTCAATCGCTGAATGAGAAGAGCGGGCGGAATCGATCGTCAAAACTCTGTAAGGAGAGCAGAGGGGAACTCAGGCACAAGAGCCTCCGCCGGGTCTGCTGCCCCAAGACAGAACTAAAATCCTAGGAAACAATAATCTTGTAATAACAAAGACTGACCAATGGCAAGAAAAAAAAATATATATATATATAAACGGACTAGTGATGCAAAAATGGTCAAAAACAATGTCCAGCGGGACCACAGCCTCAATCTAGGGAGGACTATTCCCTCCAACCTGCAAGAGAATGAGGCAAAAAAAAGGACTCCAAGACTTTAAGGGAGAACAAAAAAAAAGAGAAAAGAGGGAAGTCTCAGATGTTCAAGTGTTCGCGAGGGACTTCTTGTTTTTCCTTGGGCGGCCTTGTTGAGACCAGAGGGGGGACACTGGTCTATCACCTCTCTCAGGGACCCCGGAGGGGGACCGCGGCTCCAACAAAATCAGTCCCAGTTCTTGAAGCAATTCTTCCCCAGACTGGAAAGTAGAGAAGGAGTGGGACTTCCCTTTGTATGAAAAAGAGAGTCTGAACGGGAAAGACCAGAGGTATTTGATGTGATGATTAATGAGGTGACTCAGAAGAGGCTTCATTGCCCTTCTCTTCAGGATCGTTGCTTGGGAAATGTCCGCAAAAATCTGGACCGAATGTTCCATGAGAGGGACGTTGCCCTGCAGTCTGGACGCCATCATCACCCTTTCCTTGATCCTATAGTAGTGCGGTTTGACAATAACGTCTCGGGGTAAGCCATCAGACCTGGGAGCTGTCAGGGCGCGATGGACTCTATCCAACTCCAACTGATGGGGGGAGATATCTGGTATCAACTGTGTCATCAGGGTATGCACCGCCTCCTCCAAGTCCAGGACCGTCTCCGGAAGGCCCCGCACGCGAAAATTGTAGCGCCGGGACCTATTCTCCAGGTCCTCTATTTTCGCGTTAGCCTGGTCTTGTAAGGAAGTAAGGAAGGTCTTTTCGCGACTCCAGCTGGTCTTGTAAGGAAGTAACCATCCTGGAGTTTTGATTTACACGCTTGATCGTCCCATCCATCTTAGTCTCAATGCCATCCAGCCGTCCCCCTATATTTTGAAAGTCAGCCTTCATCCCAGCAGTGATCATGGCACAGGCTTTCGTCAATTCCTGTTGCAGAAGGGCAGAAGGGCAGAAAATCTAGCCAGCAGGACCGTATCCCCTGAATATTGGGCAGTAGCAGACCCCGGGGGTTGGAGGGACCCAGATCCAGACTGGCTAGCCTGGCTATAGGTCAGTTCCGCAAGTTCTGCCATTTGCCTATCAGTGGAGGAGGCAGGGGAGGCCGAGAACAATAGGGGTCTGTCCGGAGAGGTGGATAAGGGGGAATGCTGGGAACAGCCGCTCTGCGGGGAGGGGATCACCTCCTGGGACTGTGAGGAAAATGGGTCCCTGTGGATTTCAGCCTGGACAGAGACCATATTGATCGTGGCTGGCGCTGCAGAGAATACAGTATCCCCCTCCCAGTACCTGATGCAATCAGCTCCATAGCTGCCAGGGGAGATTGCAGGGGTGGAAATTCCTCTGTTTCCCCGATAGGTTGCAGCGTCATCCATGGGGAGCATGGCGGTGCTTGTAAGTCTCCTCTCATCTCTCCTGCGGTGCTCTGCTGCACAGTGAGCTGGGGGGGTGACGGCGTAGCCTGAGAGCCTCCACGCTCTGTGTTCTTCCTCCCCGGCGCCATCTTGCCTGACGGGGACTGCCTAGAGGCCTGTGAAGCCCGGGTTCGACGGGCGGGATTAGAGGGCCGGCGTTGCGAGAATTTGTTCCCCGCTGACCTCCGCTGCATGTCCCGTGGAGGGGGGACAGAGAGGGATCGATCCGCTCGCTCTAGAGGCGAATTATATGCTTAAGAGGGCCGGAGGTGTGCGGAGCTCTTCAGAGCATGACCTCCATCGGCGCCGCGCGCATGCGCACTCCCTCTTTATACTTCTAATGTAGGGATCATATAGGGTGTGTTTTTTTTTTCTTTTTGTCTTGTGTAAGTGTTGATTTAATTATTTTTGTTGACCCTTTCTTGACCTTTTTTTTCTCCCTGATTTATGGGTTTAGTCAAGATCTGTTCTTTCAGCACTAGAGGATTGAATTCCCCATCTAAGAGATCGCAAATTCTGTACTTTTTTCATAAACAAAAGGTCATTGTTGTCTTTTTCCAGGAAACGCATTTTTACTCAAACCATATACCCAATATACAAAACATATATTACCCAAAAGGTATCATTATTGTTTTTCCTACTTTAAATCCAGGGGGGATCTCTATAGCATTCCATAAATCTTTACCTTATCAAGTTTTGGACAGTTGGAGGAGTAGAGATGAAAGATGTCCATTTACGGAAAAAAGTATACTTTTATTTATTTATACTAACCAAATTAACATCAGATCGAGATAGGTAAACAAATGTGGAAAGAGCGAAAGGTGTGACCCTTGTTGGGGGTGATTTTAATTATTTTAATTTTGTTCTCGACCAGGGTTTGGACACTACTGCACCTGCCTTATTTCAAGCTACTAATCAAATAAATACATTTAGGCCGCGTAACACACGATCAAACTTATCCGATGAAAACAGTCCGACGGACAGTTTTCATCGGATATGTCTGCTGGGCTGTTTTGGTCTGATGGTTGTACACACCATCAAACCAAAATCCCCGTGGACAGACAGCGCGGTGATGTGATGTTGACATTGACGCTGCCACGTCACCAATGCAGGAAGTAAAATACTTCCACGCATGCGTCAATTCCATTCGGCGCATGCGGGGGATTTCTGTCCGCTGGTTAGGCGTACTAACCATCGAACATGTCCAACAGACAGGTTTGCAGCGGAAAAAATTCAAAGCATGCTTTGAAATTTGTCCGCTGGACAAACCGGTTCGCTAGGTCGTACACACGATTGGAGATGTCTGCTGAAACTGGTCGGCGGACCAGTTTAGCAGATAAATTCGATCGTGTGTACGCGGCCATAAAGTTATTCTGGATAAACATATATTAATTGACATATGGAGAATTCTTCACCAGACGGATTGAGATTATTCATTTTACTCAAAGGTTCATAATACCTGGATTGGATTTTTTTCTTAAAAACCAAATTGGAATGGCAATGACATCTTCTTCTGAGATTGGAAGCTTTATGTGGTCTGATCATGCCCTTGCCCCATTGTTCTTAGAACTTGCTATACTGAGTGATGGAACAACAAATTGGTCTTGGATATTAAATGATAATCTACTTAAAGATGAGGTATGTATGTCAGAGGTGAAGGAGTTAGAAAGAGAGTTAATAATAGAAATACAAAAAGGCCCCACCGATAGCCCCACTGGATGATCTCCCTCCAAGTGAGAGGCAGAGGCACCTACAGTGTGTGGGGAGATTTTAGAGCCAGCTGAAATTTTTAGCTTAATACAGTAAGACACGTAGAAGATGGTGGAGCTTTTAAGGAGGGAAGGAGAAGATGGGGGCAGTGGAAGGGGGGCTGCATGCAGAAGTCAGAGCTGAGGAGGGGTGAAAATGGGATGTGGATAGAAGATGCAGAGGTACGCAGCTGTGGAAGAAGTCTGAACTCTGCACTATGTGTGTAGAGCACTCCTGAATTCTGCACTATGTATTTAATGTACTCCTGGTGTTTAAATTCCAATATTTTTTTCAACAACTTTGTTGGGCCAATGACATAGAGCTATTGGGAGATTTATATGGGCGCATAGATTCCCCGAATTAGAAGAGATAAACTAACCAGGACAAAGACGAATGAGGGTCTGACCCTTCCAGACTTTGCAATATATTTGCGCTCAGCATTTGTGACTAGGATAGTGGTTTCATAATGGGAACTGTAAGCAATGGGTGAAACTGGAAGAAGATGTCACTGCCATGAAACTGAAATTACTACCATGGGTTGAAGTTAATTCCTGACCTACGATGAGGGAGATGCCATTATTGGTTTCTTCAACATTGAGGGTATGGCATTTATTATTGAGGAATCTACTCATATCGGCCCTATGACACCTTTGTTTTCTAACCCCGAAATTCCACCAGGGCTAAAGGCATCGGTCTTCTTACAATGGCACAGTTGTGAAGATGGCAAAAAGATGATGATTCTCCTGCGCTCCGGTATTTCTTTCTTATGGGGTCATGCAATTCAATTACAAAGTATCTTCCAGAGTCTTGCAGCCCTCCTTAGAATCGTGGGAATTCAAAAGGAACTAAAAAAGAAAAGAGAATGGAGGGCGCACCGACCTAGTGTGATACTGTAACAAGATTTTTATTAGAATGCTAAAATCAATGATCATACTCACAGAATTGAGTTAAAAACAAGCCTTGAAAGACAGTTCAACAGCACCAACAGAACAGGACGGTTACTTCAGTCCAATGGTATCTGACCGGTATTAAAGCTAGGCTGACGCGTTTCGGGGGCGTACCCCTTTCCTCAGAGCCCCGGTGGTCTGCACTGCTCCCTCACTATATCAGTATATATACACACACACAGGTAAAGAGAGCATGTCCTGGAAGGTCACAGGTTGCCCCGCCCACAGGGAGGACCCTTAGCAAAAATCCCCCCCATTGCGAATTTCCCCCTTGTATATACACCCCCATATCCCATTTTCTATGGCGTGACACTGGGATCCACTCATACGGACCAACCCCAGAGTCCGACATGACTCCCCACATATGTGGAGAGTCATGTATCACCCAGCCATAATGTCCACACATGTCATGATATCAACAGTGGGTATCCCCCAGTCCAAAAAAACAGCAATCTGGAGGGAAAGAGGATATATTGAGAGGTGCCTCCATTGTCAAATACTGGAAACTTTGTTTTTAGGGGTGCACATACCTTATTTGTCCAGGGGTAGTACCTTGGTTGACCTGATGGTCCATTAGCCTAGTACCCTCCATATAGGCTGGAACGCACGCCACTTGTTCTAAAGTGGCTGCGTTCCAACAACACGTCGCCTCGGGCGTCTCAATCCCTTCTGCGCATGCGCGTGACGTACGACGACACGACGTACGACGCCGCGCACGGCACCGACGCGCACCCTAACTAGGAAGTGGGTGCGTTCCAGCGTCGCCATAGGACAAAGACGTCATATCTGCCCATGTGACATTTTCCCCTGCTGATCGTACATTACAGGCGATAGAGTCACAAGATGGTACTCCCTCTAGTGGCGGGAGGCCGGAATATAACTGGGGCTTCCAAATGAGGGACCAAAAGACTTCCCAACACATGCCCTAACAAACAAATAAATAGATACATCACAAAAATCATCATCATCTGTGGAAATTGTGTCGACACCTGTGTGGATACACGCACACCCACCCCTGGATGAAACGGGTGGACTGGACCAACCGCCATATTATTGCAATGGCATCTACATTCATATAATGAATGCAAAAATGGACTTACTCGAATTCATAGTAGAATAGAGATAATTGATTACAATTAAAAACTGCTAAAAGCAATAGTCCAAAGGTCCAGTGAATGTTTCAATAAAAATATATATAAAAATATAAAAAATATAAACTATAAAAAGGAATATCTATAGAAACAGACACCCACACACACATATACATATGTGTGAGAGACACGTTATCGGCTCGACAGGCAGACCATATACTCATATGCACGCTCTCACATCTGTCCAAACATAGACAATAATAGGTGCCAGTGCATATGCATATGTTGACTATACATTCTGCCCTAAGTGACGGCAAAGAAGCTGAAATCTTGTGAGGGAGCTACTACCACCTAATATCTACATACAGTACAATGGGTAATTAGATTGTTACTTCCTCCCTCTTTCGCTTCTTAACAAAACCTCCCCAATCATACAATACGATCGCCCACAGGATATTCTAGTTAATTTTGTTTTATTTTGTTTTTTACTTATGTAATGGTATGTAGTTCTATCTCTTCATTTAACCCTTTCGGAACCATAGTTCCAAGGGTGAAAATCAAAAAGGCCTCTCTTTTGCAAAGGATTTGGTATTTTTTACCACTGTCTAAATTGTTTTGAGTGGCCTCTATACCAAATACTCTAAGGGCTTCCACTCCACCATCATGGACCTCCTTAAAGTGTCTCGGTATTGACCTTGTCCTTTTTCGTTGCAATGCTGCTCCTGTGCTCGTTCATCCTAGTTCTTAATTGACGTGATGTTCGTCCTACATACAGTAGGCCACATGGACATAGGATGCCATATATAACGTATGAAGTTCCACAATTGATAAATTATTTAATCATGTGGCATCTTCCATCTGCACCAATAACATCTCTTTTCCTATGGTGCATGTGTGTGCAATTGCCACAATTGTTTACGCCACATCTATAGCTCCCTTTTGGTCAAAAATTGTGGTCCAGGGCCCTTTTAATCCTTTATCTTTATTCGTTTTCTTAACTCTACTAGGAGCAATCATACTTCTCAAGTCTTTAGGTCTTCTAAAGACCAGATTAGGGTGAGACGGGATGCATGTCTCTAAAAAGGGATCAGCAGCCAAAATCTTCCAGTTCTTCTGGAAGATTTTTTGTATAGTCGGGGCTCTATTGTTATACCTAGTGCAAAACCGTACTGTAGAGATTTCATTTTCGGTATATCTCTTGATTTTGTTGCTTCTCGGTGCATCCTCTTCATAAAGCTGGAGATATTTTTGGAAGGCTTCCTCTATATGTGCCTCCCCATATGCCTTTTCTTTGAATTTCTCTCTCAGAATGTGACTTTGTTCTTCATAGTCATTTTTCTGGGTGCAAGTTCACTTCAAACGACAGAACTGGCCAAATGGAAAGTTTTTAATCCATCTTGGGTGGTGCTGGCTCGAGGCGTGTAGGTATGAATTCCCCGCACTGGAATCTAGAAAAACTAGTGATTCTTTGTCCACTACATGTGTAAATGAAATGCCAAACGGGTTATTCTCACAGTGTGCCAGAAATCCCTCTAGATCCTCGTCACTCCCATTCCATATAATAACAAAACAAAACAAAATAAAGTTGCGCTGCTAAAAATATGAAAAGAAGCTGCCAGCACTAACAGTGAAACAACCTGTGAGTAAACAATAAAAGAAAAATAAGTGCAGCGCTTGTGAACGTGAATTTGCGTGAAGCAATTTGCACAAATCCCATCCAAATGGGTGAGATTATAATGGGTGATCCAAAAACACAATACAAAAATGTACAGAGAGGGTGGTGAGACCCTTGGGATACAATCGGTGGAGTGTGAAATATAAACTATAAAGGAAGTCCTTCAAAGAACAAAGTATAAAAACAGGCAAGTCTTCATATGAAACACTCCTATACACCGCTCCTGTGTTACTGGAGAATCAGATGGTATGCGTGATCCACTTTAATGGGCATGCAGGATAGCCAAACTGATAGATAAAAGAGGATGGGTACTCTTACCACATGAGGTGGACACACATGCCAGGAGCACTGTGTCAGATGCGCTTATGAGAGCTCCTCGGATGGACGGCTCTATGGAGAGTGATGGTTGGAGGGATTGTAGATCTTTCCCAGGGATCCCAGGGTCCAAGATGGAGGGTGGTTCCAGGCTTTCAGATGAAACAACACTGTTTGAGTTGTGACTGCTTGCTTCAGCAATGGCGTGGATGTCTAATTCTGACATCCACGCCATTCTACTGCTGGATGCTTCACGCAAATTCACGTTCACAAGCGCTGCACTTATTTTTCTTTTATTCCATATAATAAGAATGTCATCGATATATCGTGCACATAGGACCAGGTGTTTTCCAAAAGGGTTGTTGTTCCAAATAAATTTGAAATCCCAGTAGCCCATAAAAAGGTCCGCATAACTGGGAGCAAACCTGGCCCCCATGGCAGTGCCTCTTATCTGTCTATAGAAGCAATCCAAGAAAGAGAAATAGTTGTGGGTCAGAGTGAACTCTAAACAATTTTGGATAAATTGTGCTTGCCGCAGGCTAAATTGATGAGCCTCTGCCAGATAGTATTCAATGGCTCTGAGTCCAAACTCGTGTTGTATACATGTATACAATGATGTCACATCGAGTGATAACCATCTGTATCCTTTTTCCCCACTTATAAGGGTTCAGTATTTCCAAGGCATGACTCGAGTCCTTGATGTAAGATGGTAGACTCGTCACTAGGTTTTGCAGGAAGTAATCAAGGTAGCTGCCCAAATTGCTGGACAGACTATCGATTCCTGCAATAATCGGGCGACCTGGTGGTCTCTCTAGATTTTTGTGTATCTTGGGGATATGGTAGAAGTGTGGGACTACCGGGTGTTTGGAATATAGGAATTGAAATTCACTTTTTGTCAAGATCTTATCAGCCACCGCTTTTTCCAATAGGTTCTTGAGTTCCTTATTGTAGGCCATCGTTGGATCCCAGAAAAGTCTTTCATACGTGGTGGTTTCTCCAATTAACCTAAAGGCTTCTTCAAGGTACTGCTCTTTGTTCTGTACTACTAAGCCTCCACCCTTGTCAGCTTTTCTTATTATGATTTCTGAATTATTCTTCAAGCTGTTCAAGGGTGCCTCAAAGTCTATATTAGAGCTGTTTTTACTTTTTAGACTCTTTTTCCCACAGATCTTTCTAAATTCTCCCAAGACAACCTCATAGAATGTAGATATAAAGTTACCCTTGTTCCAATGCGGGTAGAAACTTGACTTGTCCCTAAAGTTGGTGCCAATTATTGGCTCCTCTCCTGCTGGAACTAGAGGTTTGTTTGGTATTTCTATCTCTCCTTCACCATATAGTTCCTCCAACATGTCTAGCATATCCTTATCTAACTGCTCTTCTTCGCACGATATAATAGTTTCATCTTGATCATCACTTGGTGCTCCATTTATTTCCTTTAGCCTAAAGAACCGTTTCACCGTAAGATTGCGTATGAATTTGTTTAAATCGATGAATAATTCGAAGAGGTTAGGAGGACTTTCTGGAGCAAAATTTAAGCCTCTTCTCAACAATTTGAGTTCCTCTTCTTTAACCACTTAAGGACCGCCTACTGCACATTTACGTCGACAGAATGGCACGGCTGGGCACATCAACGTGTATATATACGTTGGTTTCTAGTACCCAGCCGTGGGTCACGGGCGCGCGCCCGTGACCCGTCCGAAGCTCCGGGACAGGGTCCGCGGGACTCGCGGACCCGATCGCCGCTGGAGTGCGGTGATCGGTCCCCGGAGCTGAAGAACGGGGAGAGCCGTGGCGAGTGGATTTAAGTTGGGGACGAGTGATGACAGGGCTGCATGACCAATCTCCCTCCACTTAGATCCCCGATGCGATTGGCGGCCAAAGAGGAAAGGTGCATGCTCGGGAAAAGTAGTCTGGTGAGCCGCGCACAGGCAGAGCAGTACACAGGTGCTCTCCTTACAATTCTCATTAAGCCATGGGACCTAACAGTATGACCTCTCTGAGCCTGCCCCCTCCCCCCGACCAATGTAGCTGGAGAGCAGGGAGCAGGAAGTAATAAGTGAGGTGGAGGAGCACCCCAGATGATGATCGTTTGATCGAAACGCGTCGGGTCTTCTGCTGACTTCACTGCTAGATGTTTTTATATGCCTTGATATGTCTGCTGAAATGTGAGTGCAACCAACTGTATTTTGTGTTTTACAGTAAAAGTACCATACTTTATTACACTATGTTTGCATCCATTTCTTTTCTCCCCCTACTGTTGCATCCGAGCATTCCTGATTTTCTGTAAAGAACGTATGAGTTTTTTGGTCCCGGTATTGCTACATCCTGCTTGGTTTTCCATTATATGAGAAGCTAATTTATACCCACCCCTCATCCCTGGTTTCCAATGGAAGGTTGATGTCCGGATACCATCGTTTCAAGTCTGTTTGACTCATTAGGTATATACTTAGTTGAGTCCACGCTTTCTGGTAAGCCTCCTATTTTCTCTCTGGTGGTGGACCTGCTATCAAAATTCACTTCATCTGTTGTCACGTTTTTGGACACTTTGAACCAACATAATAATAATAGTTTTACTTTTTCCTTTTTTTCATATCCAATTAGATATGATTATTTTGGACACTTGGTGATTAGTTTTAAGTGTTGCTTCACGTAATTTATTTAATAACTTATCCTATGCCACATATGATGCTTTGCAGTATTATATAGTTTATTTCTCACATAATTTTAGCTCTACACTTTTTAGTCTATAAATAAGTGAGGTGGAGGATTGCAAAAATTACCACTCTGGTGCAGCGCTCACTAAAAGTTGCCCTGACATTAGAGCGGCAGCCTTCCAGTTTGTGCAGTTTTCTTCTCCTTGTGCTCTATGTAAGTGTCCAACAGTTCAGCCTGAGCACTGCAAACAGACTGGTCTCAATGTGTGCTGTGCGGTGTATGTTTGCGCTGTGCTGTGGTGTCAATGGCTGTGCAGTTGTGTGGATCTCAGCGCTGGATTGTACTCCCTCCCGCTGTGCTGCAGCTTCTCTCCTCACTGCCAGCCTGAATAAAAGGGGGAAGTGGGGACATGCAAGCATGGAGCCGCACACACAGGCTTCTAATGATGAGATGAATAGGAGAGGGAGAGAGAGTATGGATGGGAGTTGCAGAGGAGACAGCAAGAGAATGGGGAAGAGACCCAGTTCTAGTGCCCTGTCCCTCTGGTCTGCCCCCAATGCCCCGTCCCTCTGGTCTGCCCCCAGTGCCCTGTCCCTCTGGTCTGCCCCCAGTTCCCTGTCCCTCTGGTCTGCCCCCAGTGCCCTGTCCCTCTGGTCTGCCCCCAGTGCCCTGTCCCTCTGGTCTGTCCCCAGTGCCCTGTCTCTCTGGTCTGCCCCCAGTGCCCTGTCCCTCTGGTCTGCCCCCAGTGCCCTGTCCCTCTGGTTTGCCCCCAGTGCCCTGTACCATGTTGTTGTTAATATTTAATTGTGTAACTTGATTCTGCATAAAACATTTAACAGTGTCATTCCATGAGATAATCTATGAGGGTGGGTTTACGGGTGCAATTAGGCGCAGGGCAGTATATGAATTAGGTGGGGCAACTGGTGGCGAGTAACACTTGAGGCCTGCCTAGTAGCTCAGGGCTTGAAATTTTGAGCCCTGTTATAGGGGGACGTAATCGATGACGTCACACCTACAGCCACACCCCCCTACAGTTGTAAACACACACAGGGAATACTCAAATCCTACAGCGCCCCCTTGTGGTTAACTCCCAAACTGCAACTGTCATTTTCACAGTAAACAATGCAATTTAAATGCATTTTTTGTTGTGAAAATTGTCCGAAGTGTTCGCCATAATGTCGCAATCATGAAAAAAATCGCTGATCGCCGCTATTAGTAGTGAAAAAAAAAAAATAATAGAAATGGAATAAAACTATCCCTTATTTTGTAAACCAAAAATAGGTAGAAGAATATGTATCGGCCTAAACTGAGGAAACCATTTTTTTATATATATTTTTGGGGATATTTATTATAGCAAAAAGTAAAAAATATTGAATTTTTTTCAAAATTGTGGCTCTATTTTTGTTTATAGCGCAAAAAATAAAAACCGCAGAGGTGATCAAATACCACCAAAAGAAAGCTCTATTTGTGGGGAAAAAAGGACGCCAATTTTGTTTGGGAGCCACGTCGCACGACCGCGCAATTGTCAGTTAAAACAACGCAGTGCCGAATCGCAAAAAGGGGCAAGGTCCTTTAGCAGCATTTTGGTCCGGGTCTTAAGTGGTTAAGGATACATTTTGACAAATGGAATATTCTGATGGTGGAGTGATTCTCTACCTTTTCTGTTCTCTTCTTGGATTTCTTTCCTCCCCTCTGGCCTCTTCTCGTAGATTTCTCAGTCTCCGAGTGTTTGGGGGGGAACAGATGGGCCTGGTTGATGGATTCTTCTGAGCTGCGAGTCCCGTTCTAACCGCAGCTCCTTTCCCAAAAAAAGAAGACGTATTATCATCTTTGTTAGTTGTTGTTGTTTTAGGTTTGCATCCTCCTATACTACTCCCACTAGTGGATTCTGTTGGTATTTCTTTCGATATTAGTTCTATTTTGGGTGTCTCAACCGAAGCCATATTGTCTTCGTATATTGGAGGATCACCAATTGCTGAGGGGTCATCTATTCTAGATTCTTCTTCATTATGCACATTGTTTATATTCATCTCTACTTGAACTCTTTTTTGTATCAATGAGGGAGGAAAATCACCATGTACTTGCGATCTGAGAGATTGATTATAGGAAATGAGCTCATTGCTTTTATTCTCGTCTCTATTTTTATTTTTATTTGTGTTTCTGTGTTTATATTTCTGTTTATTTTTATTGTTATTATTATAGCGCCGTTTTGTCCTATTCTCATAATTTTTGTTTTTATTTTTATAGTGTTGGTTATTGAAATTTCGATTTCCTGACTCTTCCGAGGGACTTGGGTCTCTTCTTGTTGTTAGCTTATTTGTCTCTTCACCCATGGGTGGTGGATTTTGTTCTCTTTTCCAATTAAACTCACATCCTGAGAGGTAATCTTGTCTATCCCTTTCAAATTTCCCTGATTTACGAACTATTAGATCTGCTTCAAATTCCATAGTTTGCTCATTTATACTGGTATCCCATCCCAAGAACCCTTCTATATCGGTATAGGCAGCCAAAACCTCCTGTAAATTACTAATATCTAGTTTAATATTCTCCATATTTCTCTCCCTTTGTTTTATAATTGTCTCTAACCACGTTCTGTTATACACACGCATCTTTGTAACCGATCAAGATGTAAATCCTCATCCAAAAAGTTACATACTTTGTTGAACCTAAGCCCTCTAGGGATCCTGTTAACTTCCAGATATTTTTGTAACAAAATGATGTCCCACCATTGTGTCATTTCATCTTCTAAAAGATGTTTCAGTTTATAGAATGTAGATATCATTTATTTTTTATTTATTTTTTCCTTTTCTTACTGATGCAGTATCAGTATCATCGTCTTGTTCTCCTGGTTGTTGTTGTCCGTAATTGTCAATGCTGTTAAGGAAGCCTTTAGCTAATGATGCTCTCCTTAGCTGTCTTTCTTCTATGGACAGTACCATATTTCAATTGGACCTAAATGCACTTTCTTAGATCCTTGGTATCTTAATTCAAATTAGTCCCTCATACTAGAAATACCTAGCAGCTGGAGTCCCCAAGCGGAAAAGAGAAAATGGCAAAAAGTTGATGATTCTCCTGCGCTCCGGTATTTCTTTCTTATGGGGTCATGCAATTCAATTACAAAGTATCTTCCAGAGTCTTGCAGCCCTCCTCAGAATCGTGGGAATTCAAAAGGAACTGAAAAAGAAAAGAGAATGGAGGGCGCACCGACCTAGTGTGATACTGTAACAAGATTTTTATTAAAATGCTAAAATCAATGATCATACTCACAAAATTGAGTTAAAAACAAGCCTTGAAAGACAGTTCAACAGCACCAGCAGAACAGGACGGTTACTTCAGTCCAATGGTATCTGACCGATATTAAAGCTAGGCTGATGCGTTTCGGGGGCGTACCCCTTTCCGCAGAGCCCCGGTGGTCTGCACTGCTCCCTCACTATACAGCTTGCCAGTATATATACACACACACACAGGTAAAGAGAGCATGTGCTGGAAGGTCACAGGTCGCCTCGCCCACAGGGAGGACCCTTAGCAAAAATCCCCCCCATTGCGAATTTCCCCCTTGTATATACACCCCCCATATCCCATTTTCTATGGCGTGACCCTGGGATCCACTCATACGGACCAACCCCAGAGTCCGACATGACTCCGACTGGCTCTCATAATTGTGGTGATCAACAATTTTTAGAAGGACTGCGACACATTGCGGCAGACAGATCGGACACTTTTGACACTTTTTTGGGACCATTGACATTCATATAGCAATCAGAGCTAAAAATAGCCACTTATTACTGTATAAATGACACTGACAGGAACTGGGTTAACACTAGGGGGCTGTCAAGGGATTAAGTATGTCCTAGGGAGGTTTTCTAACTGTGGGGGGAGTGGACTGACAGGGTGTAGAGAGAGATCGCTGTTCCTGATCACTAGGAACAACAGACATCTCTACTTCCCTGACAGAATGGTGATCTCTCTGTTTACATTGACAGATTCCTGTTCTGGCTCTCTGAGGAGTGATTGCGGGTCACCAGCGGAAATCGCGGCCACTGGCCATGCGCATCGACTTTGGCGTCATACAGCTGATCGGCCTCTTTCATTTATGCACTTCATCACTTTATTTATGTGTTTTGAGATTTATGGTTTCTCTTTGAGTGTTTATCTTGATTATGCACATACCTTGCACAACTATGGAGTTGGTAGTATCAGCAGGGTGTGTAGTTAAAAAAAACTCTTAGGCCTCGTACACACGATCAAATCTGTCTGCTGGAAACGGTCTGCTAGACCGTTTCAGCAGACAGATTCGATCGTGTGTACGGGCAAACAGACGGATTTGGCCACCCGAAAGATTTCAAAGCATGCTTTGAAATCTGTCGGCTGGGAACCCGTCCGCCCGACATGTCTGCTGGTTAGTACGCTAACCAGCAGACATGTCTTCTCGCACACGCGCCGAATGGTTTTGACGCATGCGCGGAAGTGTTTTACTTCCTGGTGCGGTGACGTGGCGGCGTCAACGTCACCGCCACGTCACCGACACGTCAGCACGCTGTCTGCTGGCGGGGATTTTGGTTTGCTCATGTGTACGCGTGAGCAAACCAAAATGCCAGCAGACAGATTTGTTCAAATCGGTCGGACAGACCGTTTTGAACAAATCTATTTACTTGTGTGTACGAGGCTTTAGGCCTCGTACACACGATCAGACCGGTCTGATGAAACTGGTCCGACGGACCGTTTTCATCGGACCACGCTGAAGTGGTCTGATGGTCTGATGTGCGTACACACCATCGGACCACAAATTCAATCAGACCAGAATGCAGTGACGTAGAACACAACAACGTGCTGAAAAAACGAAGTTCAATGCTTCCAAGCATGCGTCGACTTGATTCTGAGCATGCGCAGGTTTTTGGTCCGATGCTTTTGTGTACTAACTATCAAATCTGTCCGACGAACAGGTGTCCGTCGGACAGATTTTAAAGCAAGTTTTAAAACTTTCGTCCGACGCACAGCGGTCCAATAGGCCGTACACATCATCAAATTGGTCCGATGAAACTGGTCTTCAGACCAGTTTCATCGGACCGGTCTGATCGCGTGTACGCGGCCTTAGATGTGTTTCAGTGAACACAATGTACAGGGATATTGAAAATGGTAGTGACGTTAACACACCAATACACTTGGGATGAACTGGATAGGCTGATGTCTTTATTCAACCTTACCAACTATGGGATAGATTCACGTAGAGTGGCGTATATTTATGCCAGGGTAGCGCATCGTCTTTACGTTACGCCGGCACAACGTTAAGAGGCAAGCATGCTATTCTCAAAGAATATGCACTCAACGTTGCGCCGGCATAGCATATAGTTGTCGGCGTAAGCCGACGTAAGCCAAAGTAGGTGGAAGTGGGCTGGAAGTTGGCGTGATATATTATAATGAAGCGTGACCCCATGCAAATGATGGGCTGAGCTTCAAAAAACGAACTGCGCATGCATCGGCTCTTGGACGCCTCCCAGTGCGCATGCTCACAGTTACGTCGAAATAGCTGCCTAAGATACGCCTATAACGTTAACGTAACCTACGCACAGCCCTATTCACGTAGTACGTAAACGGCGTACGCAACACAAAATTTGACGGCGTCGTTCCCTGGCCCATACCTTTGCATTACTTGCGCCTCATATATCAGGGGTAACTTTACGCCGGACGTATGCCTTACGTAATTGGCATAGATTACAGCGACGGGCGCAAGTACGTTCGTGAATCGGCGTATCTTGCTCATTTACATATTCGACGTGTAAATCTATGGAAGCGCCCCTTGCGGCCAGCGTAAATATGCGCCCAGAATTCAATGGCGTAGGAGACTTACGTCGGTTGGATTAAACCAAAATTCTGGCGTATCTAATTTCAAGAATAAGGCGCATAGATACGACGGCGCATCCGTGGACTTACGCGGCGTATCAGGAGATACGTCGCCGTAAGTCCTTTCTGAATCTGGGCCTATGTAACTATTGATTGTTTTATACAGTGCGGCTAATCAGTTGCTGTCAGGCATTTATGTTGCCTCTTGAATGTCTGTTTTTGATTCTGCCAAATGGCATTTTATATGGGCTAATGTACTACATTCCCAAATCAAACATTTGGTTTGCACTTGCGGAGCAGCCCCATTGACTTGAATAACTGAGTTTGACAGACAGTGTTTGACAACTTGGTATGTTGCGTTATATTTGCAGCTGTCATGATGCGAAATAACGTATCACTGGTCCACAACAAAATAACTAATCTCACCCTAAATGTTTTACCTAATTTAAAGAATTTCATGACTTTCATAAAAAAATTACCTAAATGCCCAGTTAAATGGAATATGCAACTATGACAAATCCTCTGTCTTTGGTCTGTAGTGTAGGAGGCATAGACGTGCACAGCCTATTGCATTAGGATGTGAACCCCAAAGCTCAAACACACATGTGTGCGTGTAATTATATATATATATATATATATATATATATATATATATATATATATATACACACAGTAGCAATGGACAGTGCCAGTAGAGCAGTGGGCAATGTCAGTAGGGCAGAGATTGGTGTTAGCAGTTTATTTTAATAATTTTTTTTATTTTTACAATTTTATAGGAGCCCCACTGGGTGGCTTTGTGAAATATCAGGGGTCTAAACACCCCTGATGTCTTACTTTTGAGACAGAGAAGGGGACTGAGGACAGAGATTCCCCGGTCTCTTTCTCTGCAGCCAAGCAGCAGGAGGAATCTGTGCAGCACAGGGTGATTTAGGGTGTGCCCAGGCACACCTGGCACACCCTGTGGCAGTGTTCTGCAGAGTCCTAAGACTTAGGCCGCGTACACACGATCAGTCAAAACCGATGAAAACGGACTGAAGTTCCGTTTCATCGGTCCAAACCGACAGTGTGTATGGCCCATCAGTCTTTTGTCCTTCAGTTTAAAGTTTTAAAACTTGCTTTAAAATCGGACTGATGGACGCCTGACCAGTGGGTCCGGACTGCAGTGGTGGGTGGGTGTAGGTAGGTGGGGTGGGAAGAATAAGAGGAAGGCTTGTCTAGCCCAGTAATGAGCTTCATTTATAAAGCCTTGACATTCATGTGCAATCCATTATTGTAGATACTGAGGTTCTCTGCATGCTCCTTTCCTCTTGTACATTGCCTGAATAGTGGTAGCGGAGCTGATGTTGTCAAACACATTTCCAAAAGACTATAGACGTCAATTGATTCACAACTTGGATTTATTGCACTTTGCAATAAAGAATATGGCACAAATAATAAACAACAGACATATCTAAAACATGATTTAAAGACTATTCCTTTTAATCCACCTGCTACAAGAGATTAAAAAGAAAGGCAAGACCATCACGTAGGATACATACCCTTCACATCTGAGTGACAAATCGCCTGTCGCCCGACGCTCATGCCGCTGGAGGGGCGAATCCCCATTCATGTCTATAGAGATGGTTCACATCTCTGAAACGCCGAACGCCTGTCGCCTGAAAAAAAGTCCCGGACCCTTTTTTTCAGGCGACATTGGCGTTCGGCCATAGACATCAATGGGGATGATTTGTAAAAAAAAAAAAAAAAATGAATCGAATCGCGGCAAGTAATGGCGCGTATGTGGTGTTACTTGCCGCTCAGGTGTGAATGCAGCCTAAGTGGCTTTTTTACAGCACAGGTTATGGATATGAATAAAGCCCCATACACACGATCGGACCTTTGTCCGACCAAAATCACATCCGAATTTCCGAACGGAATTCCATTAGAGTAAAAGAGAACATGTTCTCTATCTAAACTCTGATGGAATTCATCGGAATTTCCAATGGAATTACTCAGATGGGGCATACACATGATCGGAATTTTAGTTGGAAAAAGTCCATCTGAATTTTTCGTGTGTACGGGGCTTAAATATGGGCTCTGTGGTAATTTAAAGAGGAATCCGTTTGCAGTACTTAATGACAAATGACTACATTTGCATAGTCATGTCATTTTAAGTAGTCCCCATTTTTCTGACTGGTAAGCCTAAGTTCTTTAAGCAGGAACTGGACACACTGCTCTAGTTGTGCTTGGGCCATTAGCAATTGCATAAGATTTAGAACTGATGGCTTCCTTGTTCTTGAAGATTTATCACTGTGTTCTGAGAATGGAATGATGACAGCCAAATTGATTTTCTATGCCACTGTCTTGACTGCCTATTCAACCAAGCTTCACATGCCTGGAAAAGGCTGTTTTAATTAATTTGCAGTGTCAGTTGAAATGAATAATTCCACAAGTTGATGGGACTCTTTTAAAGGCATTGTAATAACAAGATATATTCATATTAAATTGTCCATAGTTTTGCCCAACAGACCAAAACATGTTTTCTAAAAGCTCACAGATATAGTACATAAATAGTTTCATTTTAGCTGATCTATCATCCCAAGAATTTACTTGTGAAAATGGCTATATCTACAGGGATGCAGGAGGATGTGATTTCAGCTGACCACATTAACAAATGAGTCTTACCGTTAAGTAAACTTGCAACAAACCTGGAAAATTCAAACCATTCCTATTAAGAAACTGATAACAGAAATAAAGTGCAGAGCTTTTTCTATCAAACAACTGTATATCGCAAAGTGCTTGTTAAAAAATCTCATAGTACACAACTCATTAAAACATATACCAGTGAAAACAAAAAATCTTAAACAAAAACGATGCAATATATATTATATAAAATAACCCTAAAATTGTGAAAAGTGCATTTCCATATGTGTCCCATGCTGGTCAAGAAAGAAACCCACTTAACATGACAATAAGACAAAAATAAAAAAAACAAGTTGGCACATTAAACAATGAGATGTTTATTTTTTATTTAGCCGTATTAAAAAAATATTAATTTCCCCCGGTGAACCTTCCTCCAAATACAATATTTTTGAAACAGCCTGGGCAGACGTACACACCACATCCGACACCTTACAGAGTTTGAACAACTTTGCCACAATGCTTCCCCACAGAACCAGCTCATATCGAGGATCATACCATCCTCTTCTATGAGCACTTGTGCCTTTCAGAAAAAGACTGGTCCCATATAGACACTAACATACTTAAGGGGTCCATCAATGTGAATATTCATGAAACTAACTATAAACTATGAAGTTAGTGGTATTGCACCCTGACATGTCTCCATGCTATCTCACCCTCTCTACCAGATGCCTGTTGGCGCTGTCACTTTGACAGAGGCCTGAAAGAACATATATGGTGCTTATGCCCCAAGATACGCCTTTTCTAGACTCAAATATATCTCGTGATAGGGAAAATGAAAGGCCAAGACTTCCCTTTTAAACCAGCCATCTTCTTCCTTCACCACACAGACCTGTCCCCCACTAAATACAAATGCTCTCTGTACACTTACTGAACGCAGTCAAAACATTTATTCCTAGATTTTGGAAATCCAATAAAACCAGGAAATTATGCCCTTGTACACATCTACGTGGACCAGATTGTTCCTATTTATACATGCGGACATTTATAAGCAACATCGACTCCCACAGCCATTGCCTTGAGGAAACATCTGATACGGCTTCCCTCTATCTTTTAGTCATAGACCTTTTGAGTTCTTGGTAGCAGACCCACTGGAGAATCCCAGAGGTCTCCCCTCTGGTTTTTTACCCCTTTCCTCTCTCCCCCTAACGTCAACCCTGTCTGAACTTTGTTCTAGCAGTAGTGAAGGGAAATGCTGCTATAGGTGAGTGATGAAAAACAGGTGATCTGGGGGGTGGACTCCTCCCACATGTGCTAGCCTCTTTATTAGGTAATGAATAAGCACAGCGTTGCTGTGTAAAACTTATTTACCTGTACCTGATTTTTATCATCCTGTGGTGTCATTCATGTTTATAGATTTGGCAATAAAGAGACTTTCCGCTACTTTGGTGTGCAGCCATCCATTCCTTTCTGTATGAACACCAGAGGCTCTACTGATTAGACATATGCATTTTGTTTCAGTCTGCATATAAATTCTGACAAATATTTGGTTATTCAGAGATTCGGACGTAGCTAAATCTCTGAATTAAATTGTATATTTGTTTTCTAATTAATTCCAAGTTTTCGTAATGATTTGAATTCTGATCAGTGAAAAAATGATCAACCGATTTGAATTTTGTGTGAAGAATAGCTGGCTGTTAAGGAGCAGGCTGGGAAGCGAACTGCCACGTCCTTAACCACTTTAGCCCCGGACCATATTGCTGTCCAATGACCAGAGCACTTTTTGTGATTCGGCACTGCGTCGCTTTAACTGACTATTGCGCGGTCGTGCGACATGGCTCCCAAACAAAATTTGCGTCCCTTTTTTCCCACAAATAGAGCTTTCTTTTGGTGGTATTTGATCACCTCTGCGGTTTTTATTTTTTGCGCTATAAACAAAAATAGAGCGACAATTTTGAAAAAAATGCAATATTTTTAACTTTTTGCTATAATAAATATCCCCCAAAAATATCTAAAAACATTTTTTCCTCAGTTTAGGCTGATACATATTCTTCTACCTATTTTTGGTTAAAAAAAAATCGCAATAAACGTTTATCGGTTGGTTTGCGCAAAATTTATACAATATATAATTACAAAATAGGGGATTGTTTTGTTGCATTTTTATTTAAAAACATTTTTACTACTAATGGCGGCGATCAGCGATCAGCGATTTTTTTCGTGACTGCAACATTGTGGCGGACACTTCGGACAATTCTGACACGATTTTAGGACAATTGTCATTTTCACAGCAAAAAAATGCATTTAAATTGCATTGTTGTGACATTTGCAGTTTGGGAGTGAACCACAAGGGGGTGCTGTAAGGGTTATGTGTTCCCTAATGTGTGTTTACAACTGTAGGGGGGTGTGGCTGTAGGTGTGACGTCATCAATTGCGATTCCCTGTATAAGGGATCACGTGATCGATGACGCCGATCCAGTGAAGGACGGGGAAGCTGTGTTTACACATGGCTCTCCGGGGCTCCGGGGACCGATCACCGCACTCCAGCGGCGATGGAGTCTGCGAGTCCCGGTCCTGAAGCTTTCCCGCGGCTGGGTACTAGTACAGGACGTACCTGTACGTGCATGTGCCCAGCCGTGCCATTCTGCCGATGTATATGTGCAGGAGGCGGTCCTTAAGTGGTTAAGTATTGTAGCTTGGCACCATTCCACAAGCGTATGCGCAATTTTAAAGCGTGACATGTTAGGTATCTATTTACTTGGCGCAACATCATCTTTCATATCGTATAAAAAAAATTGGTGTATATATTATGTTTTTTTTTTTATTCATTAAAATGTATTGAGGAAGCTGCAATATATTGCATTTATGTTCTTGGGTTTGAATCTATATTAACATTTTTGTAAACATTATTACCTCTAGGCTAGTTTTCTCGATTTAAAGCGGTGTTCAACCCAAAGATTTTAATGTAATGTGCTAGTTTTCCTTTTTTAGGATTGTTTCAGTTTATTATTATCTAGTGATTTGGCCAGTAACTATGGGCCAGATTCACAGAGCCATTACGCCTGTCTAACTGGTGTTAGACTGGAGTAATTTCAAATTACGCGCGTTTTCTAGCTAGTCGGAAACCTCAAACCATGAATAGACGGCTGCGGGCTTCAATTCGACTGGATTACGTGTTCGTACGCCTTCGGATCTACGCTGCAATAAAATTGCGGCCACTGGGTGGACTTCCCGTTGTTTTCCGCGTCGGGGTATGCAAATGAGCTTTTGCCGGCGATCCCCGAAATTACGATCTTCATTCGCAATCTCTTACGGCACCTTTTTTTTTTTAACAATCAGGAGTGCTTTTATTGAAGGAGTACAAATACAGGAAATAAACATCTGGAATACAGACAGTTTGTTACAGAATAAAAATAAGGAAAAAATTCAAAAGAAGACGAATGAATACCACAGTGCACAACAGACATACATATCACATAGTAGGCAGAGTCAACCACACAAAAGGGGAGTACGCCCAGAGCAGCTAGTGCAAGGGCGGGGGGAGGAGCACAACCAGTGGAAATATAGCATGCATCTACATCTCAGTGAAGGGGGCCCACACCCGACCCACTAGTTTTACGGCACCTTTAGTCATCTTTTTTTTTGCGTAACACTATACCAGCTTTTTGCTGGTCTAATATTAGACAGCCCATGTTAAGTTTTATTTAGTTTCTACGTTTTCCAACGTCTTTTATTATTTTTTACGTAAGTCGTCCGGGAATAGGAATGTTCGTAAACGACGCTACTCAAACAACGAATGACGTATTTCGCGCAATGCACGGCGGGAAATTTCTGAACGGAGCATGCGCAGTTCGATCGCCGCGGGGACGCGCTTAATTTAAATGCTTCACGCCCCCCAATCGCGTATTTCGATTACGCGGCGAGAAATAGACTACACCGCCGTAGCGTACGGCAAAAATCTACCAGGATTCGGTGTAGAGCCTGGTGAAATACGGCAGCGTAGAGTATTTCGATTACGCAGCGCAATATTAAGTGTATCTGAATCTGGCCCTATGTTTTTTTTCAACTTCCTGTAACAGTTTAACCTGTTCATTCTAACCCTTAACCCAAATCCAACAAATCTGTTCAGCATAAGTGGCAGTTAGAAAGTTGAGACAAACCATTCAACTCGAACAAGGGTGCTTACAGTGGTCATCTTGAATTCATTCTTGTAAAATTTAAAACATAAGCTTTACTTCTTGGACAGGGCCTGATATCAATTGTTCAACATGCTGTCTTTTGTACTGGTAATTTATCTTTGCTGCAATACATGTTTGTCTTCGCCATTTTCCATCTGTATAAAAAGGAGAGCAGATACTTTGTTCTAGAGTGACATCTAGTGAAATAAAAAGATAATGGTTTATCCTTACAACATACTGTATACAAATCAAACATACAATTTTCTACATCACGCACTGCTCTGTACATGATTCTGCAAGCTCTGTTCTGCACATAGTACTCTACGTTCCTTATGAGAATGCATGTAGGGACTGATTTGAATGGTTCTATTTAGTCTCTAAAGTGCTGCATAATATGTTGGCACTATATAAATATAGGAAATTGTGCTTTGCAATTCTGTATGTTCTATATCGCTATCTTCTCTGATCTGTATGTTCTATGTTTTTCACACACAGCTATACTTAAAGCGGTAGTAAACCACCACTACATTAAAAATAAAGTTCCCCCTCCCCAGGGTTAAGTCGTAATGTACTAGTATTCACTGCTTACTAGCACATTGTGACATACATACCTGTACAGCGGATCCCGCCCGCTCATCAGGAATCTCCGACGCTGCTATCTTCACCTGGTCTTTACTTCTGGGTTTGCGGGCTCCGGCTGTATGAATGATTGGGGCTGTGGTTACGTCACTCACGTGCATGAACTTTAAAGCCCTTGGCTCTGGCAGGGTGTTCAGTCTGTTCAGAGTGCATACGCTGATGACATCACTGGCAGCATCCCTTGTGAATATCTCCTAAACAGTGCAAGTTGAGGAGCTATTTACTGACTGTACCTACAGGTAAGCCTTATTAAAGGCTTATCTGGTACAAGTTCAAAAGTGTAGTTTACCTCCACTTTAAGTTAATCCACCCTGTTGTATATTTTACACTAAATAGCACTTTACTCTATAGAAGTTGGTGTACGATCCATATTCCACACTACTGTTCACAATCAATGTCGCAGAGCACTGCAGCAGGTGCTAAAAATTGCACAGAAGATTACTTGCATACGATTTCCAACAGGATATTTACAATACACCTTCCCTTAGGTATGTAGATCTTATTTTGCAGAAAAGGTTTAGTTATTTTGTTTCTGTACAGCTTTAGTCACATTACTTATCAGTAATAAAATACTGTATATACCACATTGTGCAGGCAGCTGGATCCTGGAGAAATCTTCACTGCTGGGATTTCCTGTCCTTTTTCTGTCTCTGAATTTCCGGCGCTGCAATGATTATGTCACCCTCTTTTGGGGGAGGGTATTATGAGCAATGGTCCCTCTCAAACAGGATTTTGAGCGAAAACTGTAGGCAAATAAGAGAACCAGATCCTTTGTTCCTAAATGGAGAATGGGTTTGATAATAAAGTTGGCAGTGCCTCCACCCAGGACAGGGCCTCTGTGAATAGAAGAGATTCCTTTCTTGAGAAATGAATCAGTAATCTAAACAAAGTTATTGAGAGCAGAAAAACTAGCAACCAGCATATAACAGTAACCAAAAGTATATAGATGCGCACCAGTGTAGAAATAATACAAGCTTAATAAGCTTATATAAGAAGAGATTAATAACAGAACTTACATCCAGATGTCCCAGAGACATAATAGTATTTTCTGATCCAGGATTTGACAGCATGGACAGGACATGCGGCTGAGACTTTCTCTCTCTACTTCCTCCTTCCAGGGCTTCAAAGCCATCAACCCAGGGACGGGAAGTGCATACATAATATGTGTACAGGCATTTCTAAATTCAGAGGGTATTAGATCCCTACACACTCCCCCTGGTGAAATCTTTACATCCCATCAAAGGCAAAAAAACTTGCATAGTAAATATACATTTAAGAAAACAACATTGTCTTCTCCCCATTACAATTGCTTGTTAAGGGAAAAACAACATATTAACAGCAATACATGCCAGGTGAAGCAAACCAGGAAAACATGTTGACTAGTGATGAGCGGAATACGCCATATTCGATTTCGCGATATTTCACGAATATATAGAAGAATATTCGTTAATATCGAATATTCGTGATATTTTATCAACAAAAAAATTTTTGCGCAATTTCGCTAATGCGAATGCGAAATTTCGCTAATGCGAATGCGAAATTGATTGCGAAATTCTCGTCAACACGCGAAAACGGAGATCGTTTCCTGGATTACTAAACTAATATGCACTAAACACTAACTCTACTTACACAAACTTATATGACTAAACTAAAGCTAATTTTTTTTTTTTTATACACAAAACACAGAAGGGCAGAGAAAGTATTCGCGAATATTCGTAATACGAATATTCGCATTGCGAATATTCGGCAACATAAAAGGATCGCCTCAGCTACTCGGCCCAGGGTCTCCAATCATACCAGCAATGCTTTTAGACGTCGATAGAGATCACTAGGATGTGATCTGTTTTAAAAATAAATTTGAAAAAATACGAATATTCGCAATAGCGAATATTCACCACAATATTCGATTTATTCGCGAATACTCTAATATGCAATATTCGTAACGAATATTCGCAATGCGAATATTCGTGAGCAACACTAATGTTGACTAAATTAGAGACTGTTTCTACCCAAGCATGATACACGTGTGGTTGAGTGATAAGCTTGGAGTACCCCAATCTATGATAGGTCAGAATGGGTGCTGAACATCTGACTCTCTGCCCTTTCTGCACTTCCATCTGAGGTAGTCCTGTGTTTTCAGGTACTGAACTAGGACTTTGAGTAATGGGAAGGGATGGCACTGGCTGTGTAGGATTGGGACCATGACTAAGCATGCTCACTAAATGAAGCACAAACTCTGGAGATTCAGGGTGCAGTAGCTCTCTTGTAGAAGAGAGTACTGTTGGGCTAGAGTCCTCTCATGGGATCACTCTCATGGGATTCAGGAAGATTAGATGAGGTCTGCCTTAAGCTGGGGTGAGTCACACTCTGAAGTGTCATCTAAACCATCTTCGTCACTGACTTGAGGAATAGGCAATACATTATTTCTGTGCCAGGATTTGAGCCTGATATCTTGTTACTTTATCTTATATACTGGGATCCCAGACAAACTGTTCACCAGGTAAAAATGTTCTTTGGCTAGCTTATGTTTTCCAGTGGCTCCCAAGTTCTGTGGCAAGAGGCAGTCACCTGGTTTCAAATCTTTTTATCTCACATGGAGATCAAACCTTCTTTGGTTCCCTTTGTTTGATTTTATGTTTTTTTTTTCAGCTAAATTGTTGCCAGACTGGTGGGTATATTTCAGGGTAGCCACATATTGGTAATGACTTTGATGACTAATACCATTGGTGGAAACTTCTAGTAAGAGATCAATGGGCAATCTAAGCTCCCTTCTGAACACCAGGAAATAGGGGGAGAATCCTGTTCTCTTATGCCTGATGCTGTTATAAGCATGGACCATGGCTTCAACACTGTGGCTCCAAGTGCACTTATCGTCAGCCTGCAGGGTACATAGCCTATCAAGAAGGTTCCCGTTGAATCTCTCTGGAAAAAACATCACCTTCAGTGTGATAAGAGGTGGTTCCACTTTTGTGAATGTTCAGCATGTTCAGAAACTCTTTAATTAGCTTGCACTCTAAATCTCTGCCCTGAACTGAGTGTAGCCTGTGGGGTAGGCCATAATGAATAAAATATATTTCTCCCAAAGCACTCTCATGACTGTAACTACCCTGTGAACCTTGGTAGTAAAAGCTTGGGTGAATTGGGTAAAGTGGTTGGTCACCACCAGAACATTTCTAATTCCTTTTGAATCCTTGTCAATGTGGAGAAAATCTATACAGACTAAATCCATAGGGCCTGAACTCTGTAAGTGTCCCACTGGAGCAGCTAGAGCTGATAGGGCTTTCCTCTGTAAACATTTGAGGTCAGTCAAGGTAATGTGTCTGATAGGCTTAAAGGGATGCTCCAAGAGGGTTGATGGGACCAGGTTAAGATTCTACAGTGTCACAAGATTTTGCAAAAGCATTCGATAAAGTTCCCCATAAACGCCTAATCTACAAGCTAAGGTCTGCAGGCATGAACCACAAGGTTTGTTCTTGGATAGAAAACTGGTTACAGGGGCGTGTCCAAAGGGTAGTAATAAATAATGTGTATGCAAACTGGTCTGGAGTGGTAAGTGGAGTAACCAAAGGTTCTTGGTACCAATTCTGTTTAATTTATAAAAAAAATGACAAAGAGGAAGGGATACAATGCTCAAGTTGCTGGGTGCAGTGGGGTCAATTCAGATCAGACGTTGTGGAGTAAAAGGAACTGGATTCTTTATTGGAACATAACCACAATAGTAAAGATGTCACTTCACATGGTAAGAAAACACAGACAGGAAAAATAAACCAACAAGTACAGCACAATGTACAGGATATACAACACATCATAGAAAATGCATAACATATCACTGAGCATTAGCTACATCTAGTGTCCTGTGTGTGAACTGCAGTCAATAGGCTAAGCTGAAAGTTGTTGTATCTCCAACATAGCATGCATAAAATCAGGGGGATATACTCCATAGACAATCTTGACACTTCATAAAACTCTGGTTTGGCCACATCTGGAGAATTCCCTCAAGTTCTGGTCACCCGTCCGTCCCCAGAAGGGATGTGCTGGAGCTGGAGAAAGTCCAACGAAGGGCGACTAAATGAATAAGGGGTCTGGAGGATCTCAAATATGAGGAACGACTACAAGCACTACATTTATTCTCGCTGGAGAAAAGGTGCTTGAGAGGGGACATGATAGTGATTTACAAATACCTTAATGGAAGGCCACCAAGGAGAGGCAGACACTCACAGGCCACTAAAAGAGGGCAAACAGCCTCTGTGTCTACACAAACTTGGTGCATCCTCTGCAGGCAGGGCACGCTTGTCCTTTTTTTCTGCTGCTGGCCATGTTATTGAGCCACAACATACAGAAGAGTTCGTGGAGTGGATGACTAAGCCGTCCTCATCCTCTGTTACCCAGGCTCATACTAGTTTGCCTTCCAACGCAGCTGCCAAAGCAGCCTATTCCACAGGCTCCTTGTCCACAGTTACTATTTCTGCTGCCCCACCATAATGCATGGAGAAGTCACAAGAATTATTTGACCATAGTTTTGGTTACATGCTGCTGGAGAATGCGCAGCAATTTAAATGCTCTGATGTTGGTTCCCACGTTGAGGAAGGGAGTAACGTGAGAGAGGGGGTGCCACAGAAGGACAAGAAACTAGCCATCATGTTCCCCCAGCTGCAGCATACTGCCAAGTTTGCTCCAGTGACAGGGAGAAAGGGGATAACGAGGCTGTACTTGGGTGCCTGAGAGAACAGAGGAGGAAAGTGAGGAGGAGGCACAACTCCAACCAGGCAGGATGTCCTTCAGGGGCCAGCTTGAGGTCAGCCACCCTATTACATCACACCACAGAGCTTCGGGCGCTGCTGACTGCCTGCTAACTTCCAAAAGTTCATTGGTGCGGGATTTTTTCAACAAATGTGCAGTAGATCGCATCGTTGCTGTTTGCAATCTCTGTCTGAAGTGGATCAAGCGTGGCCAGAACACCAGCCGCTTGGACACCATATGCTTGACAAGACATCTATTCAGTGGTGTGCAGCAGTATGTATTGCCTTTTCTTTGCAGACAAGACATATGACAACCTGCCATGCAGTCCGTTGGCAACAGAACCTGAAAGACTTGCATCATAAAAAATGCGGACTTCTCCTTGCTCTTTATCTGGGATCTTAACCCCTACTATACCTCAAGTCCTCTCAAAAACCAGCACCAGCACTGAGAGGAATGAAGATATAGCAATAGGTGCCACAAATACTTGCACCCAATCTGCTATCAGTACACCACCTGTTGAATTCAGCAGGCAAATTTTGCTACCCCAGTTGCTGTACAGTAAAAAAAAATACTGTTCCAACCGTCCACATGCTCAGCATCTAAATGCTAGCTTGGCCAAATTTCTAGCACTACAACTGCATTAGTTTTCATCTTGTAGACTCTCCCCCCTTTCGTGAATTTGTGGAATGTATTGTACCATGGTGGCAGGTTTAAAAAATAAATACATTTTCATGTAAGGCCATTCCAGCTCTGTACCGTCATGTGGAAGGCAATGTTTTGGCCTCGTTGGACAGCAGCAAGATTCATATCACCGTTGACTCATGGTGCAGCAGGCATGGTCAGGGACGTGACACTTCCTTCACGATGCACTGGGTAACTATGCTGGCAGCTGGAAAGGGTGCAGGACAGGGTTCAGTGTTGGAGCTTGTTTCGCTACCACACCTCCAAAAAGCTGGTGGTGATTCTGCCACATCTGTGAAAAGGGGGTAGGGTGGTAGAAGTGGTAATAAGTAAATGATATTAATAATAATAAACAGACTACATAATTGTGCATAACGCAAGTATGACAACTAACACTCAAAATCAACAGTTGATACAATCAAGTGATGTGAGAAATACCCCAAAAATATATATATAACACCAACAAGCTTAATAAATGTACAAAACCAAAGTGCAATTCATTAATGTGGTAAATACCACTAATGAGAAAAATAATAATTTATAAAGTCCATAAAGTGCTGTGTGCTCAATCAATAGCCTTAGAATCCACTGTCAATAATGTCCACCTTCACTGGCTGTAAGAGATCATCCAAACTATGCTCAAAGTGAGGATGGCACCTTACCAAATGGTGTTGACCCTTTTAATTTAAAAAAAAGAGGTCAATAACAGCTAGATATCACAAAGTGTAGACTTCATATGCGGCTCAGATTCCTTAGATTCGACCAGACTCCAATGTCAGAAAGCGGAATAAAGAAAAGAAACCACCATAGTATAATTCCGCTTTTAATAATAAAATGTATAAAAACAAAGCGCCAAATGGCTCCTTACTGTTGTCTCTCCACTAATCGAATCACCTGTCAGCCTCAGTGCCGGGTCTCAGGCACCGACAACAGTAAGGAGTCATTTGGCGCTTTGTTTTTATACGTTTTATTATTTTAAGGCTATTGATTGAGCACACAGCACTTTATAGACTTTATAAATTAATATTTTTCTCATTAGTGGTATTCATCACATTAATGAATTGCACTTTGATTTTGTACATTTATTAAGCTTGTTGGTGTTTTATATATATTTTATGGTTATTTCTCACTTACTTGATTGTATCAACTGTTGATTTTGAGTGTTAGTTGTCAATCATACTTGCGTTATGCACAATTACTGTATGTAGTCTGTTTATTATTATTAATATCATTCACTTATTACCACTTCTGTAGCGTCCCCTACCCCCTTTTCACATATCACTTATTTCAGTTCACACAGATTTTTTGGGGAGCAGCTTATTTTTCATTTTTATTTTATTTTAGTATTTACTACACCTATTATTATTCACATTCGGTTGGCGCGAGATTTACACCTTTTTCCAAAATTTTGCCACATCTGTCTGCTCCACCCCCTCCTCTTCTTCTTCCTCTATGGCAGGGGTAATGAATTAAAATTCACTGAGGTCCGGTAAGCAAAATTTTCTTCCAGCAGAGGTCCGAACAACATGTCGTTACCCGTGGCGCCTTTTCGCATGTGCCAAACCGCATGTTGCTGCCGCACTATTTTGAAAAAGACATCAAAGACGTCTTTCTCTGTGTTTTCTGCAGGCAGTGCAGCCCATTAAAAAGGGCTAACCTACACACGACCATGTGCACCTCATGCACATGTACAGATCTGAACCCATTCTTACATCAGCATGCTCAGTCCCCAGTGCACATCAGAGTCCTCTCCCTCTTGAGGAGTGTCCTCAGGTCCTCCTTTATATCACCCCCCTCCACAGTAATGTCACACTTCCTTGACACCAACCCCCCGCCAGTACTGTCCTTTGCCCCAATTTACATTATTCCCCCTCATTATTATCTTCAGCCCCCTTCACATTACTGTTCTCATTGCCCCCACATCACAGTCCTCAGCCTCCTACTGTGTAATGTCCACATTTCCCCCCCCCTGTAATGTCCACATCTCCCCCCCATACATCACAGTCCGCTCAGCCCCCCCCCACCCTGATGTCCTCAGCCCACCACATGACAGCCCTCAACAACTCCACTTTAATGTCTTCAGCGAGTTAGCTTTTTCTGCTTTCCAGACTAGTGTCCTCACTCCCTGTAACTCAGAGTCGTAACTAGAACCATCTAGTGCAGGGAACCATAAAGGGCCCCCCTGATCTCTGGTCTCGGGGCCATTTCCAATGATCATGGGGTCCTTTTTGTCCTATTAGGGCCCATGTGAAAGGGCCCTAAGGGGAAGCTCTGTGGATTGTAATATAAAGGGGAACTCTGATGCTCTGGGAACCGATATAAGGGGGTCTCTACTCACCAAAGCCCCCACTTATATCAGAATCCCCCTTTACATTACAGTCCACGGAGCTCTCCCTTACATTGATGTGTTCAGAGGCTGGCGAGATAAGAGAAAGCCTCCATCATAGATGGAGGCTTGGGGCAGTGATGGTGCGTCTATAAGGGTGCAGGGTCACCGCCAACTCTCTCCAGCCACCCCCCCTCTATCACCAATAGATAGATTCATGCAATGCATGAATCTATCAATGGCCGCTGCTGACACCCCCTATTCTTGGAGCTCGCAGTTCACCCAGCTGTGTTAGAAAAGAGAATGAATATAAGGGAGCATGGAGAAAAACACTGCTGTCTGCCCTCCATCTAGAACTGTCCCGCCTCATGCTGTCGGCTCTGTGTGAGGATTACAGAGACGGCAGGGGGAAGAAAAGGCGGGGGACATTGTGCCCCCCCGCCCGCCATCTGCCCTACTGAGACAGGGTAAGACAGTGGGCGGGGGGGCACAATGTCAGCATTCGATGGGTACAGTGGGAGCTTTTGATGGGGCACAGTGGCTGCGTTTGATGGGGCACAGTGGCTGCGATTGATGGGGCACAGTGGCTGCGTTTGATGGTACAGTAAGGCTGCAATTGATGTTTTTTTTTTTTTTCAGTTTGTTTGCCAGTTGTTTGGAGTTCTGCCACTGTGGTCAGCAAGCAGGCTTACTCACCTGTACTGTACATACACATAGGCTGACAGAGCATGCTGGGGCTTGTAGTGCACCATACCAGGGAAATCCCAGCAGGCTGCTGTGTTGGTAGAGGGGCACTGGAGGTGACAACAAACTCTCTCTTCATGACTGACCCACCTGTGTGCTGCTTTCTTTTCAATCACTGAGAAGTTTGAAGGAAGGAAGAAAGTCTATCCTGGAGAGCTGTGGATCCCCTATTGTGGAGGGTTGCAAACTTGCATCATCATGGTCAGTGCTTTACGTGGGCCGGAATGCGGCGGTACTCAGTACCGCCACTTCCAAAAATGGCCCTGGAGAGTACCAGCACCTCTCCGTGCCCCCAGTACGTGCGTTTCCCGTACCGGAACGCAGCACCAGGCGGCACTTTCAGGGGAGCGGCAGCCCACGGCTCCCGGCCGCGGTGGACTTTAAAACAGCCATGGAAAAAAAAGGGCGCGCCGCGCTGTGATACATGTCCCGCCCTCCTCCTCCTCCTAGCTCGTGTGATAGAGCCAGTGTGCTGTCTGTCACACAAGCTGGACTAGAGGAGGGGGCGGGACATGTATCAGCGCGCGCGCCAGAACTGTTACCGTGGAGAGAGGAGAGGAGAGGAAGAACTGCCTTCAGAACTGCCTTCAGAACTGTGAGTACTGCAATGAGTACACTGTACACGTGTGAGGGGGAGGAGAGGGAAGACAGGTAAGACACTCTTATGTGAAGAGGGCTGCTGATGGGGACACACACTCTGATCTGATGTAAGGAGGTGCTGATGGGGGACACTCTGATGTAAGGAGGTGCTGATGGGGGACACTCTGATGTAAGGAGGTGCTGATGGGGGACACTCTGATGTAAGGAGGTGCTGATGGCGGACACTCTGATCATCAGAGTGTCCGCCATCAGCACCTCCTTACATCAGAGTGTCCACTGGAGGGATCCATACTGGATGTAAAAAGCCTCCATGAATCCGGATCCGTCCAAAGCGCTTCATAGCCAAAGTGGACGGTACCCGGGCCCCGGTTGAGAAGAACGGGGTTTTGCCTGTAATGCTCCTCATTTGAGGGCTGGATCCTGATTATTCAGTACTTTGGTCAATTTCCTAATACCAAAAGTTTACTGACAGGGTGCGATATGGGTCCAGGTGTGTGGTGTTCCTGTCCATGGACCCCGGTCCCTGAAGGTCTGCAGACTTTGCTCTCCGTGATGGGCGAAGATTGGGCTCTGTGTGTGCAGAGTCCTGCAGCGTTGGATCAGGTAAGTGAAGGTGCTTTAGGACTTGGTCCTGAAAGTATCCTTCTTTTTTTGAGCGATTATGCTTGCCTAAGCTATCTGTCTGTGCCTCTCTAAAAACATTGTCCTGAGTGCTGTGGGAGGAGGGGTGTCTATGCTCAGTCAATTAGCCCCTCCTGTGCAGGTTTAGCAGAGTAAGGTTGTCCAAAAGTTTTGGCCACAGTTTGTCTTACCTGGTCCTCACATGGTAGCTGTGGTGGCTCCAACCTCGTGCACAGGCGCGCCTGCGTCCCGTGCGCGCGACATAGTATGTGTCATAAGCGCACGCGCGCGCAATAACACAAATTTATTGGCTGCATCGGTGCGCACGCCTGTGCGCGACGTGCATGGGGCTGTAGAGGCGCGTGCGGCAACATGTGCGCGCGTGCGGCTACGTGTGCGCGCGCGCAGCCTCGTGGTGCACGCTCAGGCAGCGGCGCGTGCGTGCGCATGCGCGCAAGGGGTTCATCTCAGCTGTTCTCTATGAGACTTGAGATTACAGGACAGAGCAGGTCAGGTGACTTGCACCTAGTCCATAAATGCTCAAGTCCACTTCACCCATCCTGGCTGACGGTGGACACAGAGAGTTCTTATGCACAAACTTTCAGTATTAGTGCTGGTTGTTGGACAGTGACACTTGCTTAGGGCGCATAGTGGGCTCTGCACCTTGCCGACCATCAAATAGCAGCGTCAGTGCTGGTCTATAGGTCCGCAAGTAGTTGCACCTGTTGTGAGTAACTCAGCTTTATTATGGCTAAAGGCTCAGGGACTAGAAGTACAAAGAGATCTAAGGGATTGCCATCAGGCTCAGAGGATCTCGGGCATGCTCCTGCGGCTAGTTCCTCTCCTAATAAGTTGGAGGAGGCCCAGGGTGAACCATCAGGGCTGTCAGGTGCTCCAGTTTTTGTGACACAGGAGGCTTTGGCCTCAGCCATGGGTGGTCTGGAGCAGAGATTAGCGACCTTGATTGCATCCTCTCTCTCAAGAGAAAAACGCACAAGGTCTCCCTCTCCCTCTGCAGAGTTCCTCAGCACGGAACAACTATCCTCAGAAGAGGTTGATTTACCCTCTGGGGACCAGGCAGAGGGTCATTCAGAGGTCTCGGACTCTGAGGATTCCACCCTGGGGGAACCATTTTCGGCGTCTCAGTCCGAGAAATTGTGGGTCCAGTCCCTCACAGAGATGGTCCGTTCGGCCTTCAAGTTGCCCCTTTTAGAGCCAGCATCAAGTTCAGTCTCTTCTTTAGGCTCTTTAAAAGCTCCTCAAGCTAACTTTTCCTTCCCGGTTCATCCCCTACTGGAAGGACTTATCTACAAGGATTGGGAACATCCAGATAGATTTTTTCTTCCTCCTAAGAAGTTTTCGGTTTTATACCCAATGGGGGAAACAATTCACTAAAAAGTGGGGTATCCCCACAGTGGACGCAGCCGTGTCCTGCGTAAACAAAACCTTGACCTGTCCAGTGGACAACGTTCAGGTATTTAAAGACCCGACAGACAAGAGATTAGAGACGCTGTTAAAGACTTAGTTTTCTACAGCTAGAGGGGTAGTCCGGCCTGCTATTGCAGCTATTGGTGTTTGCCAAGCCTTAAAAGACCAATTGAAAGGGGTCTTGAAGGGTATCCCAGCTCAACAGGCTCAGGAATTGGCTGACTTTCCTAAGGCATTATGCTTTGCCATAGATGCTATCAAGGACTCTATACAACAGTCCTCCCGTCTCACTCTCTCTTTGGTTCATATGCGCAGATTACTCTGGTTAAAGAACTGGTCGGCTGAAACCCCGTGTAAAAAGTTACTGGCAGGGTTTCCCTTTCATGGAGAGCGTTTATTTGGGGAAGATCTGGATGCATACATTCAGAAAATTTCCAGTGGCAAGAGCACACTGCTACCAGTGAAGAAAAGGTTTAAGGGTCCTCCCTCCTTTAAAAAATCCTCCTCTCCGATTCCTAGTGCTTCCGCTACCAGGCAGTTCCGACGGCCTCCCGGTCGGTTTAATGCGGGTGGGAAACCGCAGGGCCAGCCTCAGGCTTCCAAAAAGCCTTGGGGCCGTAAACCATCCAAGCCGGCCTCTAAGTCAGCATTATGAAGGTTCACCCCCACTCAGCAGGGTGGGGGGAAGACTTCAGCTGTTTGCGGAGGCTTGGCAAGGGAGGATCCAAGACAATTGGGTTCTCACTATGGTTTCCGAGGTCTACAAGCTGGAGTTGAGCGAGTTTCCTCCACCTCGCTTCTTGGCCTCAAGCGTCCCGAAAGATCCGGGAAAAAGAAGGTCCCTGGCATTGGCCTTGGATCATCTATTATCCCAAGGGGTAATCGAGGAACTGCCACCGGAAGAACAAGGTTTGGGGTTTTATTCAAATCTTTTTACCGTCCCCAAACCATACGGAGATGTAAGGCCCATTCTGGACCTCAAGGCCTTAAACAAGTTCCTAAAGGTCCAGTCTTTCCGGATGGAATCAATCCGGTCGGTGGTTGCCTCCTTACAAGGAGGAGAGCTTTTGGCGTCCATCGATATAAAGGACGCATACTTACACATTCCCATCTTCCTCAACCATCAGAAGCTGTTGCGCTTCACGGTAAATCAGCGCCACTTTCAATTCGTGGCCTTGCCTTTTGGTCTGGCCACCGCACCTCGTGTATTCTCGAAAGTACTGGCCCCACTCTTAGACGATCTAAGGTCTCAAGGCATCTCTATAATAGCCTACCTAGACGATCTGTTGTTGGTAGACCGTTCAGTTGCCGGTCTAAACTCAGCAGTGCACAGAACCGTGGAATTCCTAGAATCCATGGGTTGGGTTCTCAACCTAAACAAGTCGGCCTTAGTGCTGGTGCAAAGGCTTGAGTATTTGGGTCTACTCATAGACACAGACCAAAGAAAGATTTTTCTTCCCCAGAGAAAGATCGATGCTTTAAGGGAACTAGTTCAGCTAGTCAAGTCAAGGCGTCTGTCCCCTATTCGCCTTTGTATGCGGCTACTGGGGAAGATGGTAGCCTCTTTCGAGGCCGTCCCATTCGCTCAATTCCACTCAAGGGGACTTCAACACGCCATCCTGTCTGCCTGGAACAAAAAGGTTCAGGCCTTAGACCTCCCTTTGTCCCTCTCCCGGACAGTTCGGCAGAGCCTTTGTTGGAGGCTGGTTCCCCAGAACTTACTAAGAGGGAAGTCCTTTGTTCCCATCTCTTGGCAGGTTGTGACCACAGATGCCAGTCTTCTGGGCTGGGGTGCAGTCCTGGAGGGCCTGTCTCTCCAGGGAAGGTGGTCAATCACCGAAAGGTCATTACCTATCAATCTGCTAGAGATTCGGGCAGTCCATCTAGCCCTATCAGCTTGGACGGACAAGTTGAGGGGTCTCCCAGTCAGAATTCAGTCCGACAATGCCACGGCTGTGGCCTACATAAATCACCAAGGGGGCACAAGGAGTCGTGCAGCCCAAAGAGAGGTGAATCGAATTCTGACCTGGGCGGAGAAATATGTCCCCTGCATATCTGCGGTTTTTATTCCGGGGATAGACAATTGGCAGGCAGACTACCTAAGCCGCCAACAGTTGCTCCCAGGGGAGTGGACTCTTCACCCCGACATCTTCCAGGCCATTTGTCAGAGGTGGGGAACACCAGATGTGGACCTCTTTGCATCGAGGTTCAATGCGAGGGTGAACAACTTTCTGTCCCGGACAAGGGATCCACTCGCTTGCGGCACGGATGCGCTGGTGTTTTCATGGGACCAATTCTCCCTAATGTATGCGTTTCCTCCACTGCAATTAGTACCCCGCCTCCTTCGCAGGATAAGGTCGGAAGAGAAACCCATGATTCTGGTCGCTCCGGCATGGCCCAGAAGGGCCTGGTACTCAGAGGTCATAAGGATGTCCGTGGGGCGTCCATGGACCCTTCCGCTTCGTCCAGACCTACTGTCTCAAGGGCCGGTATTCCACCCTTCCTTACCGTCTCTGAATTTAACGGTCTGGCTGTTGAGTCCCATATCCTAAAAAGGAGGGGTCTCTCTAAGTCAGTAGTGTCTACTTTAATTAATGCCAGAAAGCCAGCTTCCCGGCTTATTTATTACAGAGTTTGGAAATCTTATGTGGCCTGGTGCGAAACCAGAGGGTGGCATCCCCGGAGGTATCTCATTGGCAGAATTCTAGATTTTCTGCAGATGGGGGCAGACATGAAGTTGGCTCTAAGCACCATTAAGGGCCAGATCTCGGCCTTGTCAATATTGTTTCAAAGGCCACTAGCTACACATTCTCTGGTCAAAACCTTTGTGATCCGGGTTAATCCTCCAGTCAAAACCCCCTTGTGTCCATGGGATCTGAATCTGGTTCTTTCTGCCTTGCAGAAGCAACCTTTTGAGCCTTTGGCTCACATTCCATTGGTCCTTCTAACCAGGAAGGTGTTTTTTTTGATAGCCATAACCTCTGCTAGGAGGGTATCGGAGTTGGCGGCCTTATCATGTAGGGAACCATACCTTATTTTCCATAAGGACAGAGTGGTCCTACGGCCTCACCCGGCTTTCCTTCCGAAAGTTGTTTCTAACTTTCATCTGAATCAGGATCTAGTTCTCCCTTCTTTTTTCTCAGAACCTAGTTCTGCAAGGGAGAAGTCTTTGCACACGCTAGACGTGCGTAGGGCAGTTAAGATCTACCTTAGGGCTACTGCTCAGGTCCGGAAGACGGACATTTTGTTTATCCTGCCAGAAGGTCCCAGATGTGGACAGGCAGCATCAAAATCCACTATCTCCAAATGGATTAGACAGGTCATTACTCAAGCCTATGGCTTGAGGGGAAAGGTTCCCCCGTTTAAGGTTAAAGCACATTCCACTAGAGCGGTGGGTACTTCCTGGGCAGTGCATCATCAAGCCTCCATGGCTCAGGTCTGCAAGGCCGCGACGTGGTCGTCTGTCCATACTTTCACAAAGTTTTACCAATTGGACATAAGGAAAAATGAGGAAAGCGTCTTTGGGCGCAGTGTGCTGCAGGCTGCAGTTTGATTCCTCATGTCTGATGGCGCCCGGCTTAATTTTTTTTTTGAGGTCTCCCTCCCCTCATTAGCATTGCTTTTGGACGTCCCACATAGTAATTACTATGCTTCTCTGTGTCCCGTGATGTACGATAAAGAAAATAGGATTTTTATAACAGCTTACCTGTAAAATCCTTTTCTTGGAGTACATCACGGGACACAGAGCTCCCGCCCCTCTAATTGGGGAATTTGGGACACTTATTGCTTGCTACAAAACTGAGGTACTCCCGGTATGGGAGGGGTTATATAGGGGAGGGAACTTCCTGCCTTAAGTGCGTGCCAGTGTCCATCACCTGAAGGTACTCCATAACCCACATAGTAATTACTATGCTTCTCTGTGTCCCGTGATGTACTCTAAGAAAAGGATTTTACAGGTAAGCTGTTATAAAAATCCTATTATTTGTTCTTTACAAGATATCTTAATACTGTAGATATAAATGTTTTTTTTTTTTTTCGTTTGATCGTAGTGCTACTAGTTTTACACTGGTTTTCTGTATATAGAGGTGCAGTAAAATCCATACTGAAGGACATGGCTGTTTCCTACATGTAATAACTATAGACCACAATAATGCAACCCAGTGCTGAGAGAACTTTTGTGGGTATTGTATGTTGACAACTATGGTTGTCCCGATACCACTTTTTTTAAGACCGAGTACAAATACCGATACTTTTTTTCAAGTACCAGCCGATACCGATTAACGATACTTTAAAAAAAATAAAAATAAATTGCGACCATCACATTCGGCTACCCATGTTATCTTGCTACGGAAGTGACGTTCCGCCGAGAAATTTCGCACTGCGCATGCGCGAATGCATTCCAAACGATTTGCGACCACACAGAGCAGTGAAACCATCAGATAATGTCACGGAAGTAACGTTACAGACAATACAAACACTTTGTCAGGGTCAGTACCGGGGAATTGAACCTGGGACCTCTCTGTTACCAGTCCAACACCTTGCCTTTGAGCCACTTTTTAGTTGCTATTTCTGTCTGCTGTCCATCAAAGCCTGGTCCTGGAATATGTGCTGATTGCCTTCTCATTGCAATCTGCACCAGACTCCTGTTTCAGCTGAGGCAGGTTATCCAATTAACCAGGGTATAAAGCCCTGCCTCACTCTGAGAGCCTTGTCGGTTCATTCTGATCAGATCATTCTGTCTGTGCCAACAGCTCCTGTATGTTGATCTTCTGCTGCAAGACTGACCCCCGGCTTTTGACCCTTGGCTCGTTTTTGAACTTCTGCTTGCCTGAACCCCTGACCCCGGCTTGGACTTTGGATACCCGATCTTCACCTGCCCTTTGACCCCGGCTTGTATTGTTGGACTTTCCCTGTCTTCTCCAGCCCCGGACCACGGCTTGTCTCCTGGACCTGTTTTCAGCCCTGCCCTGACCAGTGAAGTACTTTTGTGCCTGGACGATCTTCTGTTTATCTGCTGCAGCCTTCCAGTCGGTAATCCGCCTGTACCTGCTCCACGCACCTGACCATCGTCTTCCCGCTGGTACCGGTGCGTCCGTCCCTCTGTCCCAATCTCAGGGGGCGGATCGCATCAGGTCGCAAAGGTAGCTCACAAGTCTGCAAATGGACTCCACTCTAGGTAAGCCCTCACATAATGAACCGACCAATAACATGGAATCCGCAGACTTGTATAAAATGCTCACCTCCCTGACTCTGCAAGTCTCCAGCCTGGGCCATACCATTCTGGAACTACAGCAAGAAATTCAGTTACTTAAAGGGACAGCACGCCCAGCCCCGGAACCAGCATGTCCAGAGACATTTGTTGTTATGCCAGAGAAATTTGATGGTAGCCGTGCATCCTTCTCCTGTTTTAAAATGGATTGTCAACTATTATTTACTCTTAAACCTAGGACCTATGCCACGGACTATATTAAGGTTCGTGCTACCATCAACCTGCTTATAGGACAAATTAAATCATGGGCTCATCAGTTGCTGCAGGAAAAGAGTGCAGTCTTGGACACCTGGGAAACCTTTATGTTTGCTTTAGACTCACACATTCCTGTCTCCAAGAGGATCAACGCTCCCAGGTCTGCTCTCAATTCACGTAGCCTACGGGTATCCAGGGACAGAAATATTCCGTACAGACACAACATCAAGCCAGCCCAGTATGTGCCAAGCTATGAACCTCAGTATGTGCCCAACCATGAAGTCCCAACACCACAAAGCCTTGACGCTCCTGTGGATGCACCCACGACTACCTTGGAGGTTGAGGAACCCATGCAGATCGGGGCCATCCGGTCCGGGCTATCTTGGGTAGAAAAGGAGCGAAGGAGAGGCTATGGACTTTGTTTTTATTGTGGTGTAAGTGGGCACTTTATTTCTCTTTGCCCAACCCGCCCACCTCGGCCAAAGGCTCTTCAAGTGGGTACTATTGGTAGTTTTTTTGCTTCTTTGCCTGTTATGCAGCTTGAAGTTCCTTTGCCCCAGTCTGACATTCCGGTGACTACTGTCCAGTCCAATGCACCTGTTCATCAGCTTGCTGTACCTACCTTCCCAGTTGAAGTCCCGGCTCCAGTGTCCTCGATTCCGGCTCCAGTGTCTCCAGTTCCTGTGTCTCCAGTTCCTGTTCCGGTGTCCCCAGTTCCTGTTCCGGTGTCTCCCGTGTCCCCAGTTCCTGTGTCTCCGGTGTCCTCAGTTGAAGTTCCAGCTCCGGTGTCCCCAAGTGAAGTTCTTCCACCTGACTGTGTCTATGCCTCAAATGGTACCATGGTCCGTAAACAAGATCTAGTAATATTTGAACGAGCTTTACAAGCGAGGAGTGCACCCCCTGCAAGAACTTCAAGATCAACTAAGTCCAAAAAGAAAAAGTAAAAATCTGCTTTGTTTCCCCATGGTTTGGACCTTGAAGACTGTCCCTATGATGACACTCCTTTAAACGCCCGGAGGGCGTTTTTAAGGGGGGGGAACTGTCAGGGTCAGTACCGGGGAATTGAACCTGGGACCTCTCTGTTACCAGTCCAACACCTTGCCTTTGAGACACTTTTTAGTTGCTATTTCTGTCTGCTGTCCATCAAAGCCTGGTCCTGGAATATGTGCTGATTGCCTTCTCATTGCAATCTGCACCAGACTCCTGTTTCAGCTGAGGCAGGTTATCCAATTAACCAGGGTATAAAGCCCTGCCTCACTCTGAGAGCCTTGTCGGTTCATTCTGATCAGATCATTCTGTCTGTGCCAACAGCTCCTGTATGTTGATCTTCTGCTGCAAGACTGACCCCCGGCTTTTGACCCTTGGCTCGTTTTTGAACTTCTGCTTGCCTGAACCCCTGACCCCGGCTTGGACTTTGGATACCCGATCTTCACCTGCCCTTTGACCCCGGCTTGTATTTTTGGACTTTCCCTGTCTTCTCCAGCCCCGGACCACGGCTTGTCTCCTGGACCTGTTTTCAGCCCTGCCCTGACCAGTGAAGTACTTTTGTGCCTGGACGATCTTCTGTTTATCTGCTGCAGCCTTCCAGTCGGTAATCCGCCTGTACCTGCTCTACGCACCTGACCTTCGTCTTCCCGCTGGTACCGGTGCCTCCCGGTGCGTCCGTCCCTCTGTCCCAATCTCAGGGGGCGGATCGCATCAGGTCGCAAAGGTAGCTCACAAGTCTGCAAATGGACTCCACTCTAGGTAAGCCCTCACACACTTGGACTGCCCTTTACAATCCAGGGCAACTAGTTTCCTGCCATGCTGGGACTTTTAGTGCCTCTGGAGCTGTTAGCTGCCCCAATACAAGGCAGAGAAACCTGTGGTGTTAGGTCCTGCTATGCTGGGACTTATATTACCCCTAGAGCTCTAAGCTGCCCCACTACAAGCCAGGGCAACCAGCAGTTCGGAAGACACCACAAGTCCCAGCATTGGGTTGTACAGGACAACTGGCAGTTCTGGAGACACAAGTCCCAGCATGGCATGATAATAACCACTGGTTGCCCTGCCTTGTATAGGACAGTCAAAGGACAGCTGGCATCTTTAGAGGCACTATAAGTCCCAGCATTGCAGGATCTATCACCAGAGGTTGCTCTGGATAGGCACTACAAGTACCAGCAATGCAGAACCTAACACCACAGGTTGCTTTGAGTTGTACAGGGACAGCTGGCAGTTCTGGAGACACTAGGTAACAAGGGAAGTATTAGTCTTGGAATGCATAGCCCAGTGTTTGTATTGTCAGTAACGTCACTTCCGTGACATCATCTGACGGTTTCACTGCTCTGTATTGTCGCAAATCATTTGGAACGCATCGCGCATTAGGAATGCAGTGCAAAATTTCTCGGCGGAACGTCACTTCCGTAGTAAGATGTGATGGGTAGCCGAATCTGATGAGACATGGCTCCCTGCCAGCTAACTTCAGGACTCGCTCGATGCTCTGCCCGCCGCTCCGCCCGCTGACCCATTCCAGGTATCGGGTGAAGCATCGGGAGCATTTGTGCGAGTACAAGTACTCACGCAAATGCTCGGTATCGGTCCCGATACCGATACTAGTATTGGTATCGGGACAACCCTATTGACAACAATATTATTTGTTCATTGTTATGCACAGTATTGCTATGCTATTATGTGTCAGATTACTGTTTTGGAGCAATAAAACCTTTTTCTGACTTAAAAAAGAAACGCTGCAAGACCAAATTCAGGACGTGTGCCAAGCATGGAACATGTGTCAAGTGTCCCTGTCAGAGGGTTGGAGAAGGTCGGTGCCATTGTCTCATACAACTATTCCTGGCTCAAGCTGCCATAGTGTCAACCACCTCTGAGCCTGCTCCTGCAGAACTAATAGAATCTTTGCCCCAGTGTGGTTCATGTCCCCTAGACAGACCAACTAAAGCACTGCATGGCATCTTTTAGCCTGACTGCTTGCGTAGCCCCTTGACTTAGGGAGAGCTGCTGGTTCAGAGGACAATTCAGCAGAAGAGGCCATAGAGCGGACATCACTAAATGGCGGACCGTGGGCAAAATGCGGACCGCTGCACTCTCCTATGCGGCCCGCCGTGGTACCGCCATTTAGCAGCCTTTTCTTCCCCCTGCCGTCTCTGTAATCCTCACACAGAGCCGACAGCAGGAGGCGGGACAGTTCTGGATGGAGGGCGGAGATGCCGGAGGTAAACAAGCAGGTGATTGGCTGCTAGGGTGAAGGGCGTTCTTAGCAACCAATTACTATCTTACAACACCCGCCCTCCATCTGAGATATGCCGTGCCTCCCTTCGATCTTCGGTTTATGCAAGGTGTCTGAGGGATGGGGCAGAGTTGTAGTGGCCCTGTAGTTCCCTTGCTGTGGGGGGACCCCAAAAGCCCGGGATATCACTCCATTGTTGCTGGCTGCAGTTATGAGCAGAGAGCGTCTACTCTCTGTCACACTGCCCAGACCCTGCACTGACAGCCCACCCCCCTCCTCCTACGGACACCAAGACATGAGAGGAGATAGAGAGAGCAGGAGCTTCTCCTGTGTGTAGCAGCAGCCCCGCCCACATTCCAATCCCTGGCAGCTCCGTGCTTTGCAAGGGGAAAGTTCAACAGCCTGCAGCTAGATAGATCGTGGATGAAAGATCAGGGGGTATGTAGTTGTACCATGATCAGTGCTTTAAGTGGGCCAAAAGAGGTGCCGGTACTCTATTAGGCGCCGGTGCCCCCCCCCCCCCCCAATACTGAACATGAAAATACCCTTAGAAAGTACCCTGAAAAAGAGCTACCGTAGAAAGAGCTACTGAACATAAATAAAATGTGCAAAAGGGTATTAACAAAATGTATTATATTAATGTAGTATAACAAAATGTTGTACAAAATGTACATAAAATAAATTATAAAAATTATAATAACATACTAACCATAGAACAGTAAACAGTGAAACATAAACCTGAGTCTTGAAGATGAAGGTTAATTTCTTTACCCCTGAAAAATATACAAAAGCAGATTCAATACAATCACAGTACATCAAATGTGAAATAAATGAGAAATATTGTACAAATCATTTTACCTAGAAAAGGCTCCAGCACGTTTTGGGCTCACTTTCCTTGCACTTTTGGCTTCGCAGTTTGTGAAGGCTGCACTTCTCCTCCCTAGTGCCAGCCATTTCTGCACATATGTTTGTGCATTAAACTGATCCAAGGGTGGTCCGTTGCATTTCAGGAAGATCAGATTTGAAAGCCTTTTGATGTCGAGAGAGTTTCTTTTATCTGTCAAAGTATCATTCATTGAGCTGAAAGCTCGATCGCATTCACTTGTTGATACTGCAATGGTGTGGACAGCTTTAAGAAGAGGCTTCAGGTCTTCTGGTGTCTTGGAAGCTTTAAGGTCTTTATACTCCCTAAATCCTTGGACACTTTCCCTCTCCCCAACTCTGAATCTCTGACATAAACGTGGCTCTGATTGTATATGTAGCTGTCATGGCTGGATCCGGGGTGTTTGGCACGGACGTGCCATATGAGGCCTTGGGCATCGACTATCACCTGTACGTTGATGGAATGCCAATGCTTCCGATTGCGGTATATGTGCTCTGTCTCACGGGGGGGCTGGAGTGCCACATGTGTCCAATCAATGGCCCCCCCATCAGCACCTCCTTACATCAGAGTGTCCCCCATCAGCACCTCCTTACATCAGAGTGTCCCCCCCATCAGCACCTCCTTACATCAGAGTGTCCCCCCCATCAGCACCTCCTTACATCAGAGTGTCCCCCCCATCAGCACCTCCTTACATCAGAGTGTCCCCCCCATCAGCACCTCCTTACATCAGAGTGTCCCCCCCATCAGCACCTCCTTACATCAGAGTGTCCCCATCAGCACCTCCTTACATCAGAGTGTCCCCATCAGCACCTCCTTACATCAGAGTGTCCCCATCAGCACCTCCTTACATCAGAGTGTCCGCCATCAGCACCTCCTTACATCAGAGTGTCCGCCATCAGCACCTCCTTACATCAGAGTGTCCCCCCCCATCAGCACCTCCTTACATCAGAGTGTCCCCCATCAGCACCTCCTTACATCAGAGTGTCCCCCATCAGCACCTCCTTACATCAGAGTGTCCCCATCAGCACCTCCTTACATCAGAGTGTCCGCTATCAGCACCTCCTTACATCAGAGTGTCCCCCCATCAGCACCTCCTTACATCAGAGTGTCCCCCATCAGCACCTCCTTACATCAGAGTGTCCCCCATCAGCACCTCCTTACATCAGAGTGTCCCCCATCAGCACCTCCTTACATCAGAGTGTCCGCCATCAGCACCTCCTTACATCAGAGTGTCCCCATCAGCACCTCCTTACATCAGAGTGTCCCCCATCAGCACCTCCTTACATCAGACTCTGATGTAAGGAGGTGCTGATGGGGGACACTCTGATGTAAGGAGGTGCTGATGGGGGACACTCTGATGTAAGGAGGTGCTGTTGAGGACACTCTGATGTAAGGAGGTGCTGATGGCGGACACTCTGATGTAAGGAGGTGCTGATGGCGGACACTCTGATGTAAGGAGGTGCTGATGGGGGGGCCATTGATTGCACACATGTGGCACTCCAGCCCCCCCGTGAGACAGAGCACATATACCGCAATCGGAAGCATTGGCATTCCATCAACGTACAGGTGATAGTCGATGCCCAAGGCCTCATATGGCACGTCCGTGCCAAACACCCCGGATCCAGCCATGACAGCTACATATACAATCAGAGCCCCATCCCAATGGAATTCGAACAGAACGTGTATGGGGACACCTGGCTGGTTGGTGAGTGACATGGGTGGCAGGCATGACTGTCCCCCCCCCCCATGATGCACACATCACAAGGGGCACATGCATGACTAACATCCTCCTGTCTTTTCCCTCACAGGTGACTCTGCATATGCACTGGGACCCCATCTCATGACTCCTATCCGGAACCCCCAAACCCCAGGAGAGGAAAGATACAATGAAGCCCACGCCCAAACACGTGCAGTGGTGGAACACACCTTTGGCCTCCTGAAGTCACGTTTCCGATGCCTGGATAAGTCTGGGGGTACCCTGTTGTATTCCCCAAACTTTGTGTGCCAGATCATCGGTGCATGTTGCATGCTGCACAACTTCGCAGTGAGAAAGGGCCTGCAGATTGACATACGTGATGACCTGACCCCCGAACCAGACAATCCCCCCCCTAACCGAGGCTACCCCGTCTTCTGAGGGAAGAGCAGCCAGGAGACAGCTCACATTAGGCATCTTTGCACGTTAAACACACACATTAATCATTTCACAATGAGAATGCATGCATGCACACCACTGTGGTCCCTAGCACACACACCCCACATCCTCATCAAATTGGATTAGCACAAGCCCACCATGCAGGACTTGTGAGCAGCAACACCACTCCAATTTTGTCACTGTACATTCATACACCATTCACACGGACCTGGGGATCACTTCTCCCTGGTCCTGGGGAACCCTTCTCCACCACAAATGAGGGTGACACCCCTTTTCCGGCAGGAATGTCACCCCCACATTCTAAATTCATTCACAACCCAAAAAAAAAAAAATAGTCCAGCACAAAAAAAAAAAAAGGGGGAAACCAAATTAATGCCGCTGGCGTGACCCACGGCCACGTTCCCGGCTCCTCAGGGGAGACTCATGGGGGGGGGGGTAATCCGGGGAAGGAGGAGCAGCCCCTGGTCTCTGCCCACCTGGCGGCCTCCCCTCCAGGTCTACCCCATCCAGGGGAACCCCCTCCAGGGCTACCCCATCCGGATGGGCACAAGCCTCTCCACCCCCCAGGAAGGCTTTGAGAAAGACCAGGGCGGAGGAGGTGACGAGCCTGGGAGTGGCTGTCCAGGCAAATACTGCTGCCATCGAGGCGGAGGGAAGGCAGACCAGGTGCCACCAGTAGCAGACCACCACCCGCCAGCTGCGGATGCAGGCGGAGACGAACTCTGTCCTCACACGACTTGCCCTTGCGTTGGAGGGCAGAGAGCCAGCATCTGCCAGGAGTGACAGACCAGGGGATGAACCTCCTCCTGATGCCCCACCCCCACCTGAGGCTCCCCCCGACAATTGAGAAGCCGTTCCCGTGGCACCAGGCCTGGCCCATGAAAGGGCAAATGACTGCTCTCTTTTTTTTGTTCTCAGATTATAAGTTTTTTTATTTTTTTAGGTTGGACGTGCACAGAGGTATGTACCATCCTCCTGTAAGGGCATGCCATGTCGGCCAATGGCATGATCCTTTTTTTTTGTAGTAACTGCACACGGTTAGGAGTGCAGGCTACAGTGTGACTGGTGTGTGAATGACATTCCTGCCAGCAAGGCGTGTCACCTTGGAACGTTTGGGAGAGGTTATCCCCACGACTGTGTAAATGTGGTATGAATGGACAGCAACATCATTGGTGCCTTGGCGTGGCCTTGCTGCTCCCAAGTCCCGTGCGGTGGACTTGGGCTAATCCAATGTGAGGTGGATGTGGTGTGTGTGAGCTAGGGACCACAGTGGTGTGCATGCGTGCATTGTCCGTGTGCCATGCTGAATGTGTGTGTTTAAAGTGCAAAGATACGTTCCATGAGGCAACTCCTGACTGCTGTTCCTTCAGCAGACGGGGTCTCCTCAGGCAGGGGGGGACTGTGTGGCTCGGGGGTCAGGTCATCACATATGTCAATCTCCAGGCCCTTTCTCATGGCATAGTTGTGCAGCACACAACATGCACTGATGATGTGGCACACAAAGTTTGGGGAATACAACAGGGTCCCCCCGGACTTATCCAGGCATCGGAAACGGGACTTCAGGATGCCAAATGTGCGCTCCACCACTACACGGTAGCGTATGTGTGCAGCATTGTATCTTCTCTCTCCTCTGGTTTGGGGATTCCAGTATGGAGTCAGGAGATGGGGCCCAAGTGCATATGCCGAGTCACCTGGAAGGGAAAAGACAGGAGGATGTTAGCCATGCATGTGCCCCTTGTGATGTCTGCATCATGGGGTCGGACATTCATGCCTGACTCCCTTGTCACTCACCAACCAGCCAGCTGTCCCTGTACACGTTCTGTTCGAATTCTGTTGGGATGTTGCTTTGACAGTATATGTAGCTGTCGTGGCTGGCCCCTGGGTGTTTGGCACAGATGTGCCATATGAGGCATTGGGCATCGGCTATAACCTGTACGTTGATGGAATGCCACTGCTTACGATTGCGGTATATGTGCTCTGTGGCACGGGGGGCCGTAGTGCCACATGTGTGCAATCAATGGCCTCGACGGTGCGTGGGAATCCGGCAATTCTGTAGAAATCCTGCATTACCTTTTGCCGCAGATGCTCATGGGTGGGTTTGATGATGTGGTGGGACATGCGTGTGAGGATTGCGGGGACAACCTGGTGCACACATCTGCTCATGGTGGATTGTGACATCCCAGACACAACTCCACTTGTACGTTGGAAAGATCCACTGACGAGGAAATGGAGTGTTGCCAGTACCTTGACCAGTGGCTGCACTGCATGTGAGCGTTGTGTCTGGCTGGTGATTTCATCATGCAGGGCTGTGGCTAATTCCAGGATGGCATCAGGGCTGAATCTGAAGATACGATACACCTCCGATTCCCCCATGCCAAATACGTTAATGAAGGCTCGGTATATCCTCTCCCGTGCCCTCCTCCTCCGTGCCTGTGGACACAGTAGTGCTATGACCATGGCTGCCCCTGGCATGTTAGCATACAGATGTGTTGTCCTGCAAATGTGGATGCTGAGCTCGTCCGTAACGGTGCTGCTGCAGCTGCTCTCCAGCTGACCTGTGCACTTCTGTTGCTGAGTTACACCTGCTTTATGAGGAATAACTTTGCGCCAAGCGTACAACGTCGGGCGCACGTACGTTCGTGAATCGCCGTATCTCCCTCATTTGAATACAAAATCAATGGGAGCGACAAATACGTCCAGCGTAAATATGTGCCCACGATACGCCGGCGTAGGCAAGTTACGTCGGTTGGATGAAGCCTATTTTCTGGCATATCTTGGTTTCTGAGTCCGGCGCATAGATACGACGGTGCATATTTGCACTTACGCTGCGTATCTGTAGATACACCGGCGTAAGTGCTTTGTGAATCCGGCTAATAATGTCCGGAAGGCCACCAAGGAGAGACAGACGCTCACAGGCCACTAAAAGAGGGCAAGCAGCCTCTGTGTCTATAGTCAACAGTGGTGGTCGTGGACATGGTGCATCCTCTGCAGGTGGCCGTGGGGCACGCTTGTCCTTTTTTTCTGCTGCTGGCTTTGTTATTGAGCCGCAACATGCAGAAGACTTGGTGGAGTGGATAACAAAGCCGTCATCCTCTGTCATCCAGGCTCAGAGTAGTTTGTCTTCCAATACAGATGCTAAAATGGACTCCTTCCGTAGCCCCACCATCATGCACGGAGGAGCCCCCAGAATTATGTGACTACAGTGTCGGGTACATCCTGCTGGAGGATGCTCAGCGTTTTGAAGGCTACGATGTTGATTCCCAGGTTGAGGAAGGGAGCAACGTGAGTGGGGTGCCATAGGACAAGAAACTGGCAGTCATGTTCCCCAAGCTGCAGCATACTGCCAAGTTTGCTCAAGTGACAAGGAGGGAGCGGATGATGAGGTCATTGACTGTACTTGGGTGCCTGAGAGAAGGCACAACTCGGAGGCAGAATGTCCTCTATGGGGCAACCACCCTATTGCATCACACTGCTGACTCCCCACTGACTTTTAAAAGTTCCTTGGTGTGGGCCTTTTTATGACACATGTGCAGCAGCCTGCAACCTGTCTGAAGTGGATCAAGCGTGGCCAAAACAGCAGCCGCTTGGGCATCACATGCTTGCAGTCCTGCCATGCAGTCCGTTAGCAACAGCATTTGGAAGACCCACATCAAAGAAAAGGGCGGGCTTCTCCTTACTCCTCATCTGGGATCTTCAACCCTACTATATTTCAACATAGGGCCCGTTCCTGCACCCAACAAGAGTAACTGTGATGGCTTACAGTGTTGTGGTGGCACCACCACCACCAATTTTTCTGCCCGTTTAACAGGGGCATGTAATTAAAATTCTTGATATATTTCACAGCAGGGCTCTTTCCTGCGCCCAACAAGAGTAACTATGGGGGCTTTAGTGTTCTGGTACCACCAACTCCTAAGGCCCAATTTTCTGCAGCGTGTCTATAGTTGTTCAAAGTATATAGTGCCTGGGGGCCCCCCGACACCATTAACAAAAAAAATTGGGTGTGGGGGTTCCCCTTAATATCCACACCAGACCTAAAGGGCCTGTATATTTTTTAGAGATTACATCCACACATTCAGATACAAATGAGTATCTTTCCGGCGACGTAGCGTATGCTCTTTACGCTACGCCTCCGCAAATTTTATGGGCAAGTGCCTTATTCAGAAAGCACTTGCTCCGTAATTTGCTGCAGCGTGGTGTAAAGTGGCCATCGTAAGGGCGCCTAATTCAAATGAGTCATGTGACGGCGTGATTCATGTAAATTAATCATGACCCCACGCAATTTATGTATTTTTAGAACGGCGCATGCGCCGCCCATGGACGTATCTCAGTGCGCATGCGTGAAATCACGTCGCTAGTAGTCAATGTAAGATACGATACACCTCTGATTCCCCCATGCCAAATACGTTAATGCAGGCTCGGTATATCCTCTCCCGTGCCCTCCTCCTCCGTGCCTGTGGACATAGTAGTGCTATGACCATGGCTGCCCCTGGCATGTTAGCATACAGATGTAGTCAATGTAAACAACGTGAACGTAACTTACGTACAGTCCCATTCCCGAACGATTTATGCAAACGACGTACAATTTCGACGCTGTCCCGACGTCCATACTTAAAATTGGTTGCGCTTCCTATAGCAGGGGTAACCTTACGCCAGAATAACGCTTACGCAAACGACGCCGGCCGGCCGCAAGTACGTTCGGGAATCGCCGTAACTCCCTAATTTACATATTCAACACGTAAAACGACGGAAGCGCCACCTAGCGGCCAGCGTAAAACTGCAACTAATATACGACAGTGTAACAGACTTACGCCGCTCGTATATTAGCAGAATTCCGGCGTATGTTCTTTTCTGAATACCAAAAAAAGATATGCCGGCTAAAATAGTATTTACGCGGCGTATCTCTTGATACGCCAACGTAAAAACTATTTGAATCTGGCCCATGATTTTTTTTGGTATTTTTATCTATATTGCCGGGATCCAACAATACATTACAGCCGCAAGCAGATTTAAATTACATTTTTTCCTTTAAAAATGTAATCTTGCTGTGGCATCATTATAAACATGGGAAAGATGCGCTACTTTACAGGCATACTAAGGACACCCCCCAAGGAACGGTATTTAAAAAAAAAAAACACATAGGCCAGGCGCACAGTCCCCTCAACCAGGTGCCCCCCCACCATGTGGAACAGCAGAGGAAAAAAGGGAGCAGGGAAGGGAGGATACCCAAATCTCAGGAATGCTTAGCCGTACCACACCACCTAAGAAGAAGGGACTGTACTTATCAAAAGCAAAAATAAAATAAAATCTTTTCCTCAGGGCGCTATACGTACTTTGCTAGGCAAAACGAAACTGAGGCTGCATGCTGCAGGGAGGAGGGTTATGTCTGGAGGGACCGCCCCCTGTGCGGGGCTGTTCAGCTCTGATTAAAATGACATGTATATCTAACATGTTTCTTCCTAGTCCTCTCCTGTAAACAGGGAACATAACCCACTTTTCAAGAACTGAAGAGGCTGTGTCTGTCCATGGACGACAAGAGAAATTTTATTTTTATTGTTTCACTTTAAGCATGATTAAAATCATTTTACCAAAAAAACTGTTTTTAAAACTTTTTTTTTTTTGCATTGATACATGTCCCCAAATACTTTCTATGGCAGTAACTTGCATATAAGCACGTTTGATTTTTCACGTTCAAGTCCCATAGACTTTAACAGTGTTTGCGTGTTCAAATTAATTTTTGGCCTGTTTGCATGCTCTGCTGCGAACCAAATCAGCGGGTGTTCTGCTCATCCCTATTGTGCAGACAAGGGCATCAATATAGGAATCCTAATATAAACAAATGTAATAAGTTATCCAGTTACACCCCAGGTGGCAATGCCCTAACGCACAGCCACACATATATGTCCATAAAGTGTGTAAAGTTCAGTCAGTAGAAATATACTTACACTGTCCTCTGAGACAGGGCTTGACAAATTTGTTTTGAATCTAGGACCCAGCTAAATAAGTTAGGAGCCAGTTTGTGCAGGGCGATATGTATCGTGTATCGCAATTGATGTTTTTTATGAGTGCCCCTTTCACACAGGCACAATCACAAAGCGGAATCGGCTTGCTCAGTGGGGGATCTCTCCATGGAGCAGGTGGATGACAGGTCTGTGTCCTCTCCACCATGCAGGGCGAACTCAGAAACAATCACGCTCTCCTGTATGGGGCAATCAGATGTCCGTTTTCATCTGATGCCATCTGATCCAGAAAATAGGACCACCATCCATCTGTTTGTGGCAGACAAGATCATCCTCAGCTACTTCCACTCCTCGTTGCACACTGTATGCAGACACATCCTGGTTGTGACATGCTTCTGGTCATTTGACATGCAATGCTCCAATCGGTACCGCTCTGTGAGTTCTGGCCACCAGAAGAGGGCGCAATATCCCCTGCCAGTGTAAGCAATGTAAGGGAATACCCTCAGCCCCAGCATGACATCTTAGTTCGGGAAGCCGCATGGGGACAAGACATCTGCCACAGTCTAGCTCAGGAGCCAGGCCGCTAATTCTAGGCGCCAATTCGACCTGGGGTTTGTCGAAACCTGCTCTGAGATGTATAACTCAGTGTGCCCCTCACCTGCACTCCCACACAGCACCACTGAGACTGATCAGCTGGTCTCATCAAGTCTAGCAATAGGGGTTCTACATGCTGTTTTTATATATTATATCTTTTTGAACCATTTTTTCAATAATTTAATTTAAGTTTAGATTTATATGTCTTTTGATTGGTATGGTGCCAATAAAGTTCCACATTGCATGGTATTAGCGTGACAACACCGGAAAGAAAATCCGAAAAGAAACCCGCTTCTGTTGTCCTGATTGTGATGTTGGGCTTTGTGCTATACCTTGTTTTAAAAATTTCCATATCCGAGACGTTTACTAAAGCAATATGACTACTAATATTGCACCCAAAATTCAGTGTTTTTGATTATATTATTTACTAAAATATATTGAATAAAAAGTATTATTAAATTATTATATTATAATTTATGATTTTGTGTTTCAAACTTTATCATACCTGAGATGTCTACTAGACTTTGGTTTGGACAGATTTAGGCAAGTTATTCCTAAGAATTACAGGCCTACAATGTAAAACGCCAAATTTCCATGCAAAATAATGGTAGCACCTAAAATATGAAATAATTATACCGCCAGGGAGGTTAGGAACCATGAACAGTTTGTAAAAGAAGCCGTGAGTCCTCCCTTTTGCTGGCATGAGTTTAATTAAACTATGGACAGCAGTCTTTGCAGGGTTTGCAGCTAAACTACATCCAGCCTCTGGAAACCCATGTTGCAGTCCCAGGTGTCTGACTTCCTGAGTTCAGGTGACCGCAAAGTCCAATAGAGACCCCCTCAAAAGTGGGGGTAAACCTCCAAAACCAGAAGACTTGGGGGTCCAGTTATTTTGGTACTTTGCTATAGGCTTCTTAGAGCCAGAGTGTGAGTGTTTCAAAAGGAACCATTTTTCAATTCCAAAGGCCTTGTTGGTTTCTCACCCATTACCTTCAGCTTTTACAGTCACCTTCCGAATGAAAACATCCTAGGATGGTCCAAACAAAAGTTTTGGCCTTAAAGGACAGCCTCTCCAATTGCTTCTTGAATGCCAAAAATAATCCTTCAGGCCTGGAATAAAGCATAAGCTTTGCCCAGACCTTTAGCGCTTGGCAAGCTCCCACCACAGCAGGCTGCCGTTTCCCCTACAAGAAAGGATGCCTAAAACTCCATGCAAACAAAGAGGGGGGGGGGGGGGGGGTTGCTGGATGAAAAAACATTTGCTAATAGCCAATTAGTCATGATATTGTTCATGTGTTTTTTTGCTTTTTTTTTTTTTTTTAATCTTCTATATTTTTTCTGGGTTGCAGAGGCACTAGGAAATTATCGGAGGCAATTCGGTCTACCCTTCGATTCTTTCCTATGCTCCCCCTTTCCATCTCTGTGTGCTTGGTTTGTCTCTGCTTCGGCGCCCGGTCTAGCAAACATAAACATCTTCCCCCCCCCCCCCTCCCTTTATTTACACACCCGGCCTACGACAGCTACCCCTTTTTCCCCAAATGTCTCCTTTTTTTTTAAAGTTGTGTCTATGCGCTTCTCATTATTTATTCCTTTTGACACGCCTCCTCTGTCTGTTTTGGTTGTTCTAGCTTCAATACGTTTTGCATTTGCATAGAGGCGGTGTCCTCTGCTTAAACATGCTCGAGTCTCACGCTGACCATCCCGTTGCCTTCTGGGATGTATAGTCTCGATCGGCATCTTTCTGTCTTAACGGCTAGCGTTGTCTGCGTCACACGCTCGTCACGTTGCTCGCCTGTTTGCTATGTCAGACGAGTTTGTCCTTTAAATAGCCGTCTGCTTCACAACACAGCGCAGATGACACTGGCTGTAACTGCTCACACCACTGCACGGTAAGATCTCACTCTGATACAAACATTCTTTCTTTGTCTCTCAGTCCTTTACACTGAGTACTTTTTCCCCCCGTATCTATACATCTATGTTTGATGTTTTTCTATAAGTCTATGGATTTGAGACTCTCGGTCCTTTCCATAATATGTATTGCAACAAAATACTTTCCAGTACCCATGCAAATTACTGTAAGTCCCTCTTCTTTACCTATACTTTGCTTTTACTTCCCACTTTTGATTTTTATTTTATCTTCTGGTTCCCATCATGTTTAGAGTTACTTGTGCTATTTTTAGCACACCTGCAGTCCATGTCCAGTGTTCTTCTAGTAACCACCTCCACTTTCAAGCACACCATTCGCTCCATGTAAGTGAAGTTGTCGTTTTCTGATTCAACTTTAAATACAATTCTTCTCCCCTTCCCTTCCCCTTCTAATTATCATATCCAATTTTCATTTTTTTTATTAAGTATTAGATCTCCTGTCGATCCACACGATCGAGGTGTCGTTTTGGTCTATTTCAACCTGTGTATTCTAGGTTGGGTGGTTTTGCTCCCCCTGGTGGCAAAATATGAGATGGCCCATGATCTCCTGTGGTTAAAGGGTGAGCTTAATTGTTTGTAGCCTCTGCAGCCCAGTAATATCATGTTTAATATGTATATGTATATTGTGTACCTACATTCCATGTATGTATAAAATTAACAATGATGTTTTTCTACATTTTGTAGTCTAATCAATTTAAAAGCCGTGATTGTTACCATCTACCCCTGAGGAAGCTTATTATAAGCGAAACTGTCGGGACACAACAATCAACTGTTGGCTGAAACCTGATTTTACTTACCTCTGACCGATCACTTGTCTGTTTTAATATTCATAGAATTTTTTTGTTTTCTGTGAATAATTATTGTATTGTTGTATATTGAATAAATTATATTTTCTATTTTTGTACTTTTCTGGTCTGTACAATATTTTCTTTCTCTTGCTAACAATTTTTATTTTTTGCTAACTGCACCGTTTAGAAAATCCCATTTCTTTCCCCCCTCCATTTTTCAAAATGTCTGGGATGTGGTGCCTATTTAATATGGTGTGCTTTCAGTGATTGGACCAAAAATATACAACTTGCTAATAGCATTTTTGTGCCAAAAGATAAGTTCACCTTACCCAACATATTACACCTGTATCCAAGTTGTAACATACTACTGATCCCCCTCCCAGTGTCCCTGTTGTAACAGCATGCCAGAAATCTCCTACCCTAATTTCTAAAACAACAGCTGTGTAGGACTCCATCTACCTGGCCACTTCACTCAAGAGTTTTGTGAATATATGGGGGGGGGTTGCTACAATTACTGCCAGCCATTGCGGCTGAATGCTTGTAGTTCTTAATAAACGAACGCAGCGCTGATGAGTGCACCAAGTAGTTCATCAATGCTTCCTGTCTGCCTGTACAGGCAGTCCCCCCCCCCCCCCGCCCAAATGGTGAACCATTTCTATAAAGAAGACCTCAAGTAAGAAATGGCCAAGTCAACAGCTTCCCCCCAGCGTGAAACCAGCTCAACACCCAGAACACAATGCTGCATGCAGCTACCGTTTCATACAGTGCACCTGTTAGTGTAGATAGTTGTTTAGGGTGGCTGTGTCCAAATCAATGCTGAAAGAGATCAGCTTTACTAGTATAGTCAAGCTTAAATGTTATAGTGCCTCTAGAATAGGGGTGTCAAACTGGCGGCCCTCCAGCTGTTCCGAAACTACAAGTCCCATCATGCCTCTGCCTGTGGGAGTCATGCTTGTAACTGTTAGCCTTGCAATGCCTCATGGGACTTGTAGTTTTGCAACAGCTGGAGGGCCGCCAGTTTGACACCCCTGCTCTAGAATAAATCCATGCACATCCAAATACCCAGTAGCAGCATAAAATTGGCCAATTTCTGGTAAACTGCTTTCTGGGAGCCAAGCAAAAGCTTAGCTAGCTAGTTTATTGCCTACAATCAGCACACTAAACCTAAAAAGTGGAAATAAGATTGTCCTTGCATCATTTTGGAAGCATTGATGTGGCCAACCCAGATCCCTGTACGGTGTTAGCCTCCTGAATACTTAAAAACTTCTGGGGGTGTACCTGTTCCACAGCAGCCTCTTTAACCAACTAGATGTACAGATAGAAAGAAAGAAGGAAAAAAAAAAAAAAGACAATGGTCAGCAACATACATGTTTAATACAACAAAAACATCAAATAAAGTGGAAAAAGTTGACAGATCACTAAAACATTTCCATTGGAAATGTGCTAAAAATGAACTACTTCAATTTACCATCTTACAGCTATTTTCTTATGTGTTACTAGCCTATTCTTTACACACTTTTGGTAATCATGCAAAAAAGGGCCTAATTTTGAACGCTCAGAAAGGTTGCAAGTCCTTCTGCTGCAAAGAGTCATGTTTCAAAAAGTAGCCAGTCGAGGCCAAGCAGTACAGGAAAGTTGGATCATTCACATCTCAGAAACCATGGACTTTTAATTGTTCTTCCTTCACAATGCCAATCTGTAAAGAAAAAGGAAAAAAAAATACAAGTTAAATTAAAAACTCTCCCAATCATTTTGCAGTTGCAGAACAAACATGCCAAGCCACATGGTTGCATTATGCTTTTAATTTACCCCATGATGGAGTTCTAGAAAGTGGAAAATATTTACCAATTTACCTTCCTTGCCTCTAAATTGTTATAGGCTATTTTTGCTTAGTCATCCCAGATTGATGTCATGTGGAATGAAAAATGCTACACGCATGTAGGCTGCCTGCTATATAATTTTGACCACTAGACGATTGTCCACTGCAGTATCCCAATCTAATACTTTGTGGGAACCAGTGGCAATACAGTGATCAGTGCAAAATAAATGCACTGTCTGGGAAGGAGTTAAACACAGAGGCAAAGCAATAGGAAATAAACAGGTACCCTATGCATTAACCTTGCTAGAAACTTCTGTTAACCACTTAAGGACCGCCTACTGCACATTTACATCGGCAGAATGGCACGGCTGGGCACATCAACGTATATATACGTTGATTTTAGTACCCAGCCGTGGCGCGCGCCCGCGACCCGGTCCGAAGCTCCGGGACCGCGGGATTCGCGGACCCGATCGCCGCTGGAGTGCGGCGATCCGTCCCTGGAGCGGAAGAACAGGAGAACGGGGAGAGCCGTGTGTACACACGGCTTCCCCGTGCTTCTCTGTGGCCGCAGCATCGATCGCATCATCCCTGTAATAGGGGGACGCGATCGATGACGTCACACCTACAGCCACACCCCCCTACAGTTGTAAACACACACATTAGGTCACACATCCCCTACAGCGCCACCTGTGGTTAACTCACAAACTGCAACTGTCATTTCCACAGTAAACAATGCAATTTCAATGCATTTTTTGCTGTGAAAATGACAATTGTCCCAAAAATGTGTCAAAATTGTCCGAAGTGTCCGCCATATTGTCGCAGTCACGAAAAAAATCGCTGATCGCCGCTATTAGTAGTAAAAAAATAATAAATTAATAAAACTATCCCTTATTTTGTAAACGCTATAAATTTTGCGAAAACCAACCGATAAACGCTTATTGCGATTTTTTTTACCAAAAATACGTAGAAGAATACGTATCGGCCTAAACTGAGGAAACAATTTTTTTTTTTTTATATATTTTTGGGGGATATTTATTATAGCAAAAAGTAAAAAATATTGCCTTTTTTTTTAAATTGTCGCTCTATTTTTGTTAATAGCGCAATAATATAATAAAATATAATAATAAAAACCGCAGAGGTGATCAAATACCACCAAAAGAAAGCTCTATTTGTGGGGAAAAAAGGACGCCAATTTTGTTTGGGAGCCACGTCGCACGACCGCGCAATTGTCAGTTAAAACGAAGCAGTGCCGAATCGCAAAAAGGGGCAAGGTCCTTTACCTGCATTTTGGTCCAGGTCTTAAGTGGTTAAAGAACATTGTACAGATCCATAACCCCAAAGGCAAGTAAGTAGATCATGGCCAACACCCCTCTACATTCTATGGGCAGCCTTGCATACTCTAGCCGGCTGCAAATATCTTAAATCCTCCTAGCGAGAATCTGTAATGCTCGATTTGCTAGATGAGTTGAACATTGGCCTCAAAGCCAAGCAGTAAACCACATGCCTGCAGGCAAAATATAGCTAGAATTACAAAGTACTTACTTCCATAAGAAATTGGCAGATGTTTTTCCTCTGATCTCCCTGAAGCTGAATGACTTCTCCGTATTCTGGGTGTTCAATCACAGTACCATTACAGGCAAATTTCTAAAAAAAAAAACAAAAAAAAAAGTATTCTTGTAAACTAGTGTTGTCACCTTCTTTAGGGCCAGTTCACACCAGTCGCAGTTCCGTGTGCTTTTTTTCTGCACAAAATGCACGCACAGTGTTTTCCATGCATTCCAACGGCTCTAGTTCACACTACACAGTCAGTTTCTGCACCGGAAATTGATAGCATGGTGTCAAACTAGAGCCATTGGAATACATGGAAAACACTGTACATGCATTTTTAGTGCAAAAAAAAGCACACAACTGCGACTGGTGTGAACTGGCCCTTAAACATATGCATTCTTAATGCCAAGGTAAATTCTATTGCTCTCAGCCTCCTCCAAAGTGTTTTGCTACTGTGATCTGACCTGGAGGCTGGCTACATTCATTCTCCATGGTCTCACCATATTTAGAATGTAGAGTTAGCGACTACGGAATTTGTACATAGAGCAGTTCACATTACTGCAACTAATGTGCACCGTTCATTCCTAACAAATTAAAGTAATGGGGAAAGGGAGATGTTTGGGAGCCAACAGTGGATGTTACAAGGAAGCAGAAAACAAAAGTAAAACAATCTCATGAAAAAGTTTCAAGTAGCAGTTGTATGCAATATTTTTGGAGAAATACCTTTTAAATGTCACTTTAATAACTTCCGACCCATAGGACATCCTGACTCTTAGTGGTTGTACCGGGATGCCTGCAGCTACAGGCATCTTCCCAGTATCCTTTTTCAGCCAGCGATTCCATCATGTAACCACTGCATTGCTTTTACAGGCAGGAGGGGACGCCCCCCACTCTCCTGTGCGATCAGGGAGCCCGGGATCCAATCCGGCAGTGTCGCCAGGTTACCATAGAGCTGGCCATGGCCCGGATGGTCCCCGGCCATCTCTGATCCTGAGAGGCTAGAAGCGAAATCCCTTCCTTTTCTGTCAGATGTAAACACCGTCTTTCTGGAAAGCAAAACAGAAAACCTTTTATCATCTTACACTTTCCAGGGTAGAGGAGAGATCTGGGGTCTTGCAGATTCCAAAAGTCTCCATGAAGATCTGTCGTGCCTTATTTCTATCACAAGGGATATTTACTTTTTTGTGACAGGCATAAAAGCGATAAAAAAAAAATTGATTTTTTTTTTGTTAAGTGCCCCGTTCAGAAGCAAAAATGCATATGTAGGTCATGCATGCATATGTAAACAGCGTTCACGTCACACATGAGGTATAGTTGCAAACGTTATAGCGAGAGAAATCATTTTAGCGGTAGACCTCCAACTAAAACGGACAACCTGTAAAATAAAAAATTTAAAGGGTCGCATATGGAGATTTTTTTTTTTTTTATAAGCAATATAGTTTGGTGCCATTTAATAACCGTGCGCACGTTTAAAGCGCAAGAAGGTTAAGCATCCATTTACTTTGTGCAAGATCTTACCAAAAATTGGGTTACATATTGTTTATGTATTCATTTTTTTCAGGTTCTCCATGTTCACTTAGTAATAGCATAACATTCTGCTCCTGAGTGGCTTTACCACTGTATCTACTAAACATATTCATATGATCTCCAATACACGGGGCGATGGGGAAATTAGTACTTTACAGAGGACGCTTGCTCTCATTTTGAGCACAAAGTGAAAAAGGGCATTCCATTTCCAGCAAAATAAAGCAATTGTACTCAAGTCGTTTTTTGGCCAGGAAATATTTTTTCCCCTTGCTAGAGCAAATCGGATCATGCTTTACTGTCGCCCCCCGGATCAACTATGGGTATAGGATAGTACAATTTGTATCCCTTTTATTGGTTGAAATAGATAGTTAATCTGGTTGAAAAAAAGACAAAGTCTAGGCGAGCCAAAACACCACTGAATTTTACTAGTCACCTTCTTAAAGGCTTTTACAAGCTTCTTTTTGTCGTAATCATCTGCAATGCCCTGTACAGTTGTCAGAGTCTTCCTTCCGTTTCGTTGTTGAATTCTTATATGGATATAATCTTCAGTCCCTGCCGGGAGTAAGTCGTCACCCTTAGTTGCATCAGCAAAGGGGTCTGCAAATTGAAGTGAGAAAAAAACAAAAAATTTTTTTTTTTTAGCAGAACATTATAAATTTCAAAACCAAATGTTCAAGATGGCATATGTGTAGGTAACTCAATCAGATCAGGGCAAAGGCACTATGGCAAATATCCAATTTACTGTACAATAAAGTAAAATGTATATATAAAAATAAAAAAAATCAGAAATGTATACATTATAAAAAGCAATAATAAACAAATTCATTATAAATCGTGATGTCGTTCGCAGCCATCATAGGAACATTCAAATATATACATCTTAATACTCATCGATCAGCAATAAATCAATCAATACCAAAATCAACATTTGATCTACCAGGGATAAGTACTTGGGTCTCATGTATCCAGTAAGATTCTCTCCTACTTAACTGGTGTATAAATCACCCCCCTCCAATGCTTACGAAAGGGTTACCAAGCATTGGAGGGGGGGGGGGGGCAATTTTATACGCCAGTTAAGTAGGAATCTTACTGGATACATGAGACCCAAGTACTTAGCCCTGGTAGATCAAATGTTGATTTTGATAAATTGTTTTTTTATTGATCGATGAGTATTAAGATGTACGGTATGTATTTGAATGTTCCTATGATGGCCGTGGACGACGTCTCAATTTATAATTAATGTTTTTATTACGGATTATTCAAAAATTAGATTTTATTATTGCTTTTTATAATATATAAACATTTTATATACAGTTATAATATTTTATATACGTATTTTACTTTATTGCACAGTGAATTGGATATTGTGTACTGTATAGTGCACAAGTGTCTTGCCATTGTTCATATGTGTTAATTCTGGTAAATAAGTTTTTCAGTGGGGCGATTTTATGTAGCTTAAATTGGTTGCAATTTTGCCCTCATGTTTGCAAATCGTGTGTGGGGACACTTCCGGGATTACGCCCATGATAAGTTATCCCCTCCTCGCGTCAAGCGATGCAGCGTTGGGTTACTATGGCAATAGGTCTATTATTAATAGCGGGTGGTCACGTCGCTTCCATATCCACCGATGAAGTCCCACCCATTGGGACGAAACGTATACAGAAGGAAGCGTGGTGAAGTCAGCCATCGCTCATTTGTTTTTATTAACACACGCTGTTTATCTGGCATAGGGAACAGTGCCATATTTGTGCGTTTTTACTTAATTTTTAGCATTAAAATTATTGCGGAGAACACCATGTATTGTCTTATGATTGCAGGATCCATGTGACCTTGGGGGAATTGGCGTACATTAGTCACTATCCTCTATTGATCCCGGATTGGTCGGCTGTCGCTTTGAATCATCCACTTTATCCCGTAAGGGAAGTGGCATATGACCCTCTTTTATTAAAGGGTCCTCTCCATTAGCTGAGCGGCCATCCTTATCATTGGTGGAGGTTTCTTATATACCCACAAAGTCACCTGCATGCTGTATTCATGTATCATCACTGAAGACCACATGGATGGCGTTTGCTATATGTGGACTGGAATTTAGCGCTGCACTTTTTACAGTGCGGAAAATAAGTATTTGAACACCCTGCTATTTTGCAAGTTCTCCCACTTGGAAATCATGGAGGGGTCTGAAATTGTCATCGTAGGTGCATGTCCACTGTGAGAGACATAATCAAAAATTCCAGAAATCACAATGTATGATTTTTTAACTATTTATTTGTATGATACAGCTGCAAATAAGTATTTGAACACCTGTCTATCAGCTAGAATTCTGACCCTCAAAGACCTGTTAGTCTGCCTTTAAAATGTCCACCTCCACTCCATTTATTATCCTAAATTAGATGCACCAGTTTGAGGTCATTAGCTGCATAAAGACACCTGTCCACCCCATACAATCAGTAAGAATCCAACTACTAACATGGCCAAGACCAAAGAGCTGTCCAAAGACACTAGAGACAAAATTGTACACCTCCACAAGGCTGGAAAGGGCTACGGGGAAATTGCCAAGCAGCTTGGTGAAAAAAGGTCCCCTGTTGGAGCAATCATTAGAAAATGGAAGAAGCTAAACATGACTGTCAATCTCCCTCGGACTGGGGCTCCATGCAAAATCTCACCTCGTGGGGTCTCAATGATCCTAAGAAAGGTGAGAAATCAGCCCAGGACTACACGGGAGGAGCTGGTCAATGACCTAAAAAGAGCTGGGACCACTGTTTCCAAGGTTACTGTTGGTAATACACTAAGACGTTATGGTTTGAAATCATGCATGGCACGGAAGATTCCCCTGCTTAAACCAGCACATGTCAAGGCCCGTCTTAAGTTTGCCAATGACCATTTGAATGATCCAGAGGAGTCATTGGGAGAAAGTCATGTGGTCAGATGAGACCAAAACAGAACTTTTTGGTCATAATTCTACTAACCGTGTTTGGAGGAAGAAGAATGATGAGTACCATCCCAAGAACACCATCCCTACTGTGAAGCATGGGGGTGGTAGCATCATGCTTTGGGGGTGTTTTTCTGCACATGGGACAGGGCGACTGCACTGTATTAAGGAGAGGATAACCGGGGCCATGTATTGCGAGATTTTGGGTAACAACCTCCTTCCCTCAGTTAGAGCTTTGAAGATGGGTCGAGGCTGGGTCTTCCAACATGACAATGACCCGAAGCACACAGCCAGGATAACCAAGGAGTGGCTCTGTAAGAAGCATATCAAGGTTCTGGCGTGGCCTAGCCAGTCTCCAGACCTAAACCCAATAGAGAATCGTTGGAGGGAGCTCAAACTCTGTTTCTCAGCGACAGCCCAGAAACCTGACTGATCTAGAGAAGATCTGTGTGGAGGAGTGGGCCAAAATCCCTCCTCCAGTGTGTGCAAACCTGGTGAAAAACTACAAGAAACGTTTGACCTCTGTAATTGCAAACAAAGGCTACTGTACCAAATATTAACATTGATTTTCTCAGGTGTTCAAATACTTATTTGCAGCTGTAGCATACAAATAAATAGTTAAAAAAATCATACATTGTGATTTCTGGAATTTTTTTTTTGGATTATGTCTCTCACAGTGGACATGCACCTACGATGACAATTTCAGACCCCTCCATGATTTCCAAGTGGGAGAACTTGCAAAATAGCAGGGTGTTCAAATACTTATTTTCCGCACTGTATATTCTTAATCAGTGGAATGTTAAGTCTAAACATTGTTATCAACTTGTCTTTTACATCAAAGGAATAGACTTCTGTATGTAAATTAGGAAAGTTTAACCACTGAACCTTTTTCTGACCTTTGTTGTTATTTTCAAGTTAAAAATATTTATTTTTTGCTAGAAATTTACTTAGAACCCCCAAACATTTATTAGAGACCCTAGAGAATAAAATGGTGGTTGTTACTTTAATTTAAAAAAAAAATAATTAACCAGTAAAGTTAGCATAAATTTATTTTGTATAACATGAAATATTTTACGCCACAAAAATTGAGAGAATCATGATCTTTATTCTTAGCAAAAAATTTGGTCCAGAATCATGTAGCTCTTTTCCACAGTGAGCATAACAAGCATGCTTGACTGCAATGGTTCTTAAAGGGATAGTTCTCCCTATCTAGCAACTTTACCCTACACACAAGGGCACATTGCGCCTAAAAAACTTTCGCCATTTAAAAATTTTAAAGACGTTTCTGTACCTTTGATTTGCAGGCACTTCCTGGTCTGGCTGTGCGGGGATGGGCGTGTTGATTTTTTTCTTTCCTGCCCGCTAAGGTTGCTGGGATTGCAGCCTCATGATTTCAGGGAAATAAATCTAAACAGCGTGTCTGCTAATCTCGCGTTATTTCCGCAAGTCATATGACTCCTGCAGCGAGTCATGTGACAAGGGAGGATTCCACAGCGCCATTTCAAGTCCTGGTAATCTCTTGGAAACGCCATACCTTGAAGTGCTGGGGTGGCATAGACTTACCTTTTCTATCAGTTGCTCAGTGCCTTCTGAGCAGCTGATAGAAAAAATCACTCGCTGTGAAGGAGCGAGTCCTTCACAGGATGCAGCGTCGTTGTCATGGTAACTGTCCAGTGTTGACGGCGCGGCTCGCTGTCAACACTGGGCATGCGCGGGATAGAGCGGTGAATGCTGGGACTCCAGCATTCGCCGCATCCCGGAAGACAGTGACGCTGGGCTTCAAAGTGCCCGCAGCCAAGATGGAAACGTCCATCTCCCTGAAATATAAAGATTTATTTTCCCGCAAATATCGATACTGGCGCCTAGGTTGATGGAATATGTGAGTAGATTATGCTATTATGGATGTAAACCCCCCAAAAAAATTTTTTGATGTCACAACTTAGAGTATAAGATTTCCTATCATCTGTGCCCAGTCTTGCCACACAGAGTTAATCCAGCGCCGAGTAATCTTTTAATGTTCAGTGCATATTAACAGAATTCCAGATAAAAACTTGCCAAATTATAAAGTCTGTTACTCTGTTATTGCTTTCAGTAACAGGTTATTTACAAATCTAGCTTGGACATGTTTATCATAACATGAGGTGATCCAAAGTTCATTGTATATTACCAGGATGTGTTATGTGGGGGAGGGGTGGATTTCTCACTTTTTATACCTCATATTATAATAAACAAAACATAACATATGATAAACATGTTCAAGCTAGATATGTAAATAACCTGTCACTCAAAGCAAGAAGAGAGAAAACCGACTTTTTATTTAGGCAGGCTTTTATCTGGAAGGCTGTTAATTTTCACTGAACATTAAAAGAGGATTTCTCTGATCTGGATTAACTCTGTGTGGCAAGACTGGGCACAGATGATAGGAAATATACTCTACATTGCGACATCCACTTTAATGCATATACAGACCGATTTTACTGTTGGTTTAGTAACAATGAGGCTTACTGTACAAGGGTCATTTTACAACCTCTCCTGAACGCTTTAATTTGGCAAATAGTAACCGATGTTTAAAAACGTCCGTTTTGCTGCATTTGTTTTTTTTTTTTTTTTTTAATAGTCAAAAATATATGTAAACAAAAACAGGGCTAAAGGAGAGTTACTGCATTTACAAGCCATTACAGGTGTTTCAAATGTTTCTGAACTGCCCTGAACTGAACCGTTCAACTGCCCAGAAACGACGCAGTGTACATGTACTGATAAGCGTTCAGGGGCAACTGAAAGAAAAAAAAAAAGCCCAACTGCTCCTAAACGTCCAATTACCAGCAGCGTACGTGAAGCCTTATGGCCCATACACACGATCCGAATATCGGACGAAAACGATCGTCCGATGATGGCTCGTACGATTTTCAGATCGTGTGTACACTACTTTCGAGAGCCGATCACTACCGTTCATCCGATATTTTTTGATCGCAAAATGCGAAAATTTCCTCGTACGATGTCAGATCGTACGATTTTCGTTTAGTCAGTACAGCAGTCGTCCGACAATACAATACAAATACATTACAACACGTGACATCACTTCCGATCTTTTTTTTCTGTCGTACGAGAATTTTCGTGAGTTTAATAACCTATTTGATTTTACTTGCGATTATTAAGCGAAAAAAGTTGTACGATCCATCGGCCGATATTCGGATTGTGTGTATGGGCCATAAGACCCATTTCACACTGGAGCGGTTTGCAAGCGCTATTGCGCTAAAAGTAGAGCCTGCAAACTGACCCTAAACAGCTGCTGCTGTTTCTCCAGTGTGAAAGCCCGAGGGTTTTCACACTGGTGCGGTGCGCTAGCAGGACGGGAAAAAAAGGCCTGCTAGAAGCATCTTTGAAACGGTGTGTATACTGCCCCTTCATCGCTCCCGCTAATTAAAATCAATGGGACAGCCCAGCTATACCACAGGCAATGCGCCTCTGTGGACAAACAGCGCTACAAAAGTAGCAGTAAGGGCGTGGCTTGCGCGCGAGCGAGATGGCAGCCTAGACACTGAGCTCCAGCCAGCCGGAGACAAAGCGACGACCATCGGACAGTTTTCCGGCCCTACCGAGACTCCTATCCGCACGGAGGTTACCCTGGGAACGTGGAGAAGCGATGTCCCGAAAAAGAAAAGACGATCGCTTCATTCAGAAGCTTACGGCCTTCTCGTTCAGGCCGGCGCTGAGGGGAGAACCTCAAGATGGCGCCGACGACACCTCGCGGCGCGCCGCCTATACAGATCTCCCCAGCAGCGATCCTGATGGATGCACGGAGGGTCTATCGTCCCCACCCCTGGTCGGCACCCCACCGCTATCCCCTGACACACGGAGCCCGGCGAAAGCGCGGATGCGCTTGGATGTCCAGCACCACGCCGCAAATGTGAGTACCACTGCACGAGGCACTGACGCCATCTCCTCACTGCAATCTTCTATCGCAGCCTTCCCAACCACGGGCCAGCCAGTTTTAGACACCACAATGAAGGACATGTTGATGCTCCTCCAGTCCTCATTAATGTCTAACCTCTCATCTCTGATTCACAAAGTCTCTGTTGATGTGCAACATATGGGGGACAGGGTCTCTTACATGGAAGAGAAAATGGAGGAATGCACTGATGTTGTTAATAGTCTGGTTGACGCCAATGAGGTTCAAAAGGAAGACACTGACTGGATCAAATCTAAACTAGCGGACCTTGAAGATAGATCCAGACGCAATAACATAAAAATACGCGGCGTCCCAGAATCTGTACTCCCAGCTGACCTCCGCTCATATACAAATACTCTGTTTTCAAATTTACTGCCTGACCTGTCCCCCATAGAACTGACCATAGACCGCATCCACAGACTACCTAAGCCGCGCCATCTTGCTGACACAGTTCCAAGAGATGTACTGCTGCGCATTCATTTCTACCAAGCAAAAGAACAGATCCTGGCCAAATCCCGTGAACTTAGAGACCTTCCCGCTCCTTATCAGAACATACAACTGTATGCAGATCTGTCCCAATTTACACTCCAGATGAGAAGGAAGCTGAGTACCGTGACCAAAGCCTTATCAAACCACAAGATAGTCTACAAATGGCGTCACCCTGCCACTATTCTAGTGACTCACAATGGCATTCCGCATACCATATCCACTATGGAAGGGGGCACCAAATTGCTACTGTCATGGGGCATCATTCCAGATCCTCCAAATGCTTACGCTGATCCACGGGGTAAACCTCCCCTGCCCCGCAGGAACCCCCGGAACAATCCTCATACTGATGACCACCACCCAGATAATTCGCGCTGATTCCATATGCCTGTTCCTGTCTACAGTAGCCCACCGTTTAATCCGGCTGGCTGCTCGTTATGCTCCATTTGTTGCACCACTGCTCCTTGAGCCTGAACTGTACCCCAAGTTTGCTCAGCATCAGGATATCCTCCGATTTGCTGATTGTTATTGATATTGTTTTACGTTAACCCTTTTCTTTTATTCTTTTGTTATTCTGACCACCCAGTGGATGGAGCTCTAGCAGAGATACTTTTCCGCACGCCAAGACTCTGATCTACTCACCACAAACTACACGTATCCAGATCCCAAGCACTCCGCTTCCTCAACCATCCTACCAGGAGATCTACCGCTTAGTGACAATCCGTTGAGACTACTTCTCCTAACTGTGAGTTGTATCTATACACCTTGCACACCTCTCACCACACCATGTCCTTTACCGTTCTGACCCTAAATGCTAAAGGTTTAAACCATCCGGTTAAACGTTCGTCCTTATGGAAATCAGCTGTATCGCTCAAATGCGACATCCTCTGCGTTCAAGAGACTCACTTTCAGCAGGACTCTCACCCCCGTTGCCAGAACCACCAATTCCCCCATGTTTTCACATCCTCATACAAGAAAAAGCAGAGGGGTGTTATGATAGCCGTCCGGAACACGGTAACTTTCCAACTACAGACACTCGTGGCTGATCCGGAGGGTCGCTATATCATTTTGGTCTGCTTGATTAATAATGTTCCATACACACTTGTTTCCTTGTATGCTCCGAATCAACGCCAAATGCCTTTTCTTAAATGTGTTATGAAAAAAGTTAAGACCCTTCAATCAGGGTATCTTTTAATGTGTGGTGATTTCAATCTTGTACCAGACAATGACTTAGATTCCACAGCATACACTAGGAGACACACATCTCCTCTGAACAGATTTATCTCCAACAGTGACCTATATGATGTGTGGAGGTGCTGTCACGCTAGCGAGAGAGACTACACTTTTCTCTCGCCGCGCCACAATACCTACTCACGCATAGATTTGTTCCTAACAGATAGGCCATTGCTACAACGGATCTCGGCCTCGGTGATCCACCCCACCACCTGGTCGGACCATGCCCCTGTTAGCATCTCCATAGATGCAACTACCCCACAATCTAACTCGTACCTTTGGCGAGTCAACAATGCCCTGATTAGGGATCCATCCACAACAACCCTCTTACATCAACGATTGGAGGAATACTTCTCCATAAACTCAAACTCCGTATCCGACCCGGGGGTGGTGTGGGCCGCCCACAAGGCCGTCATCAGGGGTGAGTTTATCCAATTAGGGGCTAGGATCAAAAAATCCAGAACGAAAAAAATTGACCAAATTACAGCTGAAATCGCCCTTCTTGACTCACAAAACAAATCTCGGCCCTCGCCCTTACTGCAAGCCACTATATTTAACCTAAGACACGAACTCCGTTTGCTCCTATTAGACTCCTTTGAGAGGGCGTGTACAAAGGTTAGGGCCACCACATATGCTACAGGGAACAAAGCGGGCAAGCTACTAGCCCTAAAGATAAAGGGGCGGAGGATCAAATCCAAAATCCCTTACATATATCACCCTCACACAAAAGAAAAACTAATGAAACCACAGGAGATAGCTAATGCTTTCAGTACTTACTATGCTGGATTATATAACATACGCGACGATCTCTCCACACACCAACCGACACCACAGGACATTGAGACCTTTTTAGGAAAGATTACCCTCCCTTCTTTATCTGACGACCAATTGAAATCTCTTAATTTACCCTTCTCAGAGACTGAACTGGACAGAGCTATAACCAATCTCCCCAACTCTAAATCCCCGGGACCTGATGGGTTCACTGGGGAATATTACAAGAAATTTCGACACATTCTGATCCCTACCCTCTGCGAAGTTTTTAATTCGGCCGCATCTAACTCATCATTCCCCTCTGACATGCTAAGAGCAGTAATTGTCACTCTCCCGAAAACCGGGCAAAGACCCAACCACTCCCCAAAACTTCCGCCCCATCTCTCTCCTGAATGTGGACGCTAAATTATATGCCAAGTTAATAGCGATTAGAATGAATGATATCCTTCCCACACTGATACACAGGGACCAATCGGGATTCACCAAAGGCCGGCAGGCTTCAGATGCCACAAGGCGAATGATCAATGTCATACACCAGGCGAATCTCTCAGGCACCCCCTCTGTACTCCTGTCCCTTGATGCTGAAAAAGCATTTGACAGAGTACATTGGGGGTTTCTATCCTCGGTCCTTTTGAAATTTGGCTTTACTGGACAGATTCATAGAGCAATCATGGCCCTTTATTCCAATCCCTCGGCCCAAGTATATTCAGCAGACTCGTTATCACCTCCCTTTGATATTACGAACGGAACTAGACAAGGTTGCCCCCTTTCCCCCCTAATTTTTAATTTACTGATGGAAACCCTGGCACAATCCATACGATCAAACCCGCTTATTACAGGTATCACTATGGGAAGCTGTGAACACAAGATCAGCCTATTCGCTGATGACGTCATACTAATACTATCTGAGCCATCCACATCACTCCCAGTGGTCCAACGAGAGCTAGCTTACTTTAGCAAAGTGTCCTACTATAAAATTAACGAATCTAAAAGTCATGTCTTAGACCTAGGAATCAACACCCCCACCAGATTATTGCTACAGGGCCAATTCCCGTTTACATGGGCTGATCTAAGCATCACCTATCTGGGTATCCAACTGACCAAATCACCCGAGCAGCTCTTCCACCAAAATTACGTCCCTTTCCGGAATAAACTTCAGGCCCAACTCCAACATTTGGGATCTCAAGAACTGTCTTGGACAGGCCGCTTAGCGGCGTTTAAAATGTTCCACTTGCCCCAACTCCTCTATCTTTTCAGGACTTTGCCAATCCCCATTCCCGTCCATTTTTTTAAATCACTCCAATCAATCTTATCTTCCTATATCTGGCAAGGCAAGAGGGCTAGATGTGCCCTTACCACCCTTGTTAAAACTCGTAAGGCGGGTGGCACGGGATACATAGACTTCCACCATTACTACCTAGCCTCGGTTCTCACCCAATCTAGAGAATGGTTCATGACCTCACCACGAACTACCTGGACACAGATGGAAACTGCCCTAGCACCTGGCAAGGGCCTTTCTCCATGGTTACTCTCCACCACTTCATCCACTAAGACCCCTTCATCAATATCTCCTACGATGCTAGCTACCATTAAGTCATGGCACAAATTTATCTCCTTAACCCACGACCACCCTGATAATGTTAAACTGAAAATCCCGATTGAGTCCCTGCAACACCACATAGACCTGATTTCCTACAAGCAGTGGCACGAACATGGTATACTCCATGTCAACGACATTCTGGTTGATGGAACCATTGAACCGTTCCCAATCCTGCAAAAAAAGTACAATCTCCCAGATAGCGACTTTTACCTCTATCTTAGAACCAAACACTTTTTATCTACATACCCCCACTGGGAACGCCACATAGATCGGTCCACTTGGCTCTTCCTACAAAACCCTTCCCCAAGGGTGAAGGGCATATCACTTTTCTATAATACTTTACAGCAGAAATCAATTTTCATAAAATCACCCCCCCTACTTAAATGGGAATCAGATCTTGGAAGCTCCTACTCAGATCAACAGTGGTCCAAAGCTTGCAAATCTGTTTACTCTGTTACCAGCTGCTCTACCCTTTGGGAACTATCCACAAAAATCATGTTAAGATGGTATCTGACCCCAGCAAAGCTGTCCAAATTTGGTGCATTGCAAAGTGACAGATGTTGGAGAAACTGTGGCTCCCAGGGGACCTTGCTACACACGCTCTGGAGTTGCCCCAAACTAGCACTATTCTGGTCGTCAACCTTCAAAATAATCTCAGAAACCTCCCACTTAATAGCTGACCCCCAACCTGACCTAGCCCTTCTATCGCTTGATCTAGATAAATTTCCTCATGAGTCGAGACACACTGTCCTGCATATTCTGTTATCAGCTAGACTGTCCATAACAAGAAAGTGGAAAAACCCCCTACCACCCACCATTGGGGAAGTTATACAAACTACTCACCTGCACTACACATACGAGACCACACTGGCGCTCCAGGATGCAAATAGAGATAATGCTCGTAAGAAATGGCTTAGGTGGACATCCTGGTACGATAAACATTGCCTAACTCCAATTGTCCTACCTTGAAATGACTGCCTGAACTACACTTGGAGGGGGACCATGCCGAGCCTTGGCCACAGTTTAGTCCCCACGTGGGGTGGCCGAGGCAAGAGCGGGTCCCACCCGCTAGAAGCAACCTCTGACCCCCACAAATAAGTCTCTCTACACTCTATCTATACATTCACACACTCTATCCTCTGGGTACAAATTAGTCAACCTGGTTACTGTTTTTGATATTAAGCTGTTTTATATAAGACGTTGTTCTACCGCCGCAATGTTCTTTGAATATATCTAAGATCTATTAGTCCTACCTCTTCGGAGGAAATGTAATGTTTGTCACTATGTGTAATTCAAAAACTCAATAAAAATCTATTGATCAAAAGTAGCAGTAAATAGCGGAGCTTTACCGCCACCGCACCTCCCGCCCCAGTGTGAATGGGGCCTTATTATAGCGATATTGCACAAATCCAAGCCGTGCCCACCACCCATGATGGGGCACGCTTCCTCATACCTCAACAACGGTGAGCTATACCTTTCACCAATGTAACACAATGGAGCACTCGACACCCTTCAGAAATGGGGCACTACCGTTACCAACACCCAAGCCATTTCTCTGCCTGATAGGGAGGGAGCTAGGCTTGACACCAACAACTGGAAACTAGGCCCCTTAACACCAGCCATGGGGCATTCCTCCTGTCCCCCCCACCATCCGAAGGCATTAGGCCATTCACCAACCATGGGTCACTCCTTGGCTCCCAACCATCTGCAGGCATTCGGCCACTCACCACCAACCATGGGGGCACTGGTTTCCCTCACCATCCGCAGGCATTAGGCCACTCAACACCAACCATCGGGCACTCCTCATCTTCCCCATCATCCGCAGGCATTAGGCAACTCACCACCAACCATGGGGGCACTGGTTTCCCTCACCATCCGCAGGCATTAGGCAACTCACCACCAACCATGGGGTACTCCTCATCTTCCCCATCATCGGCAGGCATTAGGCCAGGCTCCACCTACAGGCATTGCTTGCACCCCAGTGCCTAAACTATAGCCTAAGGGCCACACAAAGCACTTTAGTATAATTTGGGCCCCTCATTCCCGTTCAGGCTGCAGTTTCTTGCAATCCTCAAACATTGCAGATTCTGTACATTATGTGTTGCCCTTAGGTGATGTCAGGTGCCACATTTGAAACCCCCTATAGATCATACCTGCACAACCACTGCCTTAAACCCTCCATCCCAGGCTTTCTACTTACTGATTATGGCCCGGCCCCACCTAAAGTCGACAGAACAGCGGTGTCCCCTTGTTTGGGAGGACCCTGCATTGCCATCAAGCAAAATATCCCCAACAAGCAGAGTTTTTAAGTGGTCAGAGAAGTGGGTGCCTGGCGGTCCTCAGACCGGCCCCTGTCCTCGCAGCACGCCATCTTGTAACGGCGGATAGTACACGTCCAGGGAAGGAGCGAACACGGTTTACGGTCCCGGGAATGGCGGAGCTCGCTCTCCCTCCCCGGTGAGACACCCAGAGCCCCCCCCCTCCTAGAAATAACGGGCCCGGGTGCTCACCGAAAGAGTTGAGGTTCTGAATAGAGGACATGCGATATTATTACGAGCACGGAGTGCAGAGGAAATGTCTGGCGGCGGCCGCTGAAGGAGCGAAGAGAGAGCGGAGTCCGGTGGGCTGGACGGAGTGGCTGTCTCGGGACGTTGGAAGATCACAAGAGAACTCAGCGGGGTCACCTGAGGCGGCAATGCCAAAGCAACGAGCCTCCTTCACCAACGTCTCACTAGGCCTACCGGAGCCTCAGTCTGCTCGCTTACGGAGTAGAATAAGATGGCCGAGTTGCGGCTTTTGAGGTTCTTGCTCAGCCGCCGATCACGTGACACCCCCGCCCCGCGTACGGCTTTCTGGGAGTTGTAGGAGGTATCGGCCTTACGCGCCTGTAGAAGAAAAGGCGCGGTCAGGAGCTAGCTACACTACACTTCCCATCATGCACAGCGGCACCTGTAGACTTGAAGAGGGCGTGGTGGACGTTACTAGGAGAGGAGTTGTTGCTGTAGAGCGGAGTTTTGTTTGTTGCTGGGATTGTTTTGATGGGGTGTAGTTGGGTGGTGTGGGCGCCATTTTATTTTAGTCTGGTCACTGCTGGGTGGTGAAGAGATCTGCAACAGTATGAATTCGGGACATGGGTATGGTTAGGAAGGAATGTATGGTAAAGCTGTAGTTTACAGGACCAAACACATTATTTCCCTATGACAGTGTACAACCCATGTCATTCATATCTCCGATGACCAGCCGAGCCCATTTGTAGTGCTGAAGGGGTTAACCGTAGTGGGAAGGACTTGGGGTGTTCGCTCACCTCCACTTTTCACACCCCTCATACTGTTTTTGCCCACAGTAGCAAGGGCGCTGCCCACTCTATACATGGTTGATAATTGTCCACACTCCGCAGCCACCCCCTATTTATGCCTCCGGCCCCTTTCGAGATGCCGGGCGTCTAAATTACAGCGGCAGGGGTATTTTTTTTTTAAGCACCTGATTAGAGCCATAGGCTTCAAAATAGAGTGGGCACAGAGCATTGCATTGCTTGGAGCTCACCCATGTGTGTTAAAAAATGTATCGCCCCCTTGCTTTCGGCGTGGGCACTACGCTAAAGTTAGTTGGAATGGGAGAGTTACATTGCTCCCATTTGTGATTTATCTAAATTATGACTTCTGTTACTCCTAAAAGGTCTCTTGGGTCAGTCTGTATTCTAGGGATGTGGTATCATCTCTGGCCAGCAGTTGGCGCCAGAGGGGTTTCTGGCAAAGCAAGTCTTCCCCAGCAGCCAATTGGAGGAGTTCCTCCCTCGCGGGGCATGCTGGGGAAGGGTATATCTGTGACAGGTGTCATGTGTTCTAAAATCTTCACGGGGTTCCCGGTTCCAGGTGCGCGCATCCATGGACCCCGCCGGCGTGGCCCACCTGGCCAAGCTTACAGGCTTCACCGAGCCTCAACCGGAGGCGAAAGGGGACCCCAGTGACTTACTGGGTTCCCACTTCTATCGAATGGATCCCAGACTGAGTGCCGTGCGATTGGGGAATCGGTTTGAGGGGAACCCAGAGGCAGGTTGTCCACAGGGCCCGAATGAACCAATCGGGGATCCGGTGACCGGGATGCTGACAGGTACGCTTTACTGTCTCCCGGTGACCTGTGCTAGAATTTACTGGGAGGATTCGCTCTGTTCATTCACCTAATTTCATCTAAAGCAATTGGCCTGTGACAGAGGCTCTAGAGCCAGGTATGTGTGAAAGACCTGTTCCTCCCAGAAATCTAAAGTGACACCTTGGCTGGCAGGTTAGAGAAAGAAAACCTGTTCGTGGGCTAGGGCTGCGCATCTTCACCGGTCTCACGATTCGATGCGATTACGATTATCAAGTCCACGATTCGATTCCGCAATGCATCACGATTGCAGCGCAAGTGCGCATGGCTCTCCCCTCAAAATACTAAAGGAGATGATCAGAGACTGCAGATGTGCTACAGGAGATGATCAGAGACTGCAGACATGCTACAGGAGATGGTCAGAGACTGCAGACATGCTACAGGAGATGGTCAGAGACTGCAGACATGCTACAGGAGATGGTCAGAGACTGCAGACATGCTACAGGAGATGGTCAGAGACTGCAGACATGCTACAGGAGATGATCAGAGACTGCAGACATGCTACAGGAGATGATCAGAGACTGCAGACATGCTACAGGAGATGATCAGAGACTGCAGACATGCTACAGGAGATGATCAGAGACTGCAGACATGCTACAGGAGATGATCAAAGACTGCAGACATGCTACAGGAGATGATCAGAGACTGCAGACATAGTACAGGAGATGATCAGAGACTGCAGACATGGTTCAGGAGATGATCAGAGACTGCAGACATGGTACAGGAGATGATCAGAGACTGCAGACATGGTGCAGGAGATGATCAGAGACTGCAGACATGGTGCAGGAGATGATCAGAGACTGCAGACATGGTACAGGAGATGATCAGAGACTGCAGACATGGTACAGGAGATGATCAGGAAGAGCGACATTTATTGCTTTTCAAAGTGTTGTCAGTGAGAGCCCCTCACCCCGGTACCTGTAGAATTTACCTTACCTTTTAAATTTATTTATGAGCTGTTTAAATTACTGGATACTTCACACTCACTGCCAAATATTTCACATTAATGAGCAATGTGTCCTACTTTATTTGACATCCACGGAAAGATATAACATGCATATTATAGTTTTGTGAAACATATGTGTCACATCGTTTTCAATTTTCTATACAGATTTACATTTAGGAAAAAAAACAGCATGTGTTACATTCTAGAATTCCCTTTACCGAGTGGAAAAATAACACAAAAAAACCCCCCATTAAAGCCATTAAAGGCTTGACTCTGACCCAATACAAAGTACTTGACTCTGAACTTTTCACAAAATCAACTAAACTGACTTTGGGGTGGGGTGTGCATAAGAGGACTCGGTTACCAATGGATTTTTGTAAGTGAGAGCCCCTCACCCCGGTACCTTTAGAGCGGGAAACCTGGTTGTGTACACAGGCTGCGCTCCTCCCGCCTCTATCCCTCTCCTTTCCTCCTCAGATCATCCAGTACGACCCTCTCTGCTCTCGGGAACTCCATCCAGGGATCACTGGGGGTGGGAACACGTGAGGACAGGACAGGAGGCCTGGAGCGCGTACAGGCGGACACGCCCACATCACTATCTGGACCTCTGAGCAGAGTAGCTGTACAATCAGGTCCTGTGGGAGGAGCTGTGCGAGTCATCCAATCACTGCCCACTGACGTGAGAGCTCAGAGCAAAGAGGAGAGAGGCGAGCGGCATACAAACACTAGGAAATTAGGTAACGGCTGCACGGAGCACTCTCCTGGGAGGGGGCGGGGCTAGACATCGATTATTACGATCGCATGCATCGGTGCCGAATCGGGAACACCCGAATCGCGATGCACTGATGCAGCGATTCAATTTGACACCCCTATCGTCGGCACTTCACTCACTCAGGCAGGAGTGGCAACGAGTTTACAAATTGGTACTGCTAAGGGCAGGCTTGCCTGTTCATATCCAGGCCTGACACCGCAAGTTCTCTTCTTCTTTCATCAACCTTTCTTCTCCTTCCTAACTGAAGTTGATGTTGGCTGTGTTGGCCTGGAAATAAAGCATTGGAAAAACCTTTATTTACTGTCTGGACCTCCGCTCACTACTTTGTTCCTGCATCACACCCCTAGACAACGCTAGGGTAACTTAATGTGCCGATCCCAACAATCAATCAGCGGCTCTTTCGGGGGTAGCGCTACAGAAAAACAAATTAATTAATATTCACTTTTATAACACTGAATCGCTTCCGCCAATCAGGAAGTTCAGGTCTGTTCCTCAATTACCTATTGGCTGATAGGTCAGGCGATCTTATTGGACGCCTAAGAGGAGAGGATAAGATGAACGGCAGAAGCTGTTGTGATCTCAGAAGAGAAGAGGACACAGGTCTCCTGTGTCTAGATGCCCATCTGCAGCCTGATCCCCCTGCCCGATGTGCCTGCCAAGGGGGTAAGTGTCGGTGGACCGGCAGACAGCACGGGGGGGGGGTGGTTGTTTGCAACCCTCCCAATCAAAAAAACATCAGCTGCCGCAATGCAACATGTTCTGTGAATGGAGGACTAGACCCTTTCCTTTGCCCTCTCCTCCTTCATTCCAGGGCCGTCTTTAATGTTGGCTGGACCCTGGGCAAAAAAATTCTTGGGGCCCACCCATGAAATTTTGTTCTCCACCTACTCTGAGACATAAAATTAATATCAGCTAGACTTAAAATCAGTTTACTGTATCAGATCAGGCAGTAATTGCAATTGGTTGCCAGAAGTTACAGCATATCATTACCACTTACTGACTGGTTGCTAGAGGTTAAAGCACATGATTTCTTCTGGTTGGTTGGTTGGTTGCTAGAGATTACCGTACAGTAATACTGCTCACTGATTTGTTGCTAGAGGTTATAGCACATAATCTCTTCACTGCAGAGGGGCATGATATACATATGCATGCTCCCGTTATTTACATATGAATGACGATTATATACATGTAAACACAGGGTCTGCAGATGAGTCACCTGTTCACAACAATAGGGCAGAGCTGGGCAGCATTTGTAGCAGCACTTCACACTGAGCTATCAGGACTAAAACTTCAAGGGACAAGGGAATATAAACAGGGATAGTTGGAAAGTATAAGGCAGCTGCTTTGGGCCCCACAACAATGACAGGGCCCAGGGCAGCTGTCCCTTTTGCCCTGCCTTAAAGATGGCCCTACTTCATTTATATAACATGTTGCATTGTGAAGCAATAATATTACGAAATCTGTGAAGGGGTGGACAAGTGAGCTCTTCAAGCCCTAACCCCAGCAGCATCAGAAAATTATCAAGCTGGATGGTGTACAGCAGTATGACGACCTGCTTTACATGGGCTTTACCTTGTATTAGAGCAGTGAGAACAGCAAGCTTTGTTGAAGCATTTACTTCAGTTTGTTAAAGCATAGTTCCCCGCAAAAGTCTCCCCCCACATTTGGCACCTTCCGGGGGGGGACCTGTTTTAGACCTCGCTGTGGTGAGGTATGTCAAAGGTCCAGCTCACCCCTCCTTCCCTCGCCGCCAGGTCAGTAAGAGAGTGCAGTGCGCGTCGCACACGCGCAGTAGGGACCTACCAGTGGAGCCGCAATGCTTCACTGCTGGGTTCCCACTAAAAATAGTGCCTGTAAAGTGCCTTTCCTGTCACTCCAGTGTGAAAGCTTGAGTGCTTTCCTCGTACACCGCTCGGGCGGCCGACATCTTTCCCGGGGGTAACTTCCGGGGATTGTGACTCCGGCCCTGTGATTGGCCAGAGCCACGGTGGACGTCACTCCCACGCATACGCACAGAAGCTGCCAGTCACGGCACGGCCTCCTTTAGAATCGGCAAAATTGCCATTGCTAAAGTGCGAATGCGCCTTTGTCTACAGTGCATGCGCCGTAGACATCCGCCCCCATGAATTTGGTAAATATCTCCTAAACAGTGGCTTACCTGTAGGTCAAAGTGGTCTGTAAAGGGTTTACAACCACTTTAAACCTGTACCCTACTTACCTGATACTGGGGTTTATTTACTAAAGCTGGAGAGTGCCAAATCAGGCTTACTTCTGCATAGAAAGCTTCCAGGTTTTATTGCCAAAGCTTAATTGAGCAAGCTGGGGTTAGAAGCTCATTGGCTACCATGTACAACTGCATCCGATTCTGAGTGAACCAGCTTTAGTAAATCTACTCCACTACTCACCTAGCCAGTATATCTAGTGTTAAGCTGCTGGGATCCTCCTCTCTGCAGCCATGGGGTAGCCATATTGCCCGTGACAGCTGCCAGCTCTCCTGAATATAGTTGTGGCTAGGCCCACCCCCTCTTTCTTACCGAATGGTACTGCACATTATGCATTCGCAGGAGGCACTGGGCACTGCGTCATTTGCCTAGGCAAATTATGGAAGTTGGAGAGGGCTGGGCCTTTTAAACCAGAAAAAAATAGTAAATAAAAAAAAAAAGTAAGGCAAAAACGAATTTAGGCTGACCATACACAGTTCAAATCTCAGTTCCTAAGTATGAATGAAAAATAAAAAAATGATTTCTCTATCCACATAAACAAGGTGTATGGAGGAATCCCCCCTGCTGGGACATGGTATTCTGACACTACACCAGAATACACTGTTCAACAGCTGACTGGCTTTCCAAAAGATGCGGCGTTGCACCGATTAGGACGGTGTCATTGCCGGCAAATGCCGCCGATATGATATGCGAATTGACATGTGAAATCGCATCTCAAATCGTACAATATCGTACCCTGTGTGAACCTGGGCTAAACGTTAATGCTCTGTTTAACCAATTAAGGACAGAGCCTCTTTCTGAGATTCGTTGTTTACAAGGTAAAAACTATTTTTTTTTGCTAGAAAATTACATAGAAAAAAATGTATGTTGTTTGGGGGTTCTAACACCCTAGAGAATAAAATGGTGGTCGTTGCAATACTTTGTCACACCATATTTGCGCAGCGGTCTTACAAGCACACTTTTTTGGGAAAAATACACTTTTTTGAATAAAAAAATAAGACAACAGTAAAGTTAGCCCAATTTTTTTTATAATGTGAAAGATAATGTTACGCTGAGTAAATTGATACCCAACATGTCACGCTTCAAAATTGCACCCGCTCGTGGAATGGCGACTTTTACCCTTAAAAAATCTCCATAGGCGACGTTTAAAGGATTCTACAGGTTGCATGTTTTGAGTTACAGAGGAGGTCTAGGGCTAGAATTATTCCTCTCACTCTACCGATCGTGGCTATACCTCACATGTGTGGTTTGAACGCCGTTTTCATATGCAGGTGCTACTCAAGTATGCGTTCACTTCTGCACGCAAGCTCAGCGGAACGGGGCTCGTTTAAAAAAAAATATATATTTATTATTATTTTACCTTTTATTTTTACACTATTCTTTAACCACTTGCTTACTGAGCACTTAAAGCGGATGTCCGCTCAAAAAAAAATATTAAAAGCCAGCAGCTACAAATACTGCAGCTGCTGACTTTTAATATTAGGACACTTACCTGTCCTGGATTCCAGTGCCGTCCGCAGCAGAGGACGGCGCTCCCCCTGCCATCCACTGTGAGGGAACCAGGAAGTGAAGCGCTCTGGCTTCACTGCCCGGTTCCCAACGGCGCATGCGTGAGTCGCTCTGCGCCCGCCGATTGTCTCCCGCTATGTGCTGGGAGCCGAGTGTTCCCAGCACACAACGGGGGGGCGACGGGAGGTGACGACATGCCTGCATTCTGCCCGAGAATGCTGGGCCGGAATTGGGTGCAAATACCTGTCTTTAGATAGGTATCTGCACCCCCCTGAAAGGTGTCAAATGTGACACCGGAGGGGGGGAGGGTTCCACTTTAGGGTGGAGCTCCGCTTTAACCCCCCTCCTGCCCAGACCAATTTTCACACAAATAGAGCTTTCTTTTGGTAGTATTTGATCACCTCTGGGGTTTTTTTTTTTTTTGCTAAACAAACAAAAAAAGATGGAAAATTTGGTAATATTTTATATTTTGTAAAAAAAATTTGCACACAGGTAATTTTTCTCCTTCATTGATATGCGTGATGAGGCGGCACTGGTAGGCACATATAAGGCGGCTATGAACCCAGCCTAGAGGTCCGTCTGGCAAAATCTCTCAGATCCTCTACTGCTCATATTTTCTATTAAATTAATATTGGATTACGCTATGTTCGTCCCTTTTTTCCTTTTTTTTCGCTTGGCTGTGTTCAACATCTCCCTGTGCTGTAGAGGATCTCAGAGATTTTGGGGTGAAGACATTTTGCCAGACGGAACTCTAGGCTGGGTTCATAGTCATATGCTCACAGAAGATCTCAATTGGCGACGTAAGTACAAATGTGCGCCGTCTTATCTACGTGCCGACCCACAAACTAAGATACGCCTAAAAATAGGCTTCATCCCACCAACGTAACTTTCCTACGCTGGCGTAGAGTGGGCGCATATTTACGCTGGACGCATGTGGCGCTCCCAATGATTTTCGATTCAAATATGCAAATTAGGGAAATACAGCAAACTTGGGCCCTGCGCATAATATACGCGGTTTGCGTAAGTCGTACATCCGGCGTAAAGTTATTCCCCATATATGAGGCGCAACCCATGCAAAGGTATGGGCCAGGGAACACAAGCCGTCAAATTTTACGTAGTTTACATTGTGCATGAATATGGCTGGGCGTAGGTTACATTCACACCGTAGGCAGTGATCCGACGTATCTTAGGCAGTTGTTTCGACGTGATTGTGATCATGCACACTGGGATGCGGCCATGACACGACGCATGGGCAGTTCGCTCTAAGTACTTGTCTGGCACTCGGCCCATCATTTACATGGGTTCACGCCTTATTTGCATGGCTCATGCCCACTTCCAACTACGTTGCCTTACGCCTTAGAAACCCAGCGTAGTTTTGAGAGCAAGTGCTTTGTAAATTCTGTACTTGCCTCTCTGCACTGCATCGGTGTAGCGTAAAGAAGATACGATACGGCGGCATTAATATGCGCCGATGTCTGTGAATCCGGGCCTATATCTGGTTCAGCTTTCTTCCAAAAAGGTATGTATATTATTTTTTTCTTTACAGGGATAGAGAAGTTAGTGTTAAGCCTCGGACACACGCTCAGTTTTCTCGGCAAGAACCAGCAAGAAAACTGCTGGCAGAGTAAACCGAGCGTGTGTTTGAGGCTTAGGCGGCGTACACACGGCCGAGGTTCTCGCTGAAAACCAGCGAGAACCTCGCTGGAATGTGCATTCCAGCGAGGACCTCGACCGTGTGTACGGTCTCGGCGAGCTTCCCGTCGGGAAGCCCGTCGAGCAGAAATAGAGAGCACGCTCTCTATTTCCTCGACGGCCCGCCTGGAAGAATGGCTGGTTGCCATTCCCGACGGGCGGTTCGCCGATTTCGACGGCCGGCAGGGAACCTCGACGGGCGGAACGATGTGTTCTGCCCGTCGAGATTCCCTGCCGTGTGTACGCCGCCTCACAGGTTTCTCGTCTGGAAATCTGGCTAGAATCTTAACGAGAAAAATAGAGATCCTGCTCTCTATTTTCTCGTTGAGATTCTTGTTGGCCTGTTTCCCAACGAGAAACCCAGAGAGTGTGTATATTTGCCTATCGCCGTGGAAACCTGCGCATGCTCGAAAATTTGACGCATACGCGGTAGCTTCCACGGCATAGGTAGGATGAAGCAAGATGGCATCGAATGTGACGAGCACATGTTCGTCGTACATGATGACATCACAGCATTCTTGACTTTTAACCACTTCAATACCGGGCTTTTATACTAAGGTGACCAGATTTTTTAAATGAAATCCGGGGACATATTTTTTCTTTACTAGTAATGGCAACAATCAGCGACTCTCTGCCCGTTGCAGCCCGCCTCACAGCCTCTCAAGTCTCAGGCCCTTTACACACGAGGAGACATGTCTGATGAGATAGGTCCGATGGACCATTTTCATCGGACATGTCTCCAGGGATATTTTGGTCTGATGTGTGTACACACCATCAGACTAAAATCCCCGTGGACAGAGAACCCGGTGACGTATAACACACCGACATGCTCAAACAAGGAAGTTCAATGCTTCCATGCATGCGTCAAATCAATTCGACGCATTCGCAGGATTTCGGTCCGATGGTTGGGCATACTAACCATCGGACATGTCCGATGGACAGGTTTCCAGCGGACAAGATTCTAAGCATGCTTAGAAACTTTTGTCTCCTGGAAACCTGTCCGCTAGGCCGTACACACGATCAAACATGTCCGCTGACCAGTTTCAGCGGACATGTCTCCTCGTGTGTACACGACCTCACTCTGCGGGCCCGGCTACTACTGGATGGGGAGCGGAGGAAGATCACTCCGCCAGGGAAGGCAAGGAGATAGGCAGGTGGCTGGCCAAGATTTGAGCCGAGGCAGAAGTACATGTGAGCGAAGCTGAATGGGCATGCGCCTGAAACTGAAGAAATATTCCCTCCGCTCTGTCCAGCACATGATCATCAGAAAGGGGCACAGATAATGGGAAAAATACAAACCCCTATGCTAGTAGACACGGCGGAGGGGGTGTAATTCTAATTTTTTTAATTTTATTTCTGCACTGATTGTCTTTGAATTTGCCCCTGCCCCCTATTAAATCCAATCTGGGGACAAAACCAGGGACAGACTTGGTCCAGGGACAGTGTCCTCAATCAGGGGACTGTCCCCTGAAACTGGGGATGTCTGGTCACCCTATTTTATACCACCTCCATACCGGGCCTATTCTGACACTTCTCTCCTACATGTAATAATCATCATTCTTTTGCTAGAAAATTACACAGTACCCCCAAACATTATATATGTTTTTTTAGCAGACACCCTAGGGAATAAAACGACGGTCATTGCAACGTTTTATCTTGCACGGTATTTACGCAATCATTTTTCAAACGCCTTTTTTTTTGTAAAAAAAATTGTTTCATGAATTAAAAAAATAACAAAACAGTAAAGTTAGCCCAATTTTTTTGTATTATGTGAAAGATTATGTTACACCGAGTAAATAGATACCCAACATGTCACGCTTTAATTATGCGCACACTCATGGAATGGCGCCAAACTTCGGTACTTAAAAATCTCCATAAGCAACACTTTATTTATTTTTTACAGGTTTAGATTTACAGAGGAGTTCTAGTGCTAGATTCGTTGCTGTCACTCTAACGCACACAGCGATACCTCACTTACGTGGTTTAAATGGCGTTTACATATGTCGGCGGGACTTATGTGTGCGTTCGCTTCTGCACACGAGCTATCGGGGACAGGGGCGTTTTAATTTTTATTTTTTTATTTTTTTTACTTATTTTTTATTTATTTTTTTTCCACTTTTATTCCTATTACAAGGAATGTAAACATCCCTTGTAATAGGAAATGTGTGTGACAGGTCCTCTTTAAAGGGAGATCTGGGGTCAATAAGACCTCACATCTCTCCTCCAGGCTGGAAACCATGAGATCGGTAAAAAAAATTCACCGATCTCATGAATGGTTGCTTACAGCCGCAATCGTGGCTTTGTTTATTATGGGGACCCGGGCGTGACGTCATCACATCGCGCCCGGGTCCTCCGATGGTCATAGAGATGACTGGTGACCATCTGGTCACCAGTCATCTCTATGCTTCCTGCCGATGCCGACGATTCGTTCTCCGGGCCCCCAAAGGCACGGGAGAGCCCGGAGAAGCACCGGATGGCGGCGGGAGGGGGGATGTAACCTCCCGCAGCCTGTAAGAAGGATCAAGCGGCGGAACCGCCAATATGATCGTTCTTATGTCGTGCAGAATCGCCGGCTGAAGAAGAGGATATCTGGATGATGCCTCTGGCTGCAGGCATCATTCAGATATCCACCCGCAAAGCCCAGGCCGTCAATTGACGACCACTTAGGATGGGAGATCCCATCTCTAGCCGTCAATTGTATATGGGTATTGAAGTGGTTAAGAGAACCGCGGTTCTTTTGAAAGGTCTGTGTGTACACTCGGGCGGCAAGAGATTCTTGCCCGTGTGTACGAGGCCTTAGATCTGTGGTGTCTATAGATGCAGGGATTTTAGTTTTTGCATGGACTTCCACTTTAAGCATTGTCAATAAAACCTTGAAGCTGATTGGTTACCATGCACAGCTTCACCATATTCTGTGTGAATCAGTTTTAGTAAATCTCCCAGTATGTGCTTATGCATGTCCTAAATAAGTAACTCAAAATATATTACAGCTGAGGAGGGGATATGCAACACTGAGGGAAATTTATAGCTTTGAGAGTAGTCTTTTGCTCATATAGCAGCTAAAGTTTTTCCATTTTTTGGATAACGTAATGGAGGGTTATAACCACGGCCATGTTTGTTTTTGACATCTGTCCCTTCACCTGTCTAATACCAAAAACAGGAAGTAGGATGGAATCCTTTCAAAGTGAGGAAATTCCTGATTTTCCGATCTCTTACTGTTCTGGGGACAACCCAAAATGTGGGATTTGTTTTATTTATTTGTTACTTTCAATATCAATGATAAAGGTAAGCATGTCAACTATAGAAAGTGGATTTCTCTAATGAGGCCACAAACAACAATAAAACTTGAACTGACAACACCTGAGGCCGTGTACACACGTACGAGTACCTCGTCGGGCTAAACCCATCGTTCCGCCCGACGAGGTTCGTCGACCAGGCTGTCGAAAAGGCGTCGAGCCATTAGTCCCGATGGCCCGTTGAGGAAATAGAGAACCTGCTCTCTATTTTGGCTTGACGCCTCGCTTGTCAGTTGGCTCGGCGAAAATTTACACACGATCGAGCTTCTCGGCAGAATATGGATCCCAGCGAGCTTCTCGCTGGATTCTCCCGAGAAGCTCGGTCGTGTGTACGCCGCCTGACAGGTGTTCCAATACCTTTAGTTATACTTTAATAGGGCAAGTGTAGAGGGCTGGGGTAACTCAGAATGAACAGGTAGGGTGCTAGTTTACTATATTTAAACCCCTTTCACACTGAAGCCATTTTAGCATTTAAAATAGCACATGAAAAGCATCTCTCAAGCCTCCCCAGTGTGAAAGCCCAGGTGCTTTCACACTGGGGTGGTGCGCTTTCAGGACTGAAAAAAAAGTCCTGCAAGAGGCTTCTTTGGGGCGATGCTGGACTGCTGTATACACCACTCCTAAACCACCCCTGCCATTGAAATCAATGCTACAAGTGACTCCCATAGCTTGCCTTAAACTACAGAGGAGCAAAGGATCATGGGACATATAGTTTTAGGACTGGTAAAGTAAAGAAAGGAAGTCAGAGAACTCTGAAATTCAGCCAGGAGGAGTGACATCACAGACACAGAAACTTTCTTTCTACTGCTAAAGTAGGTAAGTTACATATAAGATGTCACTGGGGTTGTGATTCTTTTACATGCACAATGCCTTTGTTGTTTTGGTGCGGAAAAGCTAGTTTGTAAATGATTTGAGTAACAGTGCACTAAAAGGGTGTGAGTTTAGGGCAGGACCCGAAAATGTTGTCCCAACGTCTTCATGGCATTTCCAGCATAGAGTGCAGACCATGGGAAAGACTTTATAGTTTGTTTCTTGGTATTTTTTGACTAAAATGACCTTGTGGGCAAATGTATGGTTCAGGAAATCTAATACAAAAAATTGGGTGCTTATACATGCTTGCTGCCTTTGGCTAAAATCTTAATTTGTGGCATCATCCATGACAATCAATGTAGTCTATATTCTATTGATGTAGACTCTTTGATTAATTGATTTCCTGACACAATTTCTCAGGGTTAGCCATTTCTGTCGGTCGATTCTAAATTAAATGAGAGCAGACAAAAAGTTTCACATCTTTACCTTTTCAACGTGGTCAGCCAAAGAGACCGAGGAGCCCCCAGCTCCTGGTTTATTAAAACATACAAGCTTACAGGAAATGCATTTCATTGGTCAACCCATACATGTCACACCCATCTCCCCCATCCAGTTCACCCACCCCCTTGTATGGCATGAGAATCCTCATTGGTCAGTTCATACAGGCATAAGAAAAGTCAATTGTCAGCTCCTTCGATAAGTTCTCTCTTGGTCACGAGACACACATTCCTGGGATGAAAACAGGATGTGGGGGAAGGGTGTCAGTTTCTCTTGAAAAATCCATCTGTATGTGCACACAAGCCTCAGAGTGAAGGGGGAGGGGGGGGGGGTTGAAGTTCTGAACACATTTGAAATATAATGGAGCTTCAAAATAACATCTGCTCTCATCTTCAATCTTTTGTCCTATATTGATGAGTTATAACTTCTTTGCCTTCATTTCAAACAGATGTGTAGTCGTATCTTTAGAATAATATCTGGACAAATATTTTCAAGGAATATACACACTTCATTTCAAATGGTAACTTTTACAAGGTAATATCTGCTTCTTCATATTTTCAATGCTGGGTTCATAACTTTTACAAAACAATATCTGATGAATCTTATCAAGGAAAATAAGCAGTATTGATCATTCCCATAAATACATAATAACTCCAAAGATCAAGCAATAAAAAGGAAACAAACGATATAATGAATGAAAAGGCAACATCTGAGTGGCTCTATTCATAACACAAAAAAATTCACTTTATTTCACATCTACCACAGTATGGGAAGGAACTACAGCTTTTTTTTTTAACCCTTTCAAATACTATATTAATGCATCAACACGTATTTGTTTCCTTGCAACTTGATTTACATACATGGTTTTTATTTGTCAGCTTCAAGACATGGCATGTTTTACAAGTATTGCTTCATTATCAAAACATATTGGTATACAGCACAGGTGTCAAACACAAGGCCAGCGGGCCAAATCCGGCCCTCCAGACCATTTCATGTGGCCCTTGCCCTCCTGGTCCTTCTCAAGACCCTTACTTCCTGCTTTTAAGCTATGCATCCAGCTTCTTCCCAGCAGCAGCTTAAGGAAAGGGGGTGCACTGCGATGTAAGGGAGAGTGGGGGACTCAACTTCTGATGGTGGGGGGGCTCTTAACGTCTACTGTAAGGGGAGGGGATGCGCTGGACATCTAATCTTACAGAATCTTACAGGCCCACAATGAAATTGAGTATTACACCCTTGGTATACAGTATATAATTCTGTACTACACACATTTCTTATTTTTCTTTTCACTATGTCAAGAGACAACAAACCTACAATGCCAGGGGTTTACCACACACACCTGCACCACAAATGGCTCAGTAATAGGTGTTGCCATAATACCAGCATCACAATAACAGGTTTATTTTAGGCATTGATTTGGCATTGTATATTACAGAATCTCTTGTACGAACAATTGAAGCCCTAGCAGATAAGCTTTGTTTTGTTTTGTTTTTTGTAATAATTTCATGGCTAAAAATTAAATGCCAGGCTGAAAGAAAACATATTTATAGCCAAATGAGTTGTTCAGTATACAGGGAATGGATACATGGGTCCCAACTATCCTTAAAGGGGTTGTAAAGGTTAGTTTTTTATTTTCTAAATAGGTTACTTTAAAGGGGTGTTCCAGCCAAAAAATGTGTTTATTAAAAGTCAGCAGCTACAAAAAGTGTAGCTGCTAGCTTTTAATAAACACTCACTTACCTGCTCCTGCGTTCCAGCGACGCACCGACTGGGGCTCCGCTCCTCTCCCCCCCTCCCCGGCCGGCGTCTCCATCCCGACTGTGGGCACCCAGCCGTGACAGCCTTCGGCTTCACGGCCGGGCACCCACTGCGCATGCGCGAGCCGCACTGCGCTCGCCGCTGATTGGAGAGTCGATCACATGGGACCTGTCAGTGTCCCATGTGATCGCCTACAGGGAGGGGCTGGTGTAGGCGATTAAGGCTTAATCGCCTAACCAGCCCCTCGGCGGAAGCAGGAAGTGGGACAGGAAGTCCCACTCCTACTGAAGCCCCCACTCCCACCCCAAAAAAAATTACATGCCAAATGTGGCATGTAAGGGGGTGAGGAGTGGAACAAGAGGAAGTTCCAAATTTGGGTGGAACTCCTCTTTAAGCTAGTGCATTGTTGGTTCACTTACCTTTTCCTTCGATTTCCCTTCTAAATGTTTTTTTTTCTTTGTCTGAATTTCTCACTTCCTGTTCCTCCTCAGTAAGGTGTTCAGTAAGCTGTTCTAAATAACTTTCCACCACTGGGATGATGGTGGAAAACTTACTGAGGAGAAACAGGAAGTGAGAAATTTAAACAAAGAAAAAAAACATTTAGAAGGAAAATCAAAGGAAAAGGTAAGTGAACCAACAATGCACTAGCTTAACCGCTTGCCGACTGCCCAAAGTAGTTTTATGGCGGCAGGTCGGCTCGGCTGCGCAAAATCCGTAATATAACGTGAATTTGCATTTAAGCCACTAGGGGCACTGATCGCTATAAAAATGGTCCCAAAAATGTGTCAAAAGTGTCCGGACCATAAGGTCACAGTACCGATAAAAATCGCAGATCGCCGCCATTACTAGTAACAAAAAAAATATTAATAAAAAATGCCATAAAACGTTCCCCTATTTTGGAGAAGCTATAACTTTTGCGCAAACCAATCAATAAACGCTTGTTGCGATTTTTTTATGAAAAATATGTAGAAGAATACGTATCGGCCTAAACTGAGGAAAAAAATATTTTTTTATATATTTTTGGGGATATTTATTACAACAAAAATTAAAAAAATATAATTTTTTTTCAAAAATTATAGTTTATAGCAAAAAAAAAAAAAGGACACCAATTTTGTTGTTTGGGAGCCACGTGGCACAGTGCCGAATCGCAAAAAGTGGCCCGATCATTGGCCAGCAAAATGGTCCGTGGGCTGAAGTGGTTTGAGAGAATGTCCCTCTTTTTGGTCAACTGTATACAATTTGTACTATTGTACAACTAAAAGTGCTGTTATGCTGCACTAAACCTTTTTATCCAATCTCTACATACTGCTTTTTATTTTTGGAAAGGAATTATGAAGGAAAAATAGAGGTAAAAAAAGCACCTGTGTGGTTAAACCAATCATTTTCCAAATGTTAGATTTTTATGGTCCATGTAAATGTAGTCCATGACAGGGTTGTGTGCTAAATGGTGTCCTTCTTTATTAATTTTCAGAAAGTTGTGAAACATATACTGTAGATGCTCTTTTTTTCGTAAAAAGCTATGTGCTGAAAAGTCACACAATCTAAATTTCTATATTGTATACTTCAAGTTCCTAACTCTGGTAGAAGAACCACCAAGCAGGGGGGGGGGGGGATATAAATGCACAGGCACCAAACAATGTAACAGTATTTTTTTTAGACCAGTTAATTATGCAAAGATTTAAAATATTTCCAAAAAGTGATAACTACTGTCATGCGTTGAAGACTCTTACAGTAATTTCATCAGCATGCCACTAGATGTCCTTCTTTTCTTAATCATAATTATAGCAGCATGTATTCTACACTTGCAAAATGTATTTTTGTTTTTTATTAAAGATAGGAAAAGTTATTTTAGCTCAACTAAAATCATTGTGAAACCCATCACAACTACTATCTTGGATACAGATTGAATGCACAGCTGGCAACTTTAACCTCAAATGGACCCTTGGTGCTGCGCTGCTACAACAACCTCTCAGGACATATTTTCTAGACACTGTTAATGCTCCTCACAAAGTATGGAACTGTATTCTGAAATCTTCTCAAGGCCTCTCATTTGCAGCACTGCAGCATCTCTTACTACGAGCATTGGAACCTCTTATTTGGGTCTTATCCTTACAAGCATGGGAAAAGGTGGGCATTCACTCCATTGCTCACTTGTATTCCCAATCACAACTTTGCTCCTCTCTGACCTCTGCTCTACAAGGTGTTCACGCAAAACCCTGCTTCCCCACAAAAGTGTGGGGGGGGGGGGGAGGGGGTCTAGTAGAAATACTAGACTACCTAAAGGCAACCAGGCTAGACCAACTCAAGTTCTGGTTTTCCTTCTCCGACGCACCATTATGGGTAGACATTGAGAAATCCCTGGCCCCTAAACATGACCTTCCATCAGTCCTTCTAGGGGACTCGTGGATGCCATGGGACACGACTTCCGCACCCCCAACTATAGCTACATCACCACAGGCTTGGAGATTCCTCCTGAACACTCAACTCCCTAACCGGAGAACCATACTGCATAAATTCTCTCTAAGTTGGATTGAAGCTCATATGCCAATGATATCCCTTAAAGCTTTCACTTCCCATGGGATACACACGGTACACGACTTATTGGAGGATAAGAGGCCTAAATCAGTGCACCGAATAATGCAGGAATATAATCTACCAACACACCTGTTCTTTACATGCACAAAAGTGGTCCACTTTTTAAAGAAAAACCCACCCCCTGTAATTTGCCTTCCAACAGTAATATGGCAACATCTAACGGGAGGACAAACACACAATAAGGGTATAGCTATCTACTATAATTTACAACAACTTAAGAAGGAATTTTGTAAATTGACGACGCATATAAAGTGGGAAAAGGACATGGGATCAACATTCACTGAAGCCCAGTGGAAATTTGCATTCCACGCTATACAAAACGCATCCCATTGCACTGGTCACTGGCAATTGATGATTAAAATCATCAACTGCTGGCAATATACCCCCTGCAGGCTTGCACTTATGTTTCCTACCACATCACCTCTCTGCTGGAGGAATTGTGGACATAAAGGCCAACTCTTCCACATGCTCTGGGAATGCCCTAGCCTGACTAGTTTATGGAATCGAACTTTTCAACTCATCTCCTCCATTACGGGAATATTGGTTCCCCCTAATCCTTCATTGGCTATTTTCCACATTGGGTTAGAACCCCTTTCGCATGGTATGAGACAAGTGGTGTCCCATATCCTGTTGGCAGCTAGATCTCTAATATTACAAAATTGGAAGCACGCCACTACACTCAACATCACCGACCTAACTAGGAAAGTCCAACAACATTACACGTTTGAATGGCTTTTACAAATTAATGCATTAAAATGCAATTCATTTGACAAACGAAGGGTAATCTGGACTAATAAATATAATACTGGATAACTTTTTGTTTTTCTCTCTCTATATACTCTGGTAAATGCTTCTATTAATGCTTCTGCTTCCTTTGTTACTTATTATTGTTACCTGATCTCTTTATATTGTTATGTAAGTGGCATGACCTCTGCTCTACTTACTGTATCCCATAGCATGCACACAGTTTTACATGTACCGTCAAGTACATGACACTTTACATCATTTCATGGCTCTCAATTACTGGAATACCTCCTGGAACTTTTTGACTCACCAGCTACACCTTACAAAGGAGTCTCCTCCATTTACAGACTCCTTTCCCAGTCAACCTCTACACAGAAAACGGCAACAATGACTTTCTGGGAATTAATACCTACAGGTCATTTCTCTTCCATTCCAACACAGTGGCATTTGGCGGCCTCATTACCAATTAAACATTCTCGCTCTTTCACACATTGGGAATCCTCACAGAAACAACTGCATAATTGGTATTACACTCTCTTTGTTGGAGACAGTGTCCGGTTATCAAGAAATTTTAAGCCTATGCATTCTCTTTGGGCTCTTTTATTACTGGTGTTATTATCCCAATAGACCCAAAATTAGCCCTAAAGCATGCATTCCTGGCCTTTTGAGTTTCATACAGTACTCACCAATGTATTCAAAGCAGCCAGATTGTCTATTGCTAACCATTGAACTTGGCCGTTATCACCTGATTCTCTTACAATCATATAAATCTGAAACGAACATGCCCATTATAAGAACATTTTTACTAAAGCTTACCTACTTCAAGCAAAATTTCTTCCCTGCTGGGCTCATGGCTACAATTTCCTAATTGTACATTATTTGTTTAATCATGGCTTTTGTTTCTGATATCTAGAAAATTCTTATAGAGTCTCTGGAATCCATGCCTACCTTCCACATACTGTTTGAAGGCCCATGGTTAAGATGTACCCATCCTCAAATTTCCTTTGTATACTTCATGGGATTACAGAGCCCATATGAACTCTTTTTTCAATAAATCTCCTGAAATACAAGTTGTTAAATTAACGGAACCAACAAACACAAATATCTTTGAAAAATATTAGGCCGTGGCCCTTATTGGGGTTAAAAGCTCCAAAAAAAATGTTTTTAAACTTATTTAAATAATCATAAACAAACCAATAATATTTGAAACAAACACTAAAGCTTAGTCACCAAGCCTTGAACTGAACATATCAATCCATTAAAGTTCTGAATCATACTGTCCACACACAATAGTGGAGATGATGCCCCCAACAAAGTATAGCCACACTAGGGGCAGGTTAGATAGGACAACTGGTCTGAATTGAAGATTTAATTGCTGAAAAAACTCAGGAAACAGACATTATATAGAGTATTTCACAAAAGTGAGTACACCTCTCGCATTTTTGTTATTTTTATTATATCTTTTCATGTGACAACACTGAAGAAATTACACTTTGCTACAATGTAGTAAGTAGTAAGTGTACAGCTTTTATAACGGTGTCAATTTGCTGTCCCCTCAAAATAACTCAACACACAGCCATTAATGTCTAAACTGTGAGGGGTGTACTTACTTCTGTGAGATACTGTAGGTAGATGAAAGCCCTGATTTATTCCTGTTTATCCCTCCGAAACTCCTTAAACAATCCTCCTCAGACACTGTCCTAGAAAGTGATGGGACAGAAGTTCCTGGTGGTTTTGGGTGGAGTTCCCCTTTAGGAAGAAGGGTGTTATATTTCTCTCTCTGGTGCAAAACAGGGGGTGGGGGGTATATGTGGAGAGGCGACCCCGTGTAGCAGTGAATATTAGAAAGGTACGCCAAATTTTGTCAGGCATGCTAATTACACACCTGTGGGCTGGCTTCATAATCCTCCCAGGAAGAGAGTTCTGGGCTCAGACTTGGAGACAGCTCCGCCTGGCAGACAGGAAGTGTGGCCAAGGAGGTCGAGAGGGTTCCAGTAGGAAAGAGACAGGAGATCTTGGAGTCTAAGGCTGTAGGTGGCAGCCTCTGCGTACGCTTCTGTAGCAGGCAGACGTGGCCCGTGACTGAACCGCACAAAGCTGACAGTGGAGACTGCAGGTGGAAGTTGGAACCCCAGGCTAAGCTAGGAGAGCTTGACCCAAGCATACAGGTCTGAGGAACAGACCTATGGCCTAAGTGTGAGGCCTGAAGCAGCTGTATCGACAGTAGGTAAGCCAGGAGGCTGAATAACCATGAAGTGTGTGTCTATACAATGATGGTGGAACCCCCTGCAAGGGAAGATTACTGTTTGATTTGAACTTTTCATTTACCTTAAATAAAAGTGGGCTGCCATGGTCTTAAAATAGAGTCTGGACTGACACATGTTTCTTCAAGTCGCATACTAGGCATGTGCAAATGTGAAAAATTTGTTTCGTTTCGTTTCGTTTCAATTCGTCATTTAATAAATTTCGTTAAGTTAGGTTCGTTACATGTGTTGAATTCGTTTTCGGAATTCGTTTGTTTTCGACCAATTTTCGAAAAATCCGGTCGAAATCTAAAATATTTTGACCGTTTTTCGAATTCGTTTGTTTTCGACCGAATTTCGAAAAAAACGGTCGAAATCGAAAATATTTCAACCAGATTAGAGAACAAATAGTCTCTTTTCGAATAGAATTTTTTTCGAATTAAATTCGAAAATATATATATTTTTTTGAAATTTTTTTTTCGAATTCCGATCGAATTTAGTCAGCGGGTATTCGATTCGGAATTCGAAAAAAATTTTTTTTCGATTTCGACCATTTTTTTTTTCGAAATTCGGTCGAAAATGAACGAATTCCGAAAACGGTCGAAATTTTTCGCTAATATAGCAATTCGGGAATTCGTATGCATCCGAATGTCCGAATAATGGAAAATTCGTCCGAATTTCGATTCGGAACGAAACGAAATGCACATGCCTATCGCATACACCACTTGAGTTAAATCACCCCAATATCTTACAATAGATACAGGTGAAACTCGAAAAATGTGAATAATATATCGTGCAAAAGTTTATTTCCCTAATGCAACTTGAAATATATGCGATAAACTTATTACATGCAATGCAAGTTAGTTCAAGCTATGATTTGTCATAATTGTGATGATTATGGCTTACAGCTCATGAAAACCCCAAATCCACAATCTCAGAAAATTTTAATATATTGTGAAAAGGTGCAATATTCTAGGCTAAAAGGGTTCCTGAGCCTTTAAATGGTTTCTCAGTCTGGTTCAGTAGGAATCACAATCATGGGAAAGACTGATGACCTGACAGTTGTGGAGCAAACCATCATTGACACCCTCCATAAGGAGGGAAATCCTCAAAAGCATAACAAAAGAAGTTGGATGTTCCCAAAGTGCTGTATCAAAGCACATTAATAGAAAGTTATGTGGAAGGTAAAGTGTGGAAGAAAAAGGTGCACAAGCAGCAGGGATGGCCGCAGCCTGGAGAGGATTGTCAGGAAAGGGCCATTCAGGGACTTTCACAAGGAGTGGACTGTAGCTGGAGTCAGTGCATCAAGAGCCGTCACACACAGACGGATCCTGGACATGGGCTTCAAATGTCGTATTCCTCTTGTCAAGCCACTCCTGAACACAAACCACGTCAGAAGCTTCTTACCTGGGCTAAAGAAAAACAGACTTGGTCTGTTGCTCAGTGGTCCAAAGTCCTCTTTTCTGATGAGAGCAAATTTTGCATCTCATTTGGAAACCAAGGACCCAGAGTATGGAGGAAGAATGGAGAGACACACACTGCAAGATGCTTAACCCTCCTCTTGTGTTAGGGTCAGAACCGACCCGTTTTCAGGTTTTGAATGTCTATAAGTATGACATAAATTTGTTTATTGCATCAATAGTTTTTTACTTTGGCAGGAACCTCTATTTAAACAATATATTAGAAAAATAATCCTTTTCACTAAATTATAAAATACTGTGGTGAAAATTAAGACGTTTATGGTGTTAGGGTCAATTCTGACCCAGTTATAATATAGGATCATAGGACACTAATAAGTGCCAAAACTGAAATCATAAACACTCTCTCTGCTTAGTAGTGTTGACCGGAATACGCCATATTCGAATTCGCAATATTGCGCGAATATATAGAAGAATATTCGCGAATATTCGCTAATATCGAATATTCGTGATATTTTATCCCCAAAATTTTTTGCGAAATTCTCATAAACGGAGATCATTTCCTGTATTACTAAACTAATATGCACTAAACACTAACTCTACACTAACTCTACTTAAAAGAAAGGAGAATAAGGGGGCAAAAGAAGGGCGGAAAAGATAATCGCGCAATATTCCTATTGCGCGATTATCTTCTGCGCCCTTCTTTTGCATCAGAGCCAATCAGAATAACTCGAATATTCGGCAAAAGGAATATCGCGCAATATTCCTTTTGCCGAATATTCGAGTTATTCTGATTGGCTCTGATGCAAAAGAAGGGTGCATCAGAGCCAATCAGAATAACTCGAATATTCGGCAAAAGGAATATTGCGTGATTATCTTCTCCGCCCTTCTTTTGCATCAGAGCCAATCAGAATAACTCGAATATTCGGCAAAAGGAATATTGCGCGATATTCCTTTTGCCGAATATTCAAGTTATTCTGATTGGCTCTGATGCAAAAGAAGGGCGGAGAAGATAATCGCGCAATATTCCTTTTGCCGAATATTCAAGTTATTCTGATTGGCTCTGATGCAAAAGAAGGGCGCATCAGAGCCAATCAGAATAACTCGAATATTCGGCAACAGGAATATTGCGCGATTATCTTCTCCACCCTTCTTTTGCATCAGGGCCAATCAGAATAACTCGAATATTCGGCAAAAGGAATATCGCGCAATATTCCTTTTGCCGAATATTCGAGTTATTCTGATTGGCTCTGATGCAAAAGAAGGGCGGAGAAGATAATTGCGCAATATTCCTTTTGCCGAATATTCGAGTTATTCTGATTGCCTCTGATGCAAAAGAAGGGCCGAGTAGCTAATGCGATTCTTTTATGTTGCAACATAAAAGGATCGCCTCAGCTACTCGGCCCAGGGTCTCTAATCATACCAGCAATGCTTTTAGACGTCGATGGAGATCACTAGGATGTGATCTGTTTTAAAAATAAATTTGAAAAAATACGAATATTCGCCATAGCGAATATTCGCCGCAGCGAATATTCGCCGCAGCAAATATTCGCCGCGATATTCGAGTTATTCGCGAATACTCGAATATGCAATATTCGTAGCGAATATTCGCAATGCGAATATTCGTGAGCAACACTACTGCTTAGTAACACTGACAGCCAATCACCTCTCAACCCTGTGAGCTGTAGTTAGGGAGAGGCCTATCTCTTTGCCTGCTTGTCTGCTTCTCTAAATAAAGTAAAGAAACATAGGACCAATACATTTCAGAGTTGCTGACTTTATTTTACCATTTTTTAAATTAGAAGCGACGGGGATACGACTTGGATTCCTGCCAAATCTACACGCAGCATTTGGTATGAATCATGAGGGGAACTCCACGCCAAATTTTAAATAAAAATCCAGCATGGGTTCCCCTCAGGAGGCATACCAGGCCCTTACCCTAAGGAGAACCCCCCTACGCCGAAAAAAAATCAGAGTTAGTCTTACCGGAAACTCTGTTTCCAGGAGTCTTCCAGGACAGCCCTTGAGAGATGGAGCTCCTCCCAGGACAGGAAACACATCACCTCCAGCTCTTTAAAAGGCGGTCCCTCAGGCATCTGGTCAGTTTTAATCCAAGAACCGAAGGACGGAGCTGAAAAACAGTTAATGACATACATACATATTATCCATGCATATATACATACCCACATAAATACCTACCTTAAAGCATAGGGTGGGAACGTGCTGTCCTGGAAGACTCCTGGAAACAGAGTTTCCGGTAAGACTAACTCTGATTTTCCCAAGGCGTCTTCCAGGACAGCCCTTGAGAGGATGAGCAAGCACTCACCAAATTAGGGTGGGACTACCGCCTGCAGAACTTTCCTCCCAAAGGCCTGATCTTGGCTACTTAGGACGTCCAGTCGGTAATGTCTAATGAATGTGGACATGCTTGACCACGTAGCGGCCTTACATATTTGTTCCGGGGTAGCGCCGGCTCTCTCTGCCCAGGACGTGGCTAACGCCCTTGTAGAGTGAGCTTTCAAACCTTGCGGAGGATCCAAGTGTAGAGCTTTATACCCTTCTAAGATGGCCAATTTAATCCACCTGGCTAGAGTCCCTTTTGAGGCTTGTTTTCCTTTTCGATTACCAGAAAAAAGAACAAACAATGCATCTGATTTTCTAAAGTCTTTAGTTGTTTCCAAATAGACTAAAAGACATCTTCTGACGTCCAGCCAGTGTAGTTGTTCTTCTTTGCTATTTCTTGGCTTATTGCAAAAAGAAGGAAGTATAATGTCCTGACTCTTGTGGAAAGCAGAGGCTACTTTTGGCACAAAGGACTGATCTGTTTTCAGAATAACCTTATCCTCCAAAATTTGCATGTACGGATCCCTAATTGAGAGAGCCTGAAGTTCGCTGATTCTGCGGGCAGAAGTCATAGCGATCAAAAAAATTGTCTTTAAAGTAACCAGCTTTAAGGATGCCTCTGATATCGGCTCAAAAGGCTCTTTAATGATTGCTTTCAACACCAGAGATAGGTCCCACGTCGGTATCTTACGGCATGGGGCCGGGCGTTGTTTGGCAATTGCTTTGCAAAATCGACTAATAAGCGGGTCTTCTTGTAGGGGGCGCTGAACATAAACTGAAAGGGCAGCAATTTGAACCTTAATCGTGCTTAAGGCCAGTTTCTTGTCGATGCCCTCTTGTAAGAACTCCAAAATCGTTGGGGCATCATGTTCCCTCTTTCCATTCTCTTTCAGCCAGAGATTGAATTTTTTCCAGTGTTTCAGATAAATCGCTCTGGTAACTGGTTTGCGACTCTGTAATAGAGTTCTGATCACTCTATCGGATAGACCCTTAGACTTCAGGATGTCTATCTCAGAAACCAGGCCGCTAGATTCAGAAAGGCCGGATTGGCGTGCCGAACCGGACCTTGAGTCAACAGATCTTGACTGCACGGCAACATCCATGGTGGACGATCCGCTAACTCTAGTAGAAGCGAAAACCACGCCCTTTTTGGCCAAAAAGGGGCTATCAGGATAAGGGAAGTCTTCTCCACCCTGTACTTGGCCAGGACCTTCGGTAAGAGGTGCAGAGGTGGGAAAGCATATGTCAGGGAGAATGACCATGCGCTTTGAAGGGCATCGACTGCCACCGGCCGATCCCTGGGGTTCAGTGAGAAAAACTCTGGAAGCTTGGTATTCCTCCTGTTGGCGAACAAATCGACCTCCGGAAGACCCCATTTGGACACTATCTTGGCAAAGACTGTCGGATCCAGAGACCATTCTTCTTGAGAGACTGATTGTCTGCTCAAAAAATCGGCCAGACTGTTTTGCGTACCCTTGAGATGGACAGCTGAAAGTGACTCGAGATTCTCTTCTGCCCAAACAAAGATTTCTTTTGTTATGCCCATCAGGGCGGGATTCCTGGTCCCTCCTTGTTTGTTCAAATACGCTACAGTAGTTGTATTGTCCGACCTGATCTGTAGATGTTGATGCTTGAGCCGCCCCTGGAATGCTGCGATCCCTTTGGCTACGGCTTTTAACTCCCGATAATTTGAGGAGCGTTTCTTTTCTAGATAATTCCAGGTGCCTTGTGCCAACTGACCTTCTAGGTGGGCTCCCCAACCTTGATTGCTGGCGTCCGTGGTCAAGATGCGTGTCACAGGTGGGTTCCACAGTAGACCTTTGTTCAGGTGGTTTTGGTCTCTCCACCACCAGAGAGCCTGCTTTGTTTTTTCTGGCAGGTATATCTTCTCCTCTAAGTCTTTTCCTGTGAGATTTTGAAGGAGAAAAGACTGGAGTGGCCTTTGGTGGAACCTGGCCCATCTGACTGCTGGGATGGAAGCTGTCATGAGGCCTAAGACTGACATTATCTCCCTTACTGTGACCGGGAGATTTGTCTGCAACCGAGCTACTCGTTGATTTAGATGATCGATTTTTTCTTGTGGGAGAAAGGTCCTTTGTTCTGTAGAATCTACTATGTAGCCCAGGATCAGGATTTCCTGCGTGGGAATGAGGATTGACTTTTCCCTGTTGACTATCCAGCCTAACTGAGTCAACCACTGCTGAACGACCACTAGGTCCTCGAGTAGCTTTTGTTTTGTGGGTGCCAGGAACAACAGGTCGTCCAAGTAGGGGACAACTGTTATTCCTTGGAGTCTTAGAGGGGCCAAAGTTTCCGCAAGGATTTTGGTAAAGATCCTCGGAGACGAGGAGAGACCAAAGGGGAGGGCTTGGCTCTGATAGTGGAAAATCTTTTCCCCTATCCGGACAGCTATGCGAAGGAACCTTTGGGAGCTTAGTCTGATAGGAATGTGGAGGTAGGCATCCTTCAGATCTATCTTTGCCATGAAGCAGTTTCTCTGAAGTAAATTCTTGACAGAATAAATGGATTCCATCCAGAATTTTTTGTATCGAATGACTGTATTCAGTGGTTTCAGGTTGAAAATCAGGCGATACTTCCCTGATGGTTTTCGTACCAGAAAGACGTGCGAGTAAAAACCCTGGCCTTCCTCTTGTTTGGGGACTGGTATTAGGACTTTTTGATCTACAAATTCTCCTATGAGAAGTTGTAGTGCCTGTGCCTTTACCGGGTCCTTTGCCAGCTGTGTAACCAAGAATCTTGTTGGTGGCAACTGACTGAACTCCAGGGCATAACCCTTTCCTATGACTCCCCTGACAAAGTTGTTGGAGGTCAACTTTATCCATTGTGGAAGGAAATCCCCCAGTCTTCCTCCCACCTGGATCCTGGCCTCATTGAGATTTGGGGTTTTTATCAGGAGGGTTAAAGAGCACTTTTGCTTTTTGCTTTCCTCCTTGCGCCCCCCAGGGTCTATTTGGCTTGCCTTTCTCTTGAGTCTTCTTTTGCCCCTTAAAGGAACGAAAAAACTTCCTATTAAAAGGCTTTTTCTTTTCAGGAAAAGTCCTCTTTTTATCCGCCGTGCGTTCTAATGCTTCATCAAGCGGAGTGCCAAATAAAAGGTTACCTGAGAAAGGAACGCTACAAAGACGTAATTTAGATGTGGTGTCTCCTGGCCAAGTTTTGAGCCAAAGAGTTCTCCTCGCTGCGACTGATAGTGAAGCTGACCTGGCTGACAGCTTTACCGATTCTGCCGAAGCATCTGCGATAAAACCGACTGCCTTAAACAGCATTGGAAGAGATTTCAATAAATCCTCTCTAGGAGTACCTGCTGTCAGGTGTTCCTGTAGCTGTTTTAGCCAAAACTCCAAATTACGTGCTACACATGTGGTTGCCAGGGCTGGCTTAAGATTAGCCATGGCTGCGTCCCAGGATCTTTTGAGGATAACATCTCCCCTCTTGTCCATGGGATCTGCTAAATGTCCCATGTCCTCAAACACCAGGTCTGAGTGCTTTGATACTTTTGATAGGGGGGCATCCAGTTTAGGGGACTGATTCCAGACCTCCTTAGGGTCTTCATCAAAAGGAAACCTTCTTTTCAAACCGCTAGAAAAGAAAGGCCTTTTGTCTGGCTCCTCCCATTCTTTAAGCACCAAGTCTGAAACCAGCTTGTGCACTGGAAAAACTTTTTGTTTTTTCTTGCTTAACCCCTGATACATTTTATCATGCCGTGAGAGAGAAGTCTTTTCTTCCTTCATCTCCAACGTTTCATGAATGGCCCCAATTAATTCATCTACCTCCTCCTGAGAGAGCTTGAATCTAGTGGGTGTGCGGGAGTCACGCTGATCATCTTCCTGCCCAGAATCTGAGTGGGAGGAATCTGAATCAGGAATTCTAAGGGAAGTCTCCTCATTATCCACAGGATCACCTCTTCCTGACGCTACCGGAATGGGAGAGGTGGGCACCTCTTGTGTGATGGCCGGAGTTGAAATTTGTGAGTCAGCAATAAGTTTCCTAAAGGATTGAAAAGTTGCTTTCATTTCCTCTTTGAAAGAGCCTAAAAATTTGTTAAGCGGGGAATCCTCCTCACTGCTTATCACAGTTGTAATACAGGGTCCACACAAGCTTTTGGTATAACCTGAAGCAAGTCTAGCGTTACATGTGGCACACTTCTTCTTGCTAGAAGGAACTTTAACACTGTGATCCTTTGGCTCTTTCTGATAGGAAACAAAAGAAAAGAGAGAGAGAGGGATCTCTTTTTAGAAAACAAGCCATCTCAAGGTGCCCACTGAGCTAAACATAGGTACACATCCTAATAGCTCCCCTTTTACATAGGTGAAATACACAGGAAAAAAGGCTCTGGCACAGCCAGCCTACCTGTGAAGAGCCGGCGCTGGACTCCCCTGGCACGTGTACTGCGTCCATCCTGATCTGGTATGCGGGCAGCGTTCAGCCCACGCTAGCTGCCCTTATACGCGCCGGCTCGGCCTTCCAAACTTCCCGCGCCAGAAACCGGAACCATAGCTTCCGGCGCACAGTGATGACGCGCATCCCGACCCGGAAGCTACGCCCAGCGACTTCCGGGTCACGGCATCCTCCACGAGGAGAGCGTTCTTTGCTGACACCGCTGCCTATGCATGCCATCACTGCCTACTCCCTCGCCGGGCACCGGAGGGAAGAAGGAAACGGGGAACTCCAGACCCAGTCGGAGGGAACCCGCGGCCAGAAAAACGGAGAGATTCGATAGGTGAGAGAAGGCCCAGCCCAGCTGTCTTCCCTCAGCCCTTTGGAGATGGACACTCTCCCAAATCCATCCCTCTGGAAAGACGGTTCCTCACTAGGCAACATGTCTCCTCCGACTGAGGAAACACATAAAAACTGACCAGATGCCTGAGGGACCGCCTTTTAAAGAGCTGGAGGTGATGTGTTTCCTGTCCTGGGAGGAGCTCCATCTCTCAAGGGCTGTCCTGGAAGACGCCTTGGGAAAATGGCGTGGGGGTTCCCCCACAATCCATACCAGACCCTTATCCAAAGCATGCCATCCGGCCGGGGAACCCATGCCGGATTTTTATTTAAAATTTGGCGTGGAGTTCCCCCTCATGATTCATACCAAACGCCGCGTGAAGATTTGGCGGGAATCCAAGTCGTATCCCCGTCGTTTCTATGACGGCTTTGTCTTCTTCGCGGCAAGCCAGCTCGGCGCTGGCTCCCACGATGGGGCTCATAGGTGGTCAATCTTGCTGAGAAAGGGAGCGAGATTGACAAAATATCGCAGTCACCTACTGTAGATTAAGGCTTACCTGTAGGTAGAATAAATATCTCCTTTACCTACACGGTTAAGGAGATATTTTCACAGAAACGGGCACTGCTGTAGCTAGCGACGCAGATGCACTGAGCGGTGCCATTTTTGTGAATGGCATTAACTGGGTTAATGCCGTGTTTTGGCGCATGCGCGGGGACCTGCAGGTCCCGCTTGCATGCACTGGAGTGATGTCCATCACAGCACCGGAGCAGCGGAAACAAGGAAGAAGCTCCAGGGGACATGGTGGCGGCGGTGGACGGGACCGAGGCAGACTTCGGGGGCTTCGTTCTCAGGTAAGTGACACATAATGAGCTAGTATGCTGTGCATACTAGCTCATTATGCCTTTCTCTTGCAGGTGTATCTGTTAAAAAAAAAAAAATATTACAGATGGTTTACTTCCTGTTTAATTTTCCAGCAGAACTTGGCACCTGTCCACACTGCCAAAAGCACCAAAACCTGGTTCAATGACCGTGGGATTACTGTGCTTGATTGGCCAGCAAACTCGCCTGACCTGAACCCCATAGAAAATCTGTGGGGCATTGCCAAGAGAAAGATGAGAGACATGAGACTGAACAATGCAGAAGAGCTGAATGCCTGCTATTGAAGCATCCTGGTCTTCTATAACACCTCAGCAGTGCCACAGGCTGATAGCTTCCATGCCACGCCGCATTGTGGCAGTAATTGCTGCAAAAGGGGCCCAAACCAAGTACTGAGTACATATGCATGCTTATACTTTTCAGGGGTCCGATATCGTTCTATGTACAATCCTTGCTTTATTGATTGCATGTAATGTTCAAATTTTCTGAGATTATGGATTTGGGGTTTTCATGAGCTGTAAGCCAATAAATCACCACAATTATGACAAATTATGACAAATCACTCTTGAACTATCTTGTAATGAGTCTCATATATTAGTTTCACCCGCACCTCTGGATCCCTTTACATTACACAGCCCCTGCACCCCTTTACATTACACAGCACCCTGCATCTCTGAACCCCTTTACATTACACAGCACCCTGCAGGTCTGGACCCCATTACATTACACAGCACCTTGCAGCTCTGGACCCTGCATGTTACACAGACCCCCTTCAGTGTAGCCCCCGTTCAGTGCAGACATCCCCTTCAGCATAGCCCATCCCCCTGTTTACACATAAACAGAGAAGAGGGGGAGGAGGCTTCCCTCTGCTTGGCTGTGTCTGTGTGACATCCGGGATCGCACAAACAGACAGCCCGCAGCCACGAGAGGAGGGGATGGTAGGTGCAGCGGTGGCACCCTGCACCTCCCCGCACACCCCCTCCCCCTTGCATGATGACGCCATTTGCCACTTTAGCTCACCTTGCCTCTGACTGCCTGTGCCTGTCACTGCTGATAAACCCGCGCCGCTGCCACCACTTTAATCGCAGAGGGGGTGCCGGCCTGACACCCCCAGGGCGTGGTAACCGGGCGGACCGCCCCCCCCCCACTTAGTACGCCACTGGGCTGACAGCAGGGGGTCTGGTGCATCCCTGTTCTCCTTTTCAGGGACGATTCAGGCCTACATTTGTGCCTGAATTTGGACCTGGAACGGAGCCAAACACACACAGGACCTCTGTGCAATTCGCTCCACAGCTGCTTCGGAGACATGTGAACCAGCTCCATTGAGAGCTGGTCACAATCTCCTGACTTGAAAAATTGGACGCGGTGAAACCTGCATCCAATTCACACTAGTGTAAAACAAGCCTCAGCCTTAAAGTAGCATTTGATACAGTTGCTGATAGCCTAGGAGCTTTTTTTCTTGTGAATCTTACTAGTGTACCAGTAAATTTAAAGCCCAAAATGGCAAAACAAAGGTACACCAGTGGAGAGGCCTACATGTTTCTGTGCATGACAGATAGTGAAGAAGAAGTCACTCATCTGTCAGATTCAGGCTCAGAATACGATCCTGTAGACGACAGCAGCTCCATGACAGATAGCACGGACAACGGAGTTGTGGTCCCTGCCAAGGTCAGGTGTACCCGACCCCATTCTTCTTGCTGTTGTTGAGGTGCAAGAATCACAGGGCTCTTGTATGGAGCAGAGAAGTACTAGTGCCACTCATGGCAAGCACAAGTTATTTTCCGCTGCCACAAAGAAGACAAAGACAGGCCCGTCGTGCCCAGATTACATAGGGAGCGCTGGCAAGATTGTGTGGGACTTGATATCACCCTTATACGGAAAGGGGTACCATTTGTATATGGACAATTATTACATGAGCGTGCCACTTTTTAGTCACTTGTTTGATCATCAAATTGGCGCATGTGGCACTGTGCAACCTAATCGAATCACTGGGACTTACCCCAGAGGCTTGTAGATTCCTGTCTTAGGCTGGGGGAGAGAGCCTGCTTCAAGTGCAATAAATTTGCTCGCTGTGAAGTGTAGGTATAAGAATGTTTTCATTCTGTCCTCCCTTCACACAGACACGGCGGTCCAAATTCCTACAGCGATTGGTGTTGTGGAGAAACCCCTCTGTGTCCACGAATATAACCAAAATATGGATGGGTTGGACATCAACGATCAGTTGTTGGCGCCGTACGTAGTTGCCCATAAGGCAAGACACTGGTACAAGTGTATGTATACTTATTTCAATTGGCTTTGCTAAACGCTCATGTGCTAGACAGAGCTTCAAGATGGACTGGATCCTTCCTTAAATTCTAAAAAGAGATTGTCAGAGCCCTTCTGTTTCCAGACGGTGCTTCACCTCACAATCCCCAACCAAATGCAGTAAGCTGGCTGCATGAGAGGCATTTTCTGTATGTCGCCCCTAGTACCCCTACCCAACGAGCCCCCCAAAGAATGTTGTGTCTGTAGAAATCGAGGACGTAGACATGAAACCCGCTATTATTGTCCCTCCTGTCCTGACAATCCATATAGTAGTGCCGTTTTAGCATAGAGTACAGCATTTCACAGACTAGGACACACTTTCACAGGGTCTTCCAAGATGCCATCGCATTTTGACAGACCCGAACCTGGAACCGAACTGTTATAGTTACAAAAAAAGTATGCCATTCAGCTGCAGCGCAGATTTATCTATCTCGACAGAAACAGCGTTTACACCCAGTATACATAAAGCCATGACTCCAATGCTGTAGAAGGTGATTTCACCACAACAGTTAAAAAAAGAGAATATATGCTGAAGCATGGGGGCAGCAGGGGTGGAGGAGCGATTTGCTCCTAACTTTTGTGGGCAGATGCCCCCATGCTTCGGCATATTTATATTTAAGGCACAGATTGCGTTAAGGTTTTTTGGGGATTTGCTTTGCAGGTACTGCTATACTGTAATGTTACTTTGTTTTATTGTTAACCATCATTTGCTTAGCAGGTACGTCATTCAGTTGCAGTGCAGATTTATTTATCTTATCAGCAACAGCGTTCGCTCCCATGATACATAAAGCCATGACTCTAACGCTGTAGGAGGTGATTTCACCACTGCAAAAAAGAGCATAAATGCCGAAGCATGGGGGCAGCAGAGGTGTAGGAGCGATTTTCAGCTAACTTTTGGGACAGATGCCCCTATGCTTCGGCATATATAAATGGTGCATGTATGCCCATCATTAGAAGTGAGTGGATGACGGGAGGTATTCTAATGGTGGACATTCTGTCAGGAAAGGTTCCATCCGCTGGTGCTTTTTATGTTCTGTCTTGCAGTGCTGCGTCCCACCAGCAGGGGTCTCCTGGCAGTTCGGAGCTGTCAGGAGAACTTCCCCCTGCTGGTATATCACCTTTGGGTCGCAGTACTGGCCTTCACCAGCGGATGGATCCTGGCAGTGTGGAGCACCTGGCCCTTGCTGCGTTCAGGTGTGACCTGAACATAATCAACACACCCCTATATGTACCCGGCATGTGTTATCATACCTTGCCCTGGTATCCGTCTACTAACCTGACCCTGATATCTGACCCTGAGCCTGCTGTCCCCTGTTTGGACTTCTGATCTGATCCGACCTGACCTGATCCCTCTCCTGGACATTCCCTTCCTGCCCATTCCCTGTCTGCAGCTTCTTCTGTGATCTCCTGGTATATGAGGGCAGGACATGCAGGAGCATATAAATGCAATGCTGGAGGTGATTGCACAACTCCGATCAAGCGGGGAGAATATAACAGACAGTCACATTGCAGCCATGTTGTTATGCAGTTTGCCCAATACATACTCTGCATTAATCAATGCACTGGAGACACGACCTGAGACAGATCTGACGGTAGCATTTGTAAAAACCAGGCTCATAGATGAGTATCAGAGAAGAAAGGAATTAATGCACGACTCCACAGAATCCGAAACCAGCACCGCTCTTAAAGCTACAGACGCAAGGTTACACAGGAAAGAAACCAGAGTGTGTTTCAGATGCCAGAAACAGGGACACATAAAGAAAGACTGTACTATATGGAGAGCAGAGCAAATGAGACAACGTCCCTCTTATGCTAAACAAAAGGTCAAAACCACAATCAATGACCCAAGGGAAGGCAACTGGAATGCCACATTTAAAGCGACAGGCAACAATAAATGCCAAGACTGGTGCATCGATTCAGGGGCAACCAGTCACATGACAAGTGATAGAAGTTTCTTTACAGAACTTGATCTGAACAACAAAAAAACTATTTACCTTGCATATGGAAGCACAATACATGCAGAAGGATGTGGGCACAGAACCCTTGTATGCCCTGATGATGCGGGACACAATTTAACCATACCAGAGAAAGATGTGCTTTATGTTCCTAATCTAGAAGGAGGACTCTTATCTGTGAAACGTCTGACAGCCATAGGACTCATTGTGAAATTCCAAGGTGACAAGTGTTCCATTCTAAACGGAAAACAGACAACAGCAAGCGCCAAGCTGGATGATCATCTATATCACCTCGACACAGTGAAGGAAAAGGTGAGACTATGTACACACAAGTACAATGACTGTATACATATATGGCACAGACGTCTAGGTCACAGACACCCAGAATGCATACTGGAACTACAGAGGAGGAATCTGATAAGGGGTCTAATAGTATCCCCTTGTCCAGTCACTGTTAAATGTGAATGTTGCATTAAATCCAAAGTTACGAGAGCAACACTTCCCAAAGTGAGCCAGAGGAGAGCCTCAAGACCACTTGACTTAGTTCACAGTGATGTGTGTGGTCCCCTAAACCCACCAACACCTGGAGGCAACAGGTACATAGTGACTTTCATAGACGACTATTCAAGATATACAGTCACCTACCTGATGCAACACAAGAGTGAAGTTTTCGACAAATTACAAGACTATATAACAAAGACAAGTAACAAGTTTCAGAGGAAGCCTCTCATACTTTGGCTTAAATGTATTACTAAGATTAAGTTTATTGGATTTTTCTTATAACAAAAATTTGAAAATATAATTTTTTTTCCCAAATTTTCGGTCTTTTCCGTTTACATCGCAAAATAAAAAAAAAAAAAATCACGGAGGCAATCAAATACCATCAAAATAAAGCTCTATTTGTGCCAAATTTCATTTGGGTACAACATTGCATGACCGTGTAATTACCAGTTAAAGTAGTGCAGTGCCAAATTGTAGAAAGTCCTCTGGTCTTTAGGCTGCCAAATGGTCTGTGGCTTCAGATCCATGAAAATCATAAAATATTGTTTATTTATGAGAAAAAATACTCTTAAAAAATACACTTGAACATCATGGTATTTCTACTTTGATTGACTCATTCTATATAAGCATATCAAGTGTCTTAAAACGATAATAATTAGGACAAATATTTTTTCAACCAGTCCAGCATGTCTTTCCTTGCTTCTAAAATGTAAGGTTTATCTTCAGGACTAATATCTTCTTTCTTCCTGTGTGCAAATCCATGATTCTGTTTTGGATATACCTTTACTTTATAGTCAACTTTTGAATGCTCTTTTAGCTTTTGATCCAATGATTCCACCTAGAAAAACACATACACAATTTAGGATAAAAATGCTTTGGATTTCTGTATTTAACCTCATTATTTAGGATAAATGTTTAGATTGGTGAATATAACCACTTATGGACCACCGCACCACTATATACAATCGGCAGAATGGCACGGCTGCGCACATGGACATATATATACGTCCCCTTTAAGAGCCCAGCCATGGGTCGCGAGCGCTCCGCCGCCGACGAGCTTGTGACCCGGTCCGAAGCTATGTGACCGCGCCCGCAGGACCCTCCTCGGATCGCCTCGGGTGTCCTGCGATTGGGTCACAGGAGCTGAAGAACGGGGAGAGGTGAGTGTAAACAAACCTTCCCCGTTCTTCTCTGTGGCAATGTCAGTGATCGTCTGTTCCCTGATATAAGGAACGACGATCACTGATGTCACACATCCAGCCCCGCCCCCTTACAGTTAGAAACACACATGAGGTCACACTTAACCCCTACAGAGCCCCCTAGTGGTTAACCCCCTCACTGCCATTGTCATTTTCATAGTAATCAGTGCATTTTTATAGCACTTTTCGCTGTGAAAATGGTCCCAAAAATGTGTCAAAAGAGTCCGATGTGTCCGCCATAATGTCGCAGTCACGAAAAAAAAAATTGCTGATCACCGCCATTACTAGTAAAAAAAAAAAATTATTAATAAAAATGCCATATAACTATCCCCTATTTTGTAAATGCTATTCATTTTGTGCAAACGCTTATTGCATTTTTTTCTTTTACCAAAAATAAGTAGAAGAATACGTATCGGCCTAAACTGAGGGAAAAAAAGGTTTTTATATATTTTTTTAGCAAAAAGTAAAAAATATTGAATTCTTTTCAAAATTGTCGCTCTATTTTTGTTTATAGCGCAAAAAAAAAACAAAAAAAAAAAACGCAGGGGTGATTAAATACCAGAAAGTTCTATTTGTGGGAAAAAAAAGGATGCCAATATTTTTTTGGTAACCACGTCGCACAATTGCAATTGTCAGTTAAAGCGGCGCAGTGCCAAATCGAAAAAACTGCCCAGGTCCTTTACCTGCCTAATGGTCCGGGTCTTAAGTGGTTAAAAGGTCTGATTTCTCCTAACAGAATCTGATAGTACTTCATCAATTTAGTAGTTTTCTGCTCATCTCATATCCTCTGTTCCTGCTTCCCGCTTATCATCTTTATGCAGCCACCACTGTCTAGTGTTTACTTTATTTTATTCCAGTTTTCTTATGCTGTTGCCTTTCTATTACTATTTTCCTAAGTACCCAGTCTGGCATTTGTCATTTATTGCCAGTGCCTTCGTTATTTTTTGTCAGTTGTTACAATTGGCAGTTGCCTTTTGTTGGTATCTCCTTGCATCCTTTTACCTTAAATATTTCTTTGTCTGAATTCCCGTTTTCATTCTCAGTTTGCACCATATCCCATATGTAATTGTATCTTTTATCAGCTAGGGAAATTCATAAGGCCATGCTATGGGAGTTGTTTGGCTGCATTACTGTAAGTCTTTATCACCATAAGGCCCCTTTTACATGGACCATCCGATCAGGTCTGCCTGTCAGTTTTTCAGGTGGACCTGATCAGATGGTCTATGCATCCCTATGGGCAGGTGAGTGTAAAAAGACAGGGATCTCTTCTTTAGGATTTAGGCAGATCAGATCGGAGGGTAGTCAGGTGTAAACGGACAGAGAAGTCAGTTTACTCCCGGCTGCTCACAGAACAGAGCGGGGTCTGTCCGTGTGGACATGTAAATGTCACCTGCCGCGTCTTCTCTAATCCCCTGCTGATCAGAATAGATTCTGCTCCATGTGCAAGGGGCCTTAGAGGCTCTGATAAAGACTTTTAGAGCTAGGACCTTGCTGAGGGGTGTCTGCCATCTGCTGGTGACATAATCACTGCTGGCCCCCACTGATCCCTTAACAGCTGGTCCACACTTTATCTTTCATGGGCCCATCCTTACTCTCCTGAGCCTCATCTTTGGTACCTTTGTACCAAACTAGCCAGTATTAGCAACTCTCTGTATAGTTTAAATAAAACTGCGCTGTCTTGGATCAAATGCAAGAAAAAAGTAAATAAGAAATAAATGTGTTAATGTGTATTAAACACAATGCGCTGCTGCAACCAACCATGTAAGATATCTTTAGTTAACAAGTGACCAAATCTAAGCCAACATCAAATGGACCATGAGTTGCTAAAAAAATAAGATTTACATTGTCTTATGAATCATTCTTGACTGGGCTTCTCCCATTCTAACAATTTATATATTTTATCCCAACAAATCCAAAAGCAGTAAATAGTGTTCTGTCAAAACATAGTTTATATTAAACACCAACCACACTTGCCTGTTGAAGTGGTATAAGTGGATCACATTCTCCAAAGATAAATAAAGTTGGACATTTCAAATCATACTTATCTCCTTCTTCGCGGACTAGGCCTGAAAAAATAAATTAAAAAGGCTCAGATTATACACAATACATAGTCTTTGGAAAACATGGAATGTTCATTACATTTGGTACCATGCATGGCAGCATAGTCATGCGTGATTTTCCTATATTTACACATCTGTTATTTTTTTAGCAATGGCAGTGGCAATGTTCACTTTGTCATGGGGACATCTCTTTCACTTGCTATAGTAAATTAAGCAAGTATTTGTTAAAAAGGACAGTTGTGTTGTCCTTTAAAAAAATAAGAACATAAGATAGTTTACGTGTGTGTTCTTTTGTTCTTTTGTGTATATCTTTTGTAAACCATGTAACGTTTTCAGATGTTCCTATTTACAAAAACTTTTATCAAAAGTTATTCCTAACCTGTATTGCAGCTGTGTCAATAAGACTCAACAATAGTTTTCCATAGGTCAACTATGTGTCATTTTTGGTACTATCCGATGATGTAGAGTTTGCAGACAGAAATACTTTCTTCATTGACATTGCTGTATGGCCAAGTGGAAGAGGGCTAAAATTCTTAAGGGCTTCAAAATTACCATTCCTGTAGCTCCAATTTTTTCCAAAATATTACGAATTTTGATTTCAGGGAAAGACAAGGCGGCATTTACTGTATCTTGCAATAAACAGAATGTGTTATTTTTTTTTTTTTAAATAGCCACAAATTGTGTAAGCAGCTTGGTAAGGCAGCAATGTAAATGGGAGAAATAAGTCAGGTTTTATCCTAAAATAAATGTTAGAGTCAATTCTCCTAGAGACAATAGCCACAAATATTGCAGTGACTTGACAGCTTGGTTAAACTGCAAAATAAGAGGGAGAGATATGACAGGTTTCATCTTGAAATAAACAGAGTGTATTATCTGAAGGACAATAACAACAAATGTTTTTGAGGTCCAGAGTACTGGAATAAGCTACAAATGTCTAGACACAAAGCAGAACAGTGCAATAGGCCCAAACATGTAGACACATTAGAAAGTGTCAGCTAAGGTCCAGCTGGGGAAACTGTGTGGCATCTTTACAGTGCCAGAGCACTGGAATAGTTTTCAATTGTGTAGACCCAGAGCAGAACACTGGAAAAGGCAGCAAAAATGTAGACACATAGCTCAGTAACAGAAACATTGTGTGGCACCTTTACGATGTTAGAGCACTGGAATAGGCCACAAACTTTTGCAGCTATGGAAGTATTATGTCCTCTACCGCAGTGTTTTTCAACTCCAGTCCTCAAGGCACACCAACAGGTCATGTTTTCAGGCTTTCCATTATTTTGCACAGGTGATTTGATCAGTTTCACTGCCTTAGTAATCACCACAGCCATTTCATCTGAGGGAAATCCTGAAAACTTGACCTGTCGGTGTACCTTTAGGACTGGAGTTGAAAAACACTGCTCTACCAGACAAGAACACAGGTATAAGCCAAGAGAGCTGGCAGAAGCTGGAAATGGTGGCAGGCCAGAAGAGGTGGATGTAGCTGATAACTGAGGTAGGCGCCATTTTTTTTTTGGGCCAGATGAAACTGAAAATGTTTGTCTTTTGCATCAGCAGCAGGCTTTTGTATTTTTTAATCAAGGACTATTTCACTTTTATGAAAGTGAGCTGGCCCACAGTATCAGGGGACAGAGAAATTTACCTCCTAGTAACAAAACCTCCTGCCACTCTGAGGTCTCTCCCAGACAGCACAGTATGCAAGCTTTGTCCAGTGGTCCAGTCTGAATAACCAATAGTGCATAGGTTCATCACTTCTGAGAGCATCTGCAGAAGCCCTGGATTCAACATTGTCGGAAATCATGTGGTTGAAGTGCTGTTTATGAGTGCTGCCTGCAGCCAGGCCTGATCACTGGAGTGTAAAAAAATCTCTTACAATTGTAGCTCTCTTAGGGATCAGAGTATATTAGTCATATTCGCAAGTAATCATTGATGGCCCTCTGCTGCTTGTACAGCCTTAATTTTCAGCCCATGGGTGTGTCACAGATTAGGCGAATGGCAGACAGTTTGCGTTGGCGCTGAATTTCTGCCAGGTGAAAACTAGCAAGGTATAACTGCCTATAGTTGCCACAAACTTTTTGGGCCTGATGCAGGGCCTCCTCAAGTTGAGGACATGTACCAAGCAAGGTAAATATGAGAAGTTTCCCTTCCAAATGGCGGGCAGCAGGTTAGTGCCATGGTCACACCTGACATTGCCTGGCACAAGGCGTTGTGGGGTCATCCACCCCTCAGTCTGAAGAGCTGTCAGAAACTCTTTTCTAGTGTTCAGTCTGCCCCCAGGCATATCAGCTGCAAAAGAGCATGGCAGCATTTTGCTTGGGTTGTTACATAAGCACTTGGGCTCTTGGGGGGAACTGTTGGTGTCAAGGAGTTGAAGTATGAGGCCAGTGAGGAGGAGAGGATATGAGTGACTACACAGTCAAAATCTATAAAACATAGGGTGGCACCACCTGCCCCAGTTGTATTCTGTGTCCTACATACTTCCATCTACCAGAAAATTGACCCAGAGTGCCATGAGGTATATGTATCATCCCTGCCTATGCTTACTGAACTAACAATGGTATGTGTACATTGGCCCTGGCTGTTATTGTTCTATGCTTGATCCTTACAACTCTTGTGAGTGCATTTTCGATTTATTTTACTGTTGATAAATGTTTTCTAGTGTGCTTAAATTTTTAATTTATTTTGCTTTATAGTTACAGTTTTGCCATTTCTCAGGTGTTATACATGCAAAGCTGAAATTAATTGGTGAAATATCTAACACCATTTCTGAATTGCTATTATGTTCAGTCTTTATCCTGCAAATACACACTGATTGTTTTTTGATTATTTGCGTTTGAAGAGATCAGTGGGATTGAGGGTCACCTACCTGGTAAATGCAACGTGTTGTTTGTGTACACTGTATATGTGTCTATCCTGACACTGTTTGGCAAATTTATAAAGCAGTCAAAGTGACTTTCAAAAAACATTCATCAGTGGTGAATCAATCACTGTAATTTAAAGCACATGCACCTGGAAGATTCACCTGCAGTAAATGTAATACTCACTGCTTTATAATATGCCCCCTTATATCTCTACCTTGACAGTGTGTATGTGAGTGTATACATTATACCATGACACTGTATTTATGTCTGCCTTGATACTATGGGGGTTATTTACGAAAAGGAAAATCCACTTTGCACTGCAAGTGCACTTGGAAGTGCAGTCGCTGTAAATCTGAGGGGTAGATCTGAAATGAGGGGAAGCTCTGCTAATTTTATCATCCAATAATGTGCAAGCTAAAATGCTGTTTTTTTATTTTCCTTGCATGTCTTCCTCGGATCTTCAGCGACTGCACTTCCAAGTGTACTTTCAAGTGCACTAGCAGTGCAAAGTGGTTCTTCCTTTAGTAAATAACCCCCTGTGTGTGAGTTTGACCTTAAAATGTACAAATGTATGTGACCCGACACTTTGGGGTTGATTTACTAAAACTGGAGAGTGCACAATATTGTGCAGCTGTGCATAAAAACCAGCTTCCAAATCGGCTTCCAAGATTTTTTTTTTTTTGCCAAAGCTTATTTAAACAAGCGGAAATTAGAAGTTGATTGGCTACCATGCAGAGTTGCATCAAATTTTGCACTCCAGTTTTAGTAAATCAACCCTTGCATGTGGAAAGTGAAAGATAATCAGTGCAGTCACCGTGCTGACAAATTGGTGAATTCTTAGTTGCTGCTCAGCACCGTTAGGCGTTTTAAACTCTCCAGTTTTAGTAAATCAACCCCTGTGTGTTTCTTCTCTGACGCACAGTGTGTATAATTGGAAACAGGACATGCTCTTTTTTATATCATAAAGCTTCTTCTGATTCCATCTCCCTAAGCATTTTTTCTGACCACTCTGGCATTGGTGAGACACTAAAAGAATCCCCAGCACTGGTGTCAGAGAGAAATTCCCCCCTCAGTGGGATACTAAACAAATACACCCCCTCCCCTGAATTGGTGTTCAATGGAACCTACCTGTGTGCATGTCCATTGTCACTCCTTGTATTATTACTGCTGGGACTATACCAGCACCATGGGTCAGAAGACCAACTCGCTCAATAGTACCTGTAACAGTATGGCCGGTGCTGCAACACTTTTTGTACCCACTGCTACTCAGCACAGTAGCTCCACCAGTGTGCAATGATAAAGCCTTGCATGCAGGGCCTTCTTATCAATCACTGCGGATAGTTAATTGGTAGCTAGAGGGCTGTAACTGGCTTGTGCATTTCACTTTGGGGACCACGGTCATAAAAGGATATTTTTTACTTTAGCATGAAAGTATTCTCAGTACTTGTCAAAAGTGCCTCAGAGGTACTTGCACCACTGATAGGAAAATTATGATGTTGCTAGTTGAAGAATTTCATTGATGATTTCTTCAATTCATATAAATAATATTTTTTAATTTTTTAATATTCAGAACTAATGAAAAATCTTACCATAGAATGCCACTCCAGCTTTCAATTCAGGATAATTGAGAGTAACATAATGGGTAACAATTCCTCCCCAGCAAAAACCAATAATGCCGATTTTAGTGGCATGGCACGTCTCCTTTAGATACCTTAGCACAGCATCGACCTGCCTGTAAATATATAACCATTTCAATAAATCATGCATACGTAATATAATATGTTAGTTTCTCTATCAAGGGAAACCCGAGCAGAGAAAAGAACAAATGTTTCCATTGCTAATCTTTTTCTTTAAATGTTTGTTATCACTGATCTAGACCACTGAATTCAGGATAGAACCTCCAATCTGGATACTTATTCAGTGACTCGTAATTTTTTGAAGCAAACATGACAGCTAGACACCTAACATGTTCAGCAATAGCACCCAGCCAGGGTCAGATTAACATAGGGGCTACTGGGTTGTTGTGTGCTGATCTTATGACTTCAATACTTGATCACTCATGAACCCGAAAGAAGTGTAAAGATATAACCTTGATCTGACTTCACTCGCTGCAAACTTTAATTGAAGTCAGTAACTTGGAAAGCCCTGAACCTAAAGTATCTACACAACACTCAGGTAACTAGAATTTTCATAGATAGATAGATAGATAGATAGATAGATAGATAGATAGATAGATAGATAGATAGATAGATAGTCTTACTTGAATGCTTTATCAGCTGGACGAGTCTCAAGCCAGGCAAAGAATGTTGACCCATCATTCGTTGTTTTCCATGGCTCTTGTCCAACAAAGAAATCAGCAAGGACAGCACTGTGAAAATACCCATACAATTATGTAATGCATGCACTAAAGTAGAACTTTTTTTAGTTTAAAAGACTTATATTGATATGGTTTGTAGAAAAGAAAAAAAAATCTTGAAATTCTTATATTAAACAAGTGAGTTTAATCCTTTTGCCTAGAACTTTTTTTCTTGATGGATATTGTGTGACATACAGCACTATACAGGCATACCTCACTTTTAAGTACACAATGAGGTTTATTTACTAAAGCTGGAAAGTGGAAAATTAGGCTCACTTCTGCATAGAAACCAATGAGGGGGGATGGACAGCACAAAAAAGTGAGATAATGTGACAGAATGAAACCGAACAACTTAACTATCAGAAGCCAATCTAAATAATATCTTTCCTTTCACTGGCTTTAGTAAGCACCAAAATACAGGCCACTCTCTGCAGGAACCTCAAAAGGCTGCTCACTAAGTGCCACATTCTGGCCCCAGACCACAGGTTGAGTGCTAGAGCAACAGGTATTTTAACCACTTTGCTACCACCCATCGTCAATTGACGGCAGCACGATAGTGCTCTCGTTCTGAGAGGATGTCATATGACGTCCTCGCCTTGCAAAGCTGCTAGGGGGCGCGCGTGCATCCGCCGCATTACTGGGAACACGATGCACGTGCCCGGTGGCCGATATATCCGCCGGGCGTCCGCGATTGCCCAGTAACTGAGCAGGACCATGGATCTCGGTGTCGGGAAGAGGAGACCGATGCTGTGTCCCTTGTACATAGGGACACAGATTGGTCACCTCCCCCAGTCAGTCCCCTCTCCCTACAGTAAGAATTACTCACTAGGCTATACATTTAACCCCTTGATCGCCCCCTAGTCTTAACCCCTTCCCTGCCAGTCACATTTATACAGTAATCAGTGAATATTTATAGCACTGTTCACTGTATAAATGTGAATGATCCCAAAAGAGTGTCAAAAGTATCCAGTGTGTCCGCCGCAATATCCCAGTCACGATAAAAATCACTGCTCGCCGCCATTAATAGTAAAAAAAAAAAAATGCTATAAATCTATCCCCTATTTTGTAGCCTCTATAACTTTTGCGCAAACCAAATAATATACGCTTATTGCGATTGTTTTTAGCAAAAATATGTAGAAGAATACGTATTGGCCAAAACAGAGGAAAAAAAATGTTTTTTTTTTTATATATTTTGGGGGATATTTATTATAGCAAAAAGTAAAAAATATTGCTTTTAAAAAAATTGTCGCTCTTCTTTTGTTTATAGCGAAAAAAATAAAAACCGCAGAGGTGATCAAATACCACCAATAGAAAGCTCTACTTGTGGGGAAAAAAATATTAAGATTTCATTTGGCTAAAGTGTAGCATGACCACGCAATTGTCATTCAAATTGTGACAGTGCTGAAAGCTGAAAAATGGCTTGGGCAGGAAAGGGGTGAAAGTGCCCTGTATTGAGGTGGTTAAAGTTCTATATACAACATAGTAAGCTCAAACAAAACAGAAGCACAATATAGTGCAATTTTATTAAAATTATAAAAGGCAAAAAACACTAACAAATAAAATACCAAGGGGTGACCCATGAAAGTTTGTGCTGATCCCTAAGGATTACATACATGTGATGTGAATAAAAATAGTGCTATCTATCCAATCATTAAATGTATGCTTTTAGTAGGATTCGATTTTTATAATTGTAACCACTTCAGCCCCTGAAGATTTGGCTGCCCAATGTCCGGGCCATTTTTTGCGATTTGGCACTGCGTCGATTTAACTGACAATTGCGCGTTCGAGCGACGCTGTACCCAAACCACATTGATGTCCTTTTTTTCCCCCACAAATAGAGCTTTCTTTTGGTTTTATTTGATCACCATGGCGCTTTAAACCAATAAAAAAGCGCCAATTTTGTACTTTTTGCTATAATAAATATCCCCGATACATTTTTTTTAAAGTGCATTTTTTCTCAGTTTAGGCTGGTATGTATTCTTCTACATATTTTTGGTAATAAACAGGATTGTGCCTGCACACATGTTAACAGGATATGGGATAATTAGCCTTGTGGAGCTAGCAGCCGGGAATCTGTGCATTCGCTACGGAGGTGGCGACGATCCCAGACGACCCATTACAAACCGCAGATTGGCAGGGAAGTGTCTGCAGCCCCAGTGCCGGGAGGCACTTTTACAGTAAGAGGCCATTTGGCTTTCATTCCATGTTTTTAAAGTTTTAAATAAAACAGTATTACGCTATTGGCTTTCCCCTGTTTTTTCATATACCCCTATTTGGAACGCTGGAGACGAGGCTTATTATCCCATATCCTGCCAACATTTGTGCAGGCACAATCCTGCTTAAAGCGGAGGTTCACCCTAAATATAAGATCTCCCATGTGATCCAGCATACTGGCGTCAGCGCCAGTATGCTGGGTTTTTTTTTTTTTAATCGCACACTTACTGTATTATGGTGGAATTCCTTTTTTGTCCCCCGCGGTGGACGGCTCTAGTATTGCTCGTCACATCTTCCTAAAATACCCGATATGGACTCGGGTAATCTCAGCGAAAATGCGGCGCCTGCGCACAGACCTAGGAGCTGACTGCCCAAGCGCCGTATTTCTCCGAGTCCTATTTCGGAGGGCGTGACGCGCCATAGCCGTAGGACTCGGAGAAATACGGCGCCTGCGCAGTCAGCTCCTAGGTCTGTGCGCAGGCGCCGCATTTTCGCCGAGATTACCCGAGTCCATATCGGGTATTTTCGGAAGATGTGACGCGCTATACTGGCGCCGTCCACCACGGGGGACAAAAAAGGAATTCCACCATAATACAGTAAGTGTGCGATTAAAAAAAAAAACCCAGCATACTGGCGCTGACGCCAGTATGCTGGATCGCATGGGAGATCTTATATTTAGGGTGAAATACCGCTTTAAGCTCATTTGACTATGTTTTCACCAAAGTAGTCAAATTGCTCTGGTAAGCGCATCCATTTTCCTCATCACTTTTTGGGTGAAAGAAGATTATATTGTGGCGATGGCACTTTCTTTACTTTAAACAATATCACAGCAAATACGAAGAGTAAACTATCTACTTTTGCACTTAACTATTCAGACTTTTTTGTCTTGGAGGTTTCCAAGACCTAGAGACACTATTTATATTTTTATATATTTATTTATTATTGATGATTATTTTTATGATCGATTAGTAATTAATATTAATAATATTTTAATTTATTTTGTTGATTATAGGAGATTTTTTCGTTACTATCACTTGTAGTCTAGCGCCCTCTATTTATCTACTCAATCATTGAAACCACTATTGCCTATGAGGAGCAGCTTATTATATTTAATAGTTATTTATTTTTCTGAATATTTTACTTTTACTTTTACTATTTAGGGGAAATGATAGATCGTGGTTCCTCAGCTCACAGAACAGGGATTTGTGCGTTTACGCGCACACGTCCCTGTTTTGCCTCTCGTGCCCGGATCTCACTCGCGACCGCCGGTCACAAGCTTCACCACGCGCCCACAAGTCCACTTAAATCGACTGACGTACGGCTACGACGGTTCGCCAAGCAGAGCCACAAGTCCACTTAAAGCGACTGACGTACAGCAACGACGGTTCGCCAAGCAGAGCCACTAGTCCACTTAAAGCGACTGACGTACAGCTACGACGGTTCGCCAAGCAGAGCCAACCTGTGGCAGTATAACTGAGGCGGGTGGTCCGCAAGCAGTTAATAAAATATGATTACACTAGGAGATGCTTCATGTTTTGTCTTATGATGTAAATGGAATTTAGGAATTCTTAGAACTTGTGTAGTCTTTTGTTAGAGAGGGGAATAAATGTTTGTTACAACTGATCTGCCTCTGATCTGGAAGTAAAATAACTTCTAACAGTAGTGTTGTGTATGTTTTGAAGGTGATATCTAGAATAGAAATTTTCACTTCACTTTAGGAATCACCAGATTTGGAAAGAGATGGACATTTAATGTGGACTGTTTGTTTATATAGGACTAAGCTAAAGGGCTCGGGCAGGTTTTGCAATTCGGCACTGCGTCACTTTAACAGACAATTGCGCGGTCGTACGACGTGGCTCTATAAACAAAAATAAAGCGACAATTTTGATTTTTTTTAAATATTTTTTACTTTTTGCTATAATAAATATCCCCCAAAAATATATAAAATATTTTTTTTTCCTGAGTTTAGGCCGATACCTATTATTCTACCTATTATTTAGTAAAAAAAAGAGCAATAAGCGTTTATCGGTTGGTTTGCGCAACATTTATTGCGTTTACAAAATAGGTGATAGTTTTATTGCATTTTAATTTTTTTTACTACTAATGGCGGCGATCAGCAATCTTTAATGACTGGGACATTATGGCGGACACTTCGGACAATTTTGACACATTTTTGGGACAATTGTCTTTTTCGCAGCAAAAATGCATTTAAATTGCATTGTTTATTGTGAAAATGACATTTGCAGTTTGGGAGTTAACCACAAGGGGGCGCTGAATGGGTTACGTGTTCCCTAATGTGTGTTTACAACTGTAGGGGGGTGTGGCTGTAGGTGTGACGTCATCGATTGTGTATCCCTATAAAAAGGATCACGCGATCGATGACGCCGCACACAGTGAAGAACGTGGAAGCCGTGTTTACACACGGCTCTCCCCGTTCTTCAGCTCGGGGGACTGATCGCCGGACTCCAGCGGCGATCGGGTCCGCGAGTCCCGCGGTCCCGGAGCTTCAGACTGGGTCTCGCGCGCGCCTTTGACCCACAGCTGGGTACTAGTACAGGACATACCTGTACGTGGATGTGCCCAGCCATGCCATTCTGCCGACGTATATGTGCAGGAGGCGGTCCTCAAGTGGTTAACTGTATCTCTTCTGTATATATAGCCAACTTTCTGCTCCTCTTCCATGGAGACTACTTTTTCTCAGTTTTTATTATGTCCTATCCTTCTGTTCTCTTGATAAAAATAAACATCCCACCCCAGTATGCTTTATATACGAAGGCAGAAAAATATTATCAAAGAATAAAAAGGAATATTTCTGTCTTACGTGTATCCATGTTCAGCAAGCAGATCAACAATATATCTGGTATTAGTAAGTTCCCATCCGTAGACATCTTGTACCACAATTATGGCCTTATCAGTGGTTGTCTTTGGTTTGGAGACATATGCTTTTATGTGCTCAATTTGTACTTCCTCTCCAAGGCCTTTATAATCAAATTGATCTCCTAATTCACAAGGACAAGGTCTTGCTTCATTCGCCATTGCAAATCTAAAATAACAAAAACACAAATATTACTTGTTAGACCCCCATTGTGTTTCGCTCACTTGTTTTATTACTGTATATTATGTAAACCACATTTGCAATGGTCGATTTTAGGAAGTTTATTTACCTGAGATGCAACATTCTTTAATTACAATTAACGCTTTCTAAACCTAGTGAGATTTGCAGTTGTCAAAAACAAATTGAAAAATTTGCATAGCTTTCTACTATTTTAACCCCTCCCCTTCCATATGACATACTTGTACATCCATGGATGGAAAAGGTGATATCTGGGTAATCGCTGCAGCTGCATTTTTTAGAACAAAATAAAAGTAATCCAAGCGGGTTAAGAGCTGCTGGATAAGTTTTGTAGATGGCGGAAGGGGGCAGTTGCAAAGGCATAATCGATTTAATTATGCTTTTGCAACTGCAGCTGCAGGGTAACCACAATAGTGGGAACCTAGCCTAATGTCTAGTTCACACGATTAGATTGTTGGACGTATTTATTTATTTTTTTGCATGCTAATCTTATATTGAAAATTAAGGGCCAGATTCACAGAGCGATTACTCCTGTCTATCTCGCGTTAGACTGGAGTGCTTTCGAATTACGCGCGTTTTTTTACTACTCTGAAACCTCAAACCATGAAAATACGGCTGCGGGCTTCAATCCGACTGGTTTACGTGTTCGTACGCCTTCGGAACTACACTGCAATAAATTTGCGGCCGCTGGGTGGAGTTCCCGTCGTTTTCCGCGTCGGGGTATGCAAATGAGCTTTTGCCGACGATCCACGAATTTACGAACGTCAATCGCAATCTCTTACGGCATCTTTAGTCATATTTTTGTCTCGTAAAGTTATACCAGCTTTTTGCTGGTCTAATATTAGACAGCCCATGTTAAGTATGGCCGTCGTTCCCGCGTCGAATTTCAACGTTTTCCGACACCTTTTTTTATTTTTGATGTATGTCGTCCGGGAATAGGAATGTCCGTAAACGACGCTACTCAAACAAAAAATGACGTAACGACGTTATTTCGCGCAATGCACGGCGGGAAATTTCTGAATGGAGCATGCGCAGTTCGATCGCCGCGGGGACGTGCCTAATTTAAATGCTTCACGCCCCCTAATCGCGTATTTCGATTACGGGGCGAGAAATACACTACGCCGCCGTACCGTAAGGGACAAAATCTACCAGAATTCGTCGTACAGCCTGGTAAAATACGGCGGCGTAGTGTATCTCTGATACTCTGCGCCAATGTAATTGTATCTGAATCTGGCCCTAAGAGTTTACTAAAGTTCCAAAAATGTCTCGTACAACAGAATAAAAATCTGGAAGTGATGTGTTGTAGTGTATTTGTATTATATTTTTGAATGACAACTGCACTGATTAACCACTTAAAGACCCCCGCACGCACATATACGGCCACAGAATGGCACGTACAGGCACAAGGGCGTAAATTTACGTCCCCGCCTGAGTGCGGTTCGGGGGTCCCATCGGGACCCCCTCCGCGGCGTGCGGGGGTCCCCCTACCTCTGGGAGCGATCCGGGATCTGCGGTCGGATGTCCGTGATATCCGCCCCCCCCGCGATCGCTCCCAGCCAATGGGAGCGCGCTCCCAGCCTGTCACTTCCTCCTCCTGTGTTTACACAGGAAGGAGGAAATGATGTATTCTCTCATCGCAGCGCTGTTTCCCAGCGCTGCTGATGAGAGAAGACATCACAAGTAAGTGTGCACCAACACAACACTGACACACACTCACATAGGCATATTAACCCCTTGTGATCGCCCCCCCACCCCCCTGTCACAGTGTCACTGAATGCAGTGATTGAATCACTGCATTTAGTGTCAGTGTGACAGGCAGTGTAAAAAACAGTTAGTGTTAGGTTCAGGATAGCCCCCCCCCCCCCCCTACTAAAGTTTTAACCCCCTGATCACCGCCCTAGTTAACCCTTTCACTCCCTATTGCCAGCGTCACTAAGCGATCATTTTTCTGATCGCTGTATTAGTGCCGCTGTTCCCGCTAGGTAGCTATTTTTTTTTTATTGCGATTTTTTTTTTACTAAAGACATGTGGCTAAATAAATTTTGGCCTAAATGTTTGACTAAAATTTAGTTTATTTGATTTTTTTTTTAACAAAAAGTAAAAAATAGTGTTTTTTTTTCAAAAATGTCGCTCTATTTTTGTATATAGCGCAAAAAATAAAAATCGCAGAGGTGATCAAATACCACCAAAAGAAAGCTCTATTTGTGGGAAGAAAAGGACGCAAATTTTGTTTGGGAGCCACGTCGCACGACCGCGCAATTGTCTGTTAAAGCGACGCAGTGCCGAATCGCAAAAACACCTTGGGTCATTTACCAGCGTATTGGTCCGGGTCTTAAGTGGTTAAAGGGACAGGCTGCCCAACATAAACAGCACACTGTTTACATATGCGATTGGTCCTCATGCTGCTTGGATTGGCTGTGTATACTGTGCCTTTGATGTGAGCCATTGGAGGACCGATCAAGTTTAATTACATCCATTACCAACGTGCTGGCTATACGAACGTGATTTCTGCAGTGCTTATAAATGACATTACAGTAAAAGCACCCACCACTTTGCTCTTCATAAACATACAGCGATAGGAAAGTGGTTATGCTCAGTTGGTATGCCATCTACTTGTCTATTACACCTATCGGATATTATGTCTTCATGATTATGAACTAATCATTCTATACTTTTGTAGCTGTACGCTCAAATTTTTTGAGTTTAGTGTTTTCTGCATGAATTACTTATTCATAGTGTAGCACAGCCCTCAAAATTTCCACTTGTCTGTTCGCATTTGGGAAGTGTGTCCCTGTGTCCAGATGTGGGTCCCTGGATGGTGTGTTGCCTCCCCTGTGATCTGGGTGATGTCCTCTTGTAGTAAGTGCTACAGGTGCCTCACCTTCCCAGGATCAGACTGCCCTCCCACTGGGGCTCTGGAGACACATGAAGAAGAGTGCCGAGTGCATGGTGTCAAGAGCCCAGATCCAGGAATGTCCCCTATGACTGGCTACATATTGTGGGTCGCTGTGATCATTCCTGCAGGGACTGTGACAGCTGGGTACCTTCTACATAAAGAGCTGAATTCCTGTTGCTCATCTCTGATCAGCTGATTGATTGCCGAGTCCTCCTAGAAGGGGATCCATCTTCCCACCCACACATGCCTCCACCTGTCTCCTTATGTGATCTTCTCAACCAGTAGTGGAAATGTCAATACGTGCCCCTTACATTGCCTTGGAGGTAATCATCACAGTCCTGTCCATTGTGGGGAATGCTCTGGTCTGCTAGGCTGTGGCCAATAACAGGACTCTAAATAATGCCACCAATTATGTCCTGGTCTCGTTGTCGGTGGCTTATATAGTGGTGGGACTGCTCACCTTTCTGTTCGCCATCAGCATCAGCTGTGATTTCAACAGATGCCTGTTTTTGGCCTTGCTTTGTTCTGGTTCTGACCCAAAGCTCCATCTTTAGTCTGTTGGCTGTAACTATAGACAGGTACCTGGCCATCAACACCCCTCTTAGGTCGGTAAATGAGCTCTTTACTTTACATGGTAGTAATGATATGTACAGTGCCTATAGTAGCCAATCATATGTTACCCTTATTTTATTTATCACAGTCAGATCAATGAAATAAGATTGCCTATTGCTGGTATTGGTTATTTAATTTTTTTTACTTATTCAGTGTAATAATTACACAGAATAAGGAAAAAAAATAACCAATACCAGCAAACATATTTAATTGATTTTACTGTGATAAATAAAATATGATAGTTTAGTAAGGCGTGTTTAGGGGCAGAATTATGGGCAGGCAAGGGTTGGGTGGGGCAACTGGTGGCAAGGATCACTAAAGGAATTTTTCAGATTCATTTCTAAAACAAACATTGCCCTGTATTTGTTTGTTTTTGTTCTGTGTGTGTCTTTACTTCACAGAAACACGAAACCAGTTTAAAAGTGAAACTAAAACTGTAGGCACATTATATGATTGATTTTTATCTATTTTTAATTATTTTTAAAAGGAATCAGTTAACTTTTATGTCTCTATACCCTGTAAACAGTCATTTCAGCAAAACATTTTTTTTCCCTTTAGTGACCTTTAAGGCCTGGCTAGTAGCTGGTGTAGTGGATCTCTGTAGCCATGTTTCAAAAGTTCTGAACATCAGCCAAGTGACCACTGTGACTAGCTGCTAAAGTGGTCACATGATCAGGCATTAAAGCCAATGCTTTTGCTGCTGCATAAATCTGCTAAATCAGGGGTCTCCAAACTCCAGATGTGACCCTTTACTAGCTGTTATCCGGCCCTTGGGGCACTATTCATCCCACTGACACCAACAATGGGGCAATATTTCTCACCAATACGAATGATGGCATACTTTTCCTCTTACTATTAGGGGCACTACTCCTCCTACTGACCACCAGCCCTGAGGCCATATTTATTCTCACTGATGCTGGGCCCGGGGCATTTTCGTCCTGCTGGCCACAATCCATCCCCTCTTAAGGACTGAAGGACAACAAACTGGCCCTTTGTTTAAAAAGTTTGGAAACCCCTGTGCTAGGTAGTCATAAATGGGTTAAGAATAATCATGTAACAATATGCACAATCATATTTCTGCTTTCTGACCACAGTAACATACTCTATCTAGTCTGAAGTAATCAGTTTCTAGTTAATGTAACCATAAAGTTAATCAGTACAGCAGTAATTTCTTTGTGTTTATTTTATGTTTAGCACTATATATTTTCCGATGGGCAATAATTAGACATCACATAGTGTGAATAAATGCTATATATTAATGTTGCACTATAAGAATATATGCATTTTTTTTTAAAGGATCTATCTCTCTTACCTTCTTAGTTTGCCCTTCGATGTCCTTTAGTGAAAATTTCTGTCTTCTGAGAATGAACAACTGCCTGCTTATTTTTATTAGGATGAACCCGCCTACAATCTGTTCAACAAACTCACGCTGTAGTTAAAAGGCAGATAAAGCTTCTTAAATGATAACCAAAACAAATATGCTTCAGAAATAGTAAAAAGTAAGCATGAGTGGAAATTGCATGTCAGAATGACTTGGCAACTTTTCCCCCAGCTCATATTTTCTTTGCAGTGTCATTGAAATACATGGCTTACACAATAAACTCAAGTGTAGCTTTTATGCAGACCAGATTTTCACGTTTTGGTATGTGTTACATAACTTGAATGATTCGTTTTCATACTGTTTTCTATCAACATACTTACACAATTATGACACTGTTTGGCTACAGCAGTGGTCAATAAAAAAAATAATAAAAAAAATATAATAATAAATATATATATATATTAAAGGTGAGTATTTAACCATTTAGTTGCTTTAATGTCTCCACTCACTATATTTAAAGTGAACAATCACCTAGTAAAACAACTCATTACGTTTAAAATAGAAAGGCAAACATTTTTGTATAGATTTAAATATATATATATATATATATATCCCTTTTTGCCTTTTTTAAAAGTGATCACATTAAGGCCGCGTACACACGATCAGTCATCCGATGATGTGCCTACACACCATCGGTTAAAAAACGATCGTGTCAGAACGCGGTGACGTAAAACACAACGACGTGCTGAAAAAAAAGTTCAATGCTTCCAAGCATGCTTCAACTTGATTCTGAGCATGCGCGGCTTTTTAACCGATGCTTTTGCATACTAACGATCGGTTTTGACCTATCGGTTAGGCGTCCATCAGTTAAATTTGAAAGCAAGTTCTATTTTATTTGACCGAAGGATAACTGACCAATGGCTCCCACAAATGATCAGTTTGGACCGATTAAAAACGGACCTTCAGTCGTTTTCATCGGTTTTAACCGCGTACACACGATCAAATCTATCTGCTGGAAACGGTCGGCCCGACCGTCCCAGCAGACAGATTCAATTGTTTGTACAGGCGAGCCGACGGATTTGGCCAGCCGACAGATTTGAAAGCATGCTTTCAAATCTGTCGGCTGGGAACACCCGTCCGCCGGACATGTCTGCTGGTTAGTACGCTAACCAGCAGACATGTCTTCTTGCACACGTGTCGAATGGTTTCGACGCATGCGCGGAAGTGTTTTACTTCCTGGTGCGGTGACGTGGCGGCGTCAACGTCACCGCCACGTCAGCCCGCCTTCTGCTGGCGGGGATTTTGGTTTGATCGTGTGTACACGATCAAACCAATACGTCCCCAGCAGACAGATTTGTTCAAATCGGTCTGTCCGACCGATTTGAACAAATCTGTCTGCTCGTGTGTATGGGGCCTGAGAGTTAAGCGGACACCTGGATGTTCGGGTTCGATGGGATTTGGTCGAACTTTGAAAAAAAGTCCGGGTTCGGGACCCGAACTTGAACCCGAACCCGAACCCCATTAAAGTCAATGGGGACCAGAACTTTTGAGTACTAAAATGTCTCTAAAAAAGTAATGGAAAGGGCTAGAGGGCTGCAAATGGCAGCAAAATGCTAGTAAGCGCATGGCAAGTAATCCACCCTTTGGGCACGTCACATATGAGACAGTGAGCGGGAAGGTCGAAGTTACGCTGCATCGCTGACAGGCGAGCAGCAGCAGGGTGGGAACGCCGAAAGTGCGCACAGATGGCCCGCACTTTCTGCAGCAGCTGTGGCATATCGGGGTAACTTTTAAGGAACCTCTGCATCACCAAATTCAGCACATGTGCCAGGCAAGGGATGTGCATCAAACCGGCTAGGCCTAGAGCTGCTACGAGATTTCACCCATTATCGCACACCACCAGGCCCAGCTTGAGGCTCACTGCCGCCAACCACTCATCGGTCTGTTGTTCCATGTCCCTCCACAACTCCTGCGCGGTGTGGGGTTTTTCCCCCAAACAGGAACTTTTTAAAACTGCCTGCTGTCGAGACTGAAGCAGAAGATGTAGCAGGAGGAGCCAGAGACCTTTCTTGGTTTTTGAGGTGTCTACTCCAGTGCAGCTCGTTCTTTGCACTTAGATGCCTGGTCATGCAGGTTGTGCTCAGGTTGAGAACGTTTATGCCTCGCTTCAGGCATAAACTTCAGACACAGCGTGCAAACCACTCGTGTCTTGTCATCAGCACATTGTGTGAAAAACTGCCACGCTAGGGAACTCCTTGGACCTGGCTTTGGTGTGCTCGATCCCTTTGCTGCGTTGGGCAGTAGCAGGCGTACTGTCTAGGGGACTGACGCTCTGCTTTTGCACCCTGCTCCCTCTTCTGCTGTGCTGGTGGCTCTGTGCAACCACCGCCTCTTCCTCCAAACTACACAGGTCACCTGCATGACTTTGAGTGGGGTCAAGGACCTCATCGTCCTACACATAATCTTCCACCCAGTCTTCACCCCTGCCCTTCTTGTCGGTCTGCACAATTGGGAAAGCAGCAGCAGTTGGAAACTGTGTTTCTTCATCATCTGAGACGTGCTACGATGGTCCCCCCATGTACTCATCTTGAAACATAAGTGGTTGGGCATCGGTGCACTCAATCTCTTCCACTTCTGGGGCAGGGCTAGGTGGATGGCCCTGGAAAACCCTGCTAACAGAGTCATCAAAAAGCAGAAAAGACTACTGCATGATTTGGGGCTCAGACTGCTTGGCTGCTTTGCAAGGGGGTGAGGTGAAAGACTGATGGACATCGGCTGCAGGCGCCAACTCTGATCTTTCAGCACAAGACTGGTTGGGAGACAATGTGAAGGAATTGGAAGCACTGTCAGCAACCCAATCTACTATCGCCTGTACTGCTCGTGGCCTCAACATTCAAACAACCGGATTATGCCCGACCAAATACCGCTGCAGGCTCTGTCGCCTACTCGCACTTGAGGAAGGTGTTTCACTTGTGCGTATAGCTGGCACAGATCCACCACGTCCTCTCCCTGTAACAGGAGCTCCAACAGCAGCACCACGACTGGGGCCACGTCCCTTATTTTTACGTTCTCCTCATATTTCTCAAATGTAGGATCTTGACCTAAATGGGTGTTTTTTAAATAGAACAATAGAAGAACAGTATCTAAAATGTTTATCTCACAAGTACAGATATGGAGGAAGCACTGCAAAATATATTTTTTTGCCCTAAATGGGTGTTTTTTGAATAGCACAATAGAAGATCAGTATCTAAAGGGTGTATATCACACATACAGATATGCAGGAACGCACCATTTTTTTTTTATTTGCCCTAAATATTTTTTTTGAATAGCACAATAGAATAACAGTATCTAAAGTGTGTATCTCACAAGTACAGATATGCAGGAAACGCACAAAAAAAAAAATGATTTGCCCTAAATGGGTGTTTTTTGAATAACACAATAGAAGAACAGTATCTAAAGGGTGTATCTCACACATACAGATATGGTGAAAACACTGCACATTTTTTTATTTTTTTTTTGCCCTAAATGGATGTTTTTTGAATAGCACAATAGAAGAAAAGTATCTAAAGTGTGTATCTCACAGTAACATATGCAGTGTTGGTGTAATTTGATTTCTGAAGCAGGACTGACTCTAATTCTCAGGACTGACTCTGACTCTAATTCTCTCCCTCAGAGCAGCAGCAGTGCCAGCCTTTCCCTACCCTATCTAAAACAGAGTAACGTGCTGTGCTATGTGCCTCTAGCTTATATAGAAGCTGGGTGTCAGGAAAGGTTCTATCCGCTGGTGCCATTTATCTGGCTCGCAGTACTGCGTTTCACCAGCAGGTGTCTCCTGGCAGTTTGGAGCTGTCAGGAGAACATCCACCTGCTGGTGTCAATCACCTTTTGGACGCAGTACTGGTCTCCACCAGCAGATGGACCCTGGCAGTGTGGAGCATACGGCCCTTGCTGTGCTCAGGTGTGACCTGAACGTAATCAGCACACCTATACATATACCCGGTGAGTGCAAGCATACCTCGCCCTGGTTATCTTTCTACCTTCCTGACCTGAGCCTGCTATCTGGACCCTGCTTCTGATCCCTATCCCGAGCCCATCCTGGACCTATCCTTCCTGTTACCTGTTTACCTTGAATCCTGTTTACCTTGGATTCCTGCCCCGCAGCCTGTCCATCCATCTTCTCCCTGCTCTGTTGTGTTCCCATTCTCACCCATCTGCTGATTTTCCCTGTGTATGACCTCGGCCTGGCTTTGTTTACGATTAAGGTATCTCCTCTTGATTTGTATATACTATTTGTGGTTAATTGTGCACTGGTTGTTTTCGCATGTTTGTCACCTTATAAATTAACACCTTTTTATTTCACTTACATACATTTTTTGTCTCCTCTGTGTAGTCGCACAGTCTGGTCTACTAGATTCCTTGACACTGGGTCACATGCTGCACTGGCCAATCACAGCCATGTCATTAGTAGGCATGGCCATGATGGCTTCTAGGTCACACAAGTTAAACGAATGTTGATTGGCTGCCCTGCAGCCCGCCATTACATTGCCAAACACCGAACTCGAACCCAAACTTACAGTAAATTGTTCGGGTACCAAAAATCCAAAAGTCTGGTTCTTTACAGTTGGGTTCGCTCAACCCTAATCACATTCCCTCTGTTCTTAGCTGCATAAGGCTGGATTCACACCTATGCATTTTTAGTGCTTTTTGCATATTTGCACTACTATTGTATAAACCATGTTATATGGACTGTAGTATGAAAACAGTGTAGCGTATTATTGTGAAAAAATCAGTTAACAACACATATTAAATGTTGTAAACATACATATATATGAAATCTTAATTTCAGTGACACTGAAAGTGACTGAGTGTGATCCATGGAAAAAATAAATAAATCATAACCAAGCAATCCTCTATTGTGACCACACACAAATAACAGTCCAAAAGTGTAGAAAAAACTGCAAGGTTGAAATGAAAAGTGCCACATGGATGTGACCCTCTCTGTCAAAGGATAGAGACACTACCACCGATGTAAGGGGGCGGCTTACATCATCTGACCCCAGATGATGACTGTTTAGTTGAAACGCGGGTGGACCCATTCACACACATCGCTCTTGCACTTTGTGATATGCCTATGATGTTCTTCCAAATGTGAGTGCTAATTTTTTAATCATTTTAATAAATACTACTTTGTACGGTATCACACTATATGAGTTTTTTTCCCATTATGCGTGTTCCCCAACAAAGGGGAAAATGGGCAGATCTTTCATCCCCCACACTCCCAGCCGCGATCAGGGCATCCCCGCTGCCTCCATCCTCAATCCCACCTCGGCCTGAACAATTCCGTGCCAAGCTCGTGGCGACCGCATTTAGGAAAGTCTGCGGCTTCAGCCACGGCCTAGCGGTGCGCCGCGCTTGCTCCTCACAACCCCATCAAACTTCACTAAACCACCCCTGCCCCTGGAGGATCTCTACCGTCGCCCCTCCTCCCTACAACTGGGCCTCACCCAGCTACACAGCCCCCGGCTCGGGCCTAGTCCCGGTCAGCGTCCATCTTGCTACACCCAGCAACTGTGATATTGCTGGGACGTAGCCCCACTCCCCTTCCCCAGCCCAAAAGCTGGGATTTGGCTCCCACCCCCACATCCTCAGGTCCAACAGTTCCAATTCCAGGGACTTCCACCACTTAGTGCTTGATCCAGGGCTCCCCCGATCGCCCCTGTGGGATCAGGAAGGAATTTTTTTCCCCCGATCACGGCATATTGGCATAGCACGGCCAGGGTTTTTTCGCCTTCCTCTGGATCAAACGGGGAGGAAAAATCGCCCTTCCCATAATCATTGAATACCTCCCCGATTAATATCACTTTCCCTGGCGTTTTTCTGCGATTATGTCTAATCTGAGATACTCTGCAGAAATCATTTGGGGTCTAAAGCCATTCGCCTCCATTTTACCAGCCGTCACCAAAAAAGCTCTAAGGAATGAGCAACTGTTAAGAATCAATCGACGATCGACAGTCAAAAATTACACGCATTTACCCCAACCTAAGCACATATCATGCGCTTTGGTCAATACAAGAACGGCAGTAAAACACCGACAAGAAATCCATGATTTCGTTCTACCAAACAATTTAGACTGCCTCTTTATCACAGAAAGCTGGCTTACAGCCGACTGTAACACCATTCTAGGAGAATTGGTGCCAGAGAATTATCACATTCTAACAGAAAACAGAGTGGGGCAAAGAGTAGGAGGCCTGGCAGTAATCCACAAGACTCACCTCTCAATCACTAAACCAGGCCTTCAGTACTCACTTCCATTCATGGAAACCCTCACTCTGCAACTGCAAACAAATCCCCAGGACACTGTTCACATACTCCTGTGCTATAGACCACCGGGTCCAAAAATGCACCTGCTCATGTCATTGACAAATTTCATCTCCACTTATACCCTAAACAGTAAACACCTTCTGCTGCTCGGGGATTTCAACCTCTGGGCCAACTCCTCACAGGATCCTGTTGCCGATGCCTGCATTGACCATTTGGAAGGATTAGGTCTGCAGCAACTAGTATGTGGGCCCACACATGCTTCAGGTCACACGCTCGATCTCATCTTCAGACAAGATTTAAAAATTAACATTCTGAAAAATGAGCCGTTACCATGGACTGACCACCATTCAATTAAATTCATAATTACCATAAACGCCCCCTTGAAAAAAAACGATAAAACCAGTGACAACTAGGGGTGAGCCAAACATACCCACGTTCGGTTCGCAACAGAACTGTGGAACAGACCGACTGTTCGTGCGAACATTTAGAACATCATTGAAGTCTATGGGACTCGAACGTTCAAATAAAAAAATGCTAATTTTAAAGATCAATATTCAAGTTATTGTTGGAAAACGTCTTTGAGAACCCGGGTCTTGCCCCAGGGAACATGTATCAATGTAAAAAAGTAAAAAAACGGTCGTTTTTTTCAGGAGCAGGACTCCTGAAAAAATGACCGTTTTTAAAACTTTTTTTTCCATCGATACATGTTCCCTCGGGCAAGACCTGGTTCTCAAAGACGTTTTCACAGGCAAACTATAGACAGGTACAATATTTAAAGGTATTTTTCATTTTTTTTTTTTTAGTTAAGCATCATTAAAATCACTGCTCCAGGAGCAGTGATTTTATTGATGCTTAAATAAAAAAATAAAAATAAAAAAAAAATCCTTTAAATATTGTACCTGCTGGGTGTTTATGCCTGTGATAACGTCTTTAAATAGCACAATCACCTGCCTGGCAGTAAATTAGGAAGAACTTATCTATCTAAGCTATACAGTGTATAAATATATGTACAACTCCTAGGGATGTATATATATTTTCCACACACTGTAAATTAAGCTAAACTGACTAGCCTGCCTGCCTGCCTGCTCTATCTAGCTATCTTAAAAGACAATCTCTCTGTCTCTCTGACTGCTTTCATTAACCAGCTGGAACACACTACACAAGGTCGCCTTAAAGGCAAAATAAATCATTTTTCCAATATCATCACTAATGCCCTAAACCGCCCAGCGAACTCTTCAATCTAGTCACCCAGGCCATGAATCCAGTCTGTCTTGAAGCCCCTAATTCTGATACTCAAGAATTTATCGGATTATTTCATTACCAAAATTGAAAAAATCTGTGAAAGTATTCAGCAAAACATAACCCCCTTCCACCTCCCCCTCAATCATACGCCCAATACCCACATAAATTTGCTGCAATCAACAAATTTCACTCTAAATCCCATCACCATCGATGCCACTAAAAATATCATCGGTACTTTGCAAAATACCACAGCGCCGAATAATATCATCCCCACCAAACTGCTGAAAGAATGTGTCGATATTTTGGCACCAGCTATTACGCAGCTTATAAACCAATCATTCAAGGAGGGCATGGTGCCTACCCTGTTAAACAAAAAGGCATAATCAAACCTATTGGCCTTTAGGAGAAAGATCAAAACCCATCTCTTCTGAGGACAAAAGAGAAATGGACACCAAGCGCCCAGAGGCGATTTAGTTCACATGTGCTGCTCTATATAAGTTTCTCACTCACTCACTCACTATGTGGTTACCGTATCTATGGCTCCAACAAGACTACATGTATTTACACTTATTGGTGTTTACTGGAATTTCGGTGCTGACTGATATGTGGATTCAGGACCAGCTGGATACATCTTGCTGACTGACTATATAAGCCTGTTTTGACTTGGGTGGTATAAACCTTGCAAGTCAACACCATCTGGTAAGCCTTCCCCTTACATTGGTGGTGGTGTCTCTATCCTTTCACAGAGAGGGTCACAATTATGTGGGACTCTTCATTTCAACCTTGCAGTTTTTCTTCTACACTTTTGGACTGTTATTTGTGTGTGGTTACAATAGAGGACTGCTTTGTTCTGATTTATTTATTTATCTTTTATTTTATTTTTTTCACGGATCACAGTCACAGTCACTTGGTGTAATTGAAATTAAGATTTCATATATATGTATGTTTACAACATTTGATATGTGTGTTGTTAACTGACTTTTTCACAATAATATGCGCTACACTTTTTTATATTCACCAGTTTTTGCTTTATTTCAGCTGTGTTGGCAACTCATTTTTGTGTTCACTTATTGCACAGCGCAGTATATCCCATATATTATTATTATATGGACTGTAGTGCAAATCTGCAAAATGCAAAAAGCACTAAAAATGCATAGGCTAGAATCCAGCCTAAGAGCTGGGGAAGGAGAAACAGCAGGACACTGAGCTTGCCAGTAAATTACTGTGCAGGGAGGGGGGGGGGGGTGTCAGGACTGATAATTGGAGGAGAGTACAATGAGTTCCCAACATAGCTAGATAACTGACCACAGTGTCTTCTCCTGCTTAGTGTGGTCAGTGTTTAATAGGACAGCAAGGGGACTAGCAAAGACACCAGAGATTTCACATAAAGGAAGCAATACAAAGAGAACAGGATACTTTTATATAAGGGCACTTTCACACAGGGCGGATCAGTAATGATCCGCCCCGCGAACCTCCGCTTGCTCAGCGGGGATTGCTCCGTTGATCCCCGCTGAGCCGGCGGATGACAGGGCGGTCCCCACACACTATGAAGGGATCGGATGAACATGGACATGTTCGTGTTTACCCAATCCGATCTGCAGACGGAAGGAAAAATAGGGTTTTCCTCCTTCTGCAGAATCAGAGGAATGCGAGATCGGATGCCAGCGGATATTCACCTGCTGACATCCATGATCTCATTAGGGACCAATGTATGTCCCTTTTTCATCCGTACACGGATGGATGAAAAAGTGGACATATGGTCTGCCGTGTGAAAGGGCCCTTAGTCATCTTTACAGTATATAAGTACATAATACAGCAGACACATATAAGGAATATGAAGTGTTGGGGTAACAAACACTTTAATACTGAAGAGATCCAAAAAATTAATACTTCCCGAACCCTGACTGTTAGCCAGATTACTATAACACAAAGTTTATGCAAGTTTATCTCAAATCAGCACTGACACAAAAAAAGTTCTTAAAGTGGACCTCATCATTTCACAAAAAAATCTGCTTGCTGCAATGAAATTATCTTACATACATTAACCACTTGCTGACCAGCTGTATTAAATTGTTTTTTAAAAGTACTGTCTGCCCTCATGTTGTAAAGCGCTGCGTAAACTGTTGGCACCATATAAATCCTGTATGATAATAATAATAATTCATCTGTCCTTAATAAAAATGGCCACCATGAGAAAAATAAGTTATGCAAAAAATAAAAGCCCTGCAATTATCCCGAAGAATCCTTTTTTAGACTGCCATTACTATACATTTCTATAGATGCCTTTGTTGTAATTTTTCAGCTAAAGGAGGGGTTGTAATGTTGGTTTTCTTTATCTCCAATCACTGTATAAATACTGTTTCCCATACAGATCCTTCCTGTAATGTCACACAAGGAAATTTCACAACAGTACCTTGTGACCAGGGAATCCAATTGATTTTTCACCAGCTCTTCTCTGCTCAGCAATATGTCTCCTTCTGTGCACACTGCTGTCCCTCTGACAGATACAGCATTCCCTGTGAATTCCCTAGCCTTAGCCTCACTCTCATTCCTCCTCATTCACCCTCCCTGGTCACATTAACCCTTCTTTCTCCAAAATGCACTTAATCCGAATCTCTTAGCACAAACACTTAATAGTGAACAATAGAGCATCACAAAACCATTATAAAAGAAAAAGACGCATTGCTAAATTCACCCTGTAAAGCCACAACATTAAAAGCCCCCAAAAAAATAAAAATCAATAAACTACATTAAGTTACTTTGGGTTGCTAGCCTGTGTATTTATTCACGCTCTTTACAGTTTAACAGGTTTATGATATCATCCGCTCTCCTTTTAATCCCCAAAAATAAATAAAACATTTAAGTATAGCTAAAGGCAAAAGGGATTAGAACACCCGTCAGGTTTTAACCACTTAAGACCCGGACCTTTAGGCAGGTAAAGGACCTGGCCAGTTTTCGCGATTCGGCACTGCGTCGCTTTAATTGACAATTGCGCGATCGTACAACGTGTCTACAAAACAGAATTGGCATCCTTTTTTTCCCCACACAAATAGAGCTTTCTTTTGGTGATATTCGATCACCTCTGCTTTTTTTTATTTTTTTGCGCTATAAACAAAAATAGAGCGACAATTTTGAAAAAATGCTATATTTTTTACTTTTTGCTATAATAAATATCCCCCAAAAATATATAAAAAAATTATGTTTTTCCTCAGTTTAGCCTGATACGTATTCTTCTACCTATTTTTGGTTAAAAAAAACGCAATAAGCGTTTATCGATTGGTTTGCGCAAAAAATATAGCGTTTACAAAATAGGGGATAGTTTTATTGCATTTTTATACCAATGGCGTGGATCAGCGATTTTTTTTTTTGTGACTGCGACATTATGGCGGACACTTCGGACAATTTTTACACATTTTTGGGACCATTGTCATTTTCACAGCAAAAAATGCATCAAAAGAGTCGTAAAGGAAATTATTATTTTTTTGCTGAAATTACAGGGTATAGAGTCATAATAGTTAACTGATTCCTTTTAAAAATTATTAAAAATGGATAAAAATCAATCATATAATGTACCTACAGTTTCAGTTTAGTTTTTGCATGCTTTTTCCTGGTTCTCTGATGTACAGAGGCACAGAGCCATTAGAGGGCAGTGATGGTTTGTAAAACGAAATTGATTGGCTCTGAGGGGTTTTAGACACACAGTAATCACACCCCCTTGATTAGTGACCACAGAGAGAAAGCTCCCAGGACTGTGGTGATCAGGAAACAGACAACCAGGAAGTGTGGAGATCAGAGAAGGATTACAGCAACTTGAGAGCGAAAACTAACAATGAGGACATGAAAACAGCACTGCATTAAGGTAAAGGAAGCTATTAAGATAAAAAAAATGTTTCCCTTTACAAACTATTTAAAAATGCATTGTTTACTGTGAAAATGGCAATTGCAGTTTGGGAGTTAACCACAAGGGGGCACTAAGGGGTTAAGTGTGACCTCATTTGTGTTTCTAACTGTAGGGGGGTGTGGCTGTAGGTGTGACTTCATTGATTGTGTTTTCCAATAAAAGGGAACACACGATCAATGACGGCGCCACAGTGAAGAACGGGGAAGCTGTGTTTACACACAGCTCTCCCCGTTCTTCAGCTCTGGGGACCGATCGCGGGACTCCAGCGGCCATCGGGTCCGCGGGTCCCGCAGTCATGGAGCTTCGGACCGGGTCGCGGGCGTGCCAAGGGCACGCGCCCGTGACCCACGGCCGGGCACTTAAAGAGGACATACCTGTACGTGCTTGTGCCAAGCAGTGCCATTCTGACGACGTATATGTGAAGGAGGTGGTCCTTAAGTGGTTAATTGCCGTCTGTGTCTCCATTCAGGAGACTCACCCTTTCTATTTGTCCCGTTCCCCAAAATGGCCAAAGTTGAAAATAAAAGAATATCACAGATTTTTGGTTGTTACCAGAACAGGAATCAAGGGGAAATCTTCCAACAGGGACAACTAGTTATGGTGTCCCTAGTTGTAACGGTTACCACCGCTTAAAACAAGTGATATTGTTTGCGCTGTGGTGGTGATGCCTAAAGGGTGATGGGAAAGGGGAAGTGAAGTAGTAAACTAGGTGAATACAATAAGTGACAAAAAAGTATAAATATATAGAAAAAATTCTATAAAACACAATGTGAACAAAGTAACAGTAAATAACAGTGACCGTGTCATCTATAAAGATGTGTGGTGGACATAATAGAATGCATGGTCAAACTCAGTCCTGCAGACAAAACCAAATAAAAGAAGAGAGTCCAACTTAATCATGCAACTCGGTGCAGCAAGTGAAATCTGGTGTGAAGTCAAAAGGAGATGTTCCAGCAGCCAAATGAGTGAAGATGCAATGAAGGATTCCAAAACGTGCAGCCCACACCTCTAGTGATCCTATCAGCTTACCTCAAGGCTATCTGATATAGCCAGAAAGATAGGGCATCAAACTCTTGATGAATGGAAGCCTCAAATCCGATGGTGCATGGAAGGGGAAAGTACAAAAAAACAAACATAGAGTAGTCCTGTCACCACTGGAGGGATTCCTGCTAGCAATCAAAAGATGTGCCCTCTTCCGTTAGTGAGGAGCAGAGGCCTATGACACTCTGCTCTGTTGCCAGCTCTTCCGCTGGGTTGCTGTGAGTGGAGACCACAGTCCCATCCACTACCACAGTGTCCCCCTCTGATACTGGTCCTCTATGCTGTATCCGCATCTCTTGTACCCTTCTTTGGAATTCCTCTTCCATGGAGACTGGTATCTGCACCTCTCCTCTCTCTTTAGTTGGCGCTGCTGTAAATTCAGCTGATGCAGCACTTCTCCTCTGTAGCAAGGTGGCATTCAGAGCCGCTATAACTCGGTCCCTGATCTCCGGTGAAGGGTTAGGACCATAATGTGTCAGTCTTATGTTAACAGCCCGATCAAAACTTACTTCTTCGGGTGTCCTGTCTGCTACGGCGGGCCTTTTAGCTCTATCCATTTCGACCAGTTCTGCGATAATGTCCCTTTTCTTACGGTTGCTGGCCGGTCTGCCCTGGCTCTCCAGTAAGTCCATGAGGGAAGAGAGCTTCATCCGTTCATACACCGTCTCCATTGTCATGTGTCCTTGTAGCCGTCCTTCTGAAGATGGAATCATCCCACTGCTGTGCCACCAATGTAACGGTTACCACCGCTTACAACCTTCCATCCATCCACGACAAGCTTATCCGACACACCAACAACCAGGCAGACATGATCCATTCCATTTCCCAGAATAAACGAAACAGCGCTCCGTTCTCTAGTTTCCAAAGATATGACAATTCATTAGTAATTTCTCAGCTTCTTATATACAGTTAATCACAGGACAATGTAGTCTCCACCCCCCTTCACACCATGGGGGGCTTCAATCACACTCTAAAAGGCATTCAGGTAAGCTAAGGCCGGTCGGCACCGCATCTTTATCACACAATGGCAGTGAGAGTGGGTGTAATCCACACCTTCAACGGAAGGTCTTTACAGTGAATAGCTAACACCTTCATGTATTTCAATAGCATATTATACAAAGGTATGACTCACTCTGGTCTTGTAGACCTGAATTAACACCTTTCAAAAGCATGTGTCCACACATTGAAGAGCCAACCTCACTTAACATTTCAATAGCCAATTATACAAAAGGTATGACTCACTGGCTGACCTGGTCATGTCATCATGACTCCTTGTGATATCTCAGTCCTGCAATATGAAGTATTATTAATGTCCCTTATTAATGTCTTCTGTAATATGTGAATTATGATTCACTATTAGCCACCCTACACCCAAAAGGGCACAGGGTGGATTCCGACCCAAGAGTTTTTGGTGCTGCTGGCACAAGAGTATCTCTCATCCTTCCAACGTCTCTGGGTGTCATGGGTCACCCCGTTACACTAGTGACAACCAGGGATTCTCTCACTTTATAGGGGTTTCCTCTCACTTCCTGTTTTGACTATGGGACAGTTAGTTAACGGAAATCTACCCAAAGAGACACAGATGGCAAAAATAAAATTGGCATGGGTTATAACCTTCCCTCACTCTTGAAAAGGAAAAAAATGTTTTGTCTTTAGTCCTACTTTAAAATTGTGGGATCCTTTCTATGACACTTTTTTGGAAGAGCCCTGGCCATCATAAATTGTATTAAACAATTCTGAGTTGCAAAGTTAGAATTCTGAGACTAAATGTCAGAATTCTGGGATTAATTTACTGCCACCACCACCACAGGCCTTACTGCTGTGGCGGCAGGGGGGTTATGTGTGTAAATCTGAAAAGCCGACTCTTGGCTGTTAGACGCAGGGCCGGATTAACAGAGGGGCTGATGGAGCTGCAGCTCCAGGCCCCTTTCTCAAGATAGGCCCATTTGCCCCAAAAAAAAGTTTTTTTTTTTTTTTGTTTTTTTTTAGATCGACTTCAGGGGTTGTAGCTCGATGACCAGAGGTCACAGAAACCCCACATTTGGGGGGGAAGTCAGTTAAAGACCTACCCCACAACCGGTCAAAATATGGGATGGCTATCATTTATGGTTCCGGAGATACGGGCCTGCTTGCACAGCCTGTCAGAAGCTACATACAGAGCAGCCATTATAAATACAAGCTGACACACTGCAGCAGACGGAGAAAAAAAATCATCATTTGTTTTTTGCTAGAAAATGACTCTATGGTGGTCTTTGCAACTTTTTATGTTGCACGGTATAGAGCTGCACGATTCTGGCTAAAACGACAACTGCAATTTTTTTGCTTAGAAGATAGATGACGATTCTCTCACGATTCGTACGGCAAACATCATCTTTCACATTAAAATGAAAAAAAAAATGGGCTAACTTTACTGTTTTGTTTTTATGGTTTTTATTATTCATTGAAGTAGGCAAATGCAGTGTGACATAAAATATTGCAGCAATTGCCATTTTTGTCTCTGCTAAAATATATATAATGTTTGGCGGTTCCAAGTAATTTTCTAGTAAAAAATATTGCTTTTTAACTTAAACAAGTGTTGGACTTTAAGTGGTTACATTTCTTGCATTTACACACAGAAGTTTGATCTAAAAAGGAAGTTGGTTACAATGGGGCTGATTTACTAATGAATGTGCGCTGCGCCGGTACATGCCTTAATTAGTGCGCTGGATGAAGCCCTAATTAGGCGCATGAGCCGGCGTAGCACAGCAGCGCAATGTGATTGATAACTAAAGCCGCCGCCGAACTCCCTGTATAAGTCTATGGGGGGAAATCTTAATAGTGAATTTTAAAGGCTAATCTGCAAGTTTTGTCCTAAAAAGTGTTTGGGGACCTCAGTCCTGCCCCAGGGGACATGTACCAATGCTTTTTTTATTTTTTAAAACGGCCGTTTTTTCGGGAGCAGTGATTTTAATAATGCTAAAAGTGCAATAATAAAAGTGTAATTTTTCTTTAAATTTCGTACTATGGGGGGCTCTAATGTCAGCAGGTGAAAAAGCGCATGTTTCCCGTGGTTAGAACTGTCTCTGCACAAAATGTCATTTTTCAAAGGAAAAAAGCCATTTAAAACTGACTCGCGGCTATAATGAATTGTCGGCTCCCGGCAATTGCAGGAGAATTCATTCATTAAAAAAAGGGAAAAAAAAGCGTGGGGGTCCCCCCAAATTCAATAACCAGACCCTTTAGGTCTGGTATGGATATTAAGGGGAACCCCGCCGTCAATTTAAAAAAAAAATGACGTGGGGTTCCCCCCAAATATCCATAACCAGACCCTTCGGGTCTGGTGTGGAATTTAAGGGGAACTCCACTCCAAATTAAAAAAAAAATGGCGTGGAGTCCCCCCTAAAATCCACACCAGACCCCTTATCCGAGCACGTTGACCTGGCCGGCCGCAGAAAAGAGGGGGGGACAGAGCGCGGCCCCCCCCCTCTCCTGAACCGCACCAGGCCACATGCCCTCAACATTGGGAGGGTGTTTTGGGGTGCCCCCCAAAACACCTTGTCCCCATGTTGATGAGGACAAGGGTCTCTTCCCCACAACCCTTGCCCGGTGGTTGTGGGGGTCTGCGGGCAGGAGGCTTATCGAAATCTGGAAGACCCCTTTTACAAAGGGGCCCCCCAGATCCCGGCCCCCCCCCTGTGTGAAATGGTAATGGGGTACCTTGTACCTCTACCATTTCACGAGAAAAAAAATGTAAAGGGTTAAAAAAGACAAGAGCCGGTTTTGGACAAGTCCTTTATTATCTTCTTTCTTCTTTTCTTCGGGTTTCTTCTTCCTCCTCCTTCTTCTTCCTCTGCTTCTGTCTTGGGTCTTCTATTCCCGCATCTTGACTGGCGTGTTCTTCCATCTTCTGTTCCTCCCGCTGTCCTTCTCGTCCGCATCTTCTCCTTCTTCTTCTTCGCCGGAGCGGCCGCTTCCAATTGAAATCCCCGCTGTCTGCCGGACCACGTCCCCCCCTCTGACGCCACGGGCAAGCTCTTAGGAGTGTGCTGCAAGTGCGTCAGAGGGGGGCGTGGTCACATGTCAGAGGGCGGCCAATTCAATTTGAAGCTTGTGCGCGGCTTTTTCTTTGCCAGAGTCGCCGCTTCCAATTGAATTGCCCGCTTTCTGGAACATGTGACCACGCCCCCCTCTGACGCACAGGCACCACACGGGGACTTTCCTAAGAGCTTGCCCGTGACGTCAGAGGGGGGGCGTGGTCCGGCAGACAGCGGGGATTTCAATTGGAAGCGGCCGCTCCGGCGAAGAAGAAGAAGGAGAAGATGCGGACGAGAAGGACAGCGGAAGAAGATGGAAGAACACGCCGGGCAAGATGCGGGAATAGAAGACCCAAGACAGAAGCAGAGGAAGAAGGAGGAGGAGGAAGAAGAAACCCGAAGGAAAGAAGAAAGAAGATAATAAAGGACTTGTCAAAAACCGGCTCTTGTCTTTTTTTCCCCTTTACATTTTTTTTACACGTGAAATGGTAGAGGTACAAGGTACCCCATTACCATTTCACACAGGGGGGGGGCGGGATCTGGGGGGCCCCTTTGTTAAAGGGGTCTTCCAGATTTCGATAAGCCTCCCGCCCGCAGACCCCCACAACCACCGGGCAAGGGTTGTGGGGAAGAGACCCTTGTCCTCATCAACATGGGGACAAGGTGTTTTGGGGGGCACCCCAAAACACCCTCCCAATGTTGAGGGCATGTGGCCTGGTGCGGTTCAGGAGAGGGGGGGGGCCGCGCTCTGTCCCCCCCTCTTTTCTGCGGCCGGCCAGGTCAACGTGCTCGGATAAGGGGTCTGGTGTGGATTTTAGGGGGGACTCCACGCCATTTATTTTTTACATTTGGGGTGGAGTTCCCCTTAAATTCCACACCAGACCCGAAGGGTCTGGTTATGGATATTTGGGGGGAACCCCACGTCATTTTTTTAATAAATTGACGGCGGGGTTCCCCTTAATATCCATACCAGACCTAAAGGGTCTGGTTATTGAATTTGGGGGGACCCCCACGCTTTATTTTTCCCTTTTTTTAATGAATGAATTCTCCTGCAATTGCCGGGAGCCGACAATTCATTATTGCCGCGAGTCAGTTTTAAATGGCTTTTTTTTTTTTTTTTTTTCAGAATGTCATTTTGTGCAAAGACATATTTCTAACCACATGAAAAGTGCGCTTTATTCACCTGCTGACATTCCCCCCCCCCCCCATGGTACGAATTTTAAAATAATTATTCAAATGACGTGGGGGTCCCCCCAAATTCAATAACCAGACCCTTTAGGTCTGGTATGGATATTAAGGGGAACCCCGCCATCAATTTTAAAAAAAAATGACGTGGGGTTCCCCCCAAATATCCATAACCAGACCCTTCAGGTCTGGTGTGGAATTTGAGGGGAACTCCACCCCAAAAAAAAAAAAAATGGCGTGGAGTCCCCCCTAAAATCCACACCAGACCCCTTATCCGAGCACGTTGACCTGGCCGGCCGCAGAAAAGAGGGGGGGACAGAGCGCGGCCCCCCCCCTCTCCTGAACCGCACCAGGCCACATGCCCTCAACATTGGGAGGGTGTTTTGGGGTGCCCCCCAAAACACCTTGTCCCCATGTTGATGACAAGGGTCTCTTCCCCACAACCCTTGCCCGGTGGTTGTGGGGGTCTGCGGGCAGGAGGCTTATCGAAATCTGGAAGACCCCTTTAACAAAGGGGCCCCCCAGATCCCGGCCCCCCCCCTGTGTGAAATGGTAATGGGGTACCTTGTACCTCTACCATTTCACGAGTAAAAAAAATGTAAAGGGTTAAAAACGACAAGAGCCGGTTTTTGACAAGTCCTTTATTATCTTCTTCTTTTCTTCGGGTTTCTTCTTCCTCCATCTTCTTCTTCCTCTGCTTCTGTCTTGGGTCTTCTATTCCCGCATCTTGCCCGGCGTGTTCTTCCATCTTCTTTTCCTCCCGCTGTCCTTCTCGTCCGCATCTTCTTCTCCTTCTTCTTCGCCGGAGCGGCCGCTTCCAATTGAAATCCCCGCTGTCTGCCGGACCACGCCCCCCCCCTCTGACGCCACGGGCAAGCTCTTAGGAAAGTCCCCGTGTGGTGCCTGTGCGTCAGAGGGGGGCGTGGTCACATGTTCCAGAAAGCGGGCAATTCAATTGGAAGCGGCGACTCTGGCAAAGAAAAAGCCGCGCACGAGCTTCAAATTGAATTGCCGCCCTCTCACTTGTGACCACGCCCCCCTCTGACGCACTTGCAGCACACTCCTAAGAGCTTGCCCGTGGCGTCAGAGGGGGGGGGGGCGTGGTCCGGCAGACAGCGGAGATTTCAATTGGAAGCGGCCGCTCCGGCGAAGAAGAACAAGAAGAAGATGCGGACGAGAAGGACAGCGGGAGGAACAGAAGATGGAAGAACACGCCGGGCAAGATGCGGGAATAGAAGACCCAAGACAGAAGCAGAGGAAGAAGAAGATGGAGGAAGAAGAAACCCGAAGAAAAGAAGAAAGAAGATAATAAAGGACTTGTCAAAAACCGGCTCTTGTCTTTTTTTACACTGACACTTTTTTTTTACTCGTGAAATGGTAGAGGTACAAGGTACCCCATTACCATTTCACACAGGGGGGGGGCCGGGATCTGGGGGGCCCCTTTGTAAAAGGGGTCTTCCAGATTTCGATAAGCCTCCTGCCCGCAGACCCCCACAACCACCGGGCAAGGGTTGTGGGGAAGAGACCCTTGTCCTCATCAACATGGGGACAAGGTGTTTTGGGGGGCACCCCAAAACACCCTCCCAATGTTGAGGGCATGTGGCCTGGTGCGGTTCAGGAGAGGGGGGGGGCCGCGCTCTGTCCCCCCCTCTTTTCTGCGGCCGGCCAGGTCAACGTGCTCGGATAAGGGGTCTGGTGTGGATTTTAGGGGGGACTCCACGCCATTTTTTTTTAAATTTGGAGTGGAGTTCCCCTTAAATTCCACACCAGACCTGAAGGGTCTGGTTATGGATATTTGGGGGGAGCCCCACGTCATTTTTTTTAAAAATTGATGGCGGAGTTCCCCTTAATATCCATACCAGACCTAAAGGGTCTGGTTATTGAATTTGGGGGGACCCCCACGCTTTTTTTTTGGTGTTTTTAATGAATGAATTCTCCTGCAATTTCCAGGAGCTGACAATTCATTATAGCCGCGAGTCAGTTTTAAATGGCTTTTTTCCTTCAGAATGTCATTTTTCACATGCTGACATTACACCCAGGGCCGCCATCAGGGGGGTACAGGCAGTACACCTGCAGGGCCGCCATTAGGGGGGTACAGGCATTACACCGCCCGGGGGTCCCCAGGGGCCCCCAGGGGCCCGGATGGGAACCACCCTAAAACAAAAAAAACAATTTTATTTTTATTTTTTTGTTTAAGGGCTCCGAAGGTCCCCAGGGGCCCGGAGGCCACTAAGGGCCCCAGATGGCAAGCCCTTTTTTTTAAATAAAATATATATATTTAAAAAAATATATATATTTTTTTAATATATTTTTTTTTTTTTTTTTAAGGAAAGGGCCCAGAGGTCCCCAGGGCCCTGGAAGGCTACCCCCTTGTTTTTTTACTTTTTTTCGATAAATGTTATATTTAAAAAATATATATATATGTATTTTCTCTCTTTTTTATTTTTATTTGATAAAGAGCACAGAGGTCCCCAGGGCCCCGGATGGCTACCCCCCTTTTTTATATATATTTTTCTTTATTTCTTATTTCTGTCAAAATTTTTGTAAAGGGCCCCCCCCGCTCCTCAATTTGTGGCACCCCCCCCCCCCCGCTTCTCAATTTCATGCGGCAGCACCCCCCCCCCGGTTCTCTGCTCCAGGGGGCCCATGCCTGAAGCTGTGTAAGGGGCCCCAAAATTCATGATGGCGGCCCTGTACACCTGTAAGGGGCCCGGGGGTCCGGAGGTGCCCAGATGCCTGGAGGCCCCCCAGCGCCCCAGATGGTAACCCCCCTCTTTTTTTTTTTGTATATATATTTGTTAGTTGGTTTTTGTAGGATTTTTTATTAAAGGGCCAATTTTTGGAATTTAATATTTTTTAGCAGTCTGGAGGTCCCCAGGGCCCCGGGTGGCAACCCCCCAAATTTTTTGTTATTAAAGGGCCAATGTTTTGGTTTAGGGGTCTGGAGGTCCCCAGTGGCCTGGTCCCCAGTGGCCCGGAGATCCCCAGGGCTCCAGATGACAACCCCCCACCTTTACAAAAAAATCAAAAAAAAAAACATATGATATATTTTTTGGTTATTTTTTAAACATATATATATATAATATAATTTTGAAAGCTCCCAGAGGGCCCCTTTTTGCTTCTAAAAATGTTATAAACATTTTCCCCAGGTTTGTTACTTTTTACTTTAATTTCTTTTTTAAAGTGTATTTTGTGCGTGAAGTCGAGAGAGAGGAGCTGGACTTGCAATCGCCATCCTTCTCCATGCCCCCGGTGGCAATGGTGGGTGTGAGGGGGGCCTCACCCCACCTGCTACACTTGGGAGCCCGATGGGACAGAGGGACTCCCCCTATGAAGGAGTGTAGCCCACCCAGCCAGCCCTGTAGGTCCTTCGCCTCCCTTTATTTTAGGAGACCTCATGGCCAAAGTGTGTGCAAGTGTGGTGTTTTTTTTTGGGGGGGGGGGGGGTGGGCATACTAAGCACAGGCGTACCTTGCATAGCACACCCACCGGGAGCCGGGCTGACACCACCAAACTCAATTCACATGTAGCCGAGACCGGGATCCGAACCCTTGGCTGCAGAGGTGAACGGCTTGTCAGCGCAGTGCCATTCACGTTGAGCCACCACAGCTCCCATCCAATGTTATTTTTTTTTTAGATTTTTGGTAGTTATTTTTTATTAAAGGGCCCAGAGCTCCCAAGGCAACCCCCTTTTTTATTATTTTATATATGTAGATATTGTAATTTATTTTTCATTAAAGAGCCCAGAAGTTTATTTTTATTAAAGGGCCCAGTGGTCCCCAGGGCCCCCGGATGGCTACCACCCTTTTTAATATATATTTTTCTATATGTATTTTTTAGTAAAGGAACCCCCCGCTTATCAAATTGCGGCAGCCCCCCCCCCTTCTTAATATCAGGCGGCACCCCCCCCCCCTATTCTCTGCTCCAGGGGGCCCATGCCTGAAGCTGTGTAAGGGGCCCCATAATTCCTGATGGCGCCCCTAATTGCCTCCCCCCCCCCATGGTACGAAATTTCAAGGAATTTTTCACTTTTATTGGTGCACTTTAACCACTTCCATACCGCGCCTATTCTGGCACTTCTCTCCTTCATGTAACAATTATATTTTCTTCCTTGAAACTTACTCAGGACCCCCAAACATTATATATATTTTATTAACAAACACCCTAGGGAATAAAGTGGCGGCCATTTTTTCTGACACATTTCCAACAGTATTTGTGCCAAAAATTTTCAAACGTTTTTTTTTTTTTTGGCTTTCAAAAAAAAAACCTGTTTCATGAATGACAAAATAAGAAAGCAGTAAAGCTAGGCCAATTTTTAGGGATAAGGTAAAAGATGATGTTACACCGAGTAAATAGATACCTAACTTGTCACGCTTTCATATTGCGCACACTCATGGAATGGCGCTAAACTTCGTTATTAAAAATCTCCATAGGCAACGCTTGACTTTTTTTCTCAGGTTACCACGTTTGAGTTACAGAGGAGGTCTAGTGCTAACATTATTGCTCTCGCTCTAACGCACGCTATGATACCTCACATGTGGGGTTTGAAGGATGTTTACATATGTGGGTGGGACTTGCATGCGTGTTCGCTTCTGAGTGCGAGCTACTAGGGACAGGAGCATTTAAATTCCTTTGTTATTTTATTTTTTTACTTAATATTTTAATTTTTGCACTTGTTTGTCCCTTTGTTTGTATTATTTTTCACTTTTCTTCCTATTACAAGGAATGTAAACATCCCTTGTAATAGGACTAGTGTGTGACAGGTCCTCTTTATAGAGAAAGGCGGGGTCAATTAGACCCCACATCTGTCCTCCAGGCTGGAAAGCATGGAATTGGTAAAAAAAAAAACATCTCATGCTTTCAGCTGCAATCATGTTCGTTCAGCACAGTAGCGTAGTGTGTAGCATGTTCACCTAGCAGCAAAAGGGTTGCTGGTTCGAATCCCGCCCGTGACACTATCTGCCTGGAGTTTGCATGTTCTCCCTGTGTGGGTTTCCTCCCACAATCTAAAAAATGCTGTAAATTGGATCCTGTCTAAATAAGCCCTAATGTGCAGTAGGAGATTTAGGTTTTGTGCTGCCCTAGGCCTGACCAAATTTTGGCACCCCCCTAATAGAAAAATGACCCACCCTTCCTGTCAAGGCCACACCCTGTTTTTTTATGACCCACCCAGGAATTTTCAGGGGACACACACAAGTTCTGTGGGGGGGGACTTGGGGGGGCCCTTAATTTGCCTAGTTTTTCGATCACTTCCTGTTTGGCTATGGGGCAGGAAGTGAAGGCCAATCTCCCCAAACGGACAGGGATAATACAAAATAAACTGACAGAGCTTCTAACCCCCCCCCCCCCACCAACTCTATCCAAAATGAAAGAAATCCAAAAAATAAAAGTGATGATTATTGTTCCAGTTTAACCCCAAATTTCAGATCATTTTATTGAGAGGCTTAAGAAAATATAACCATGCCAATAGGCCAGGATCCAGCGTTGCTAATATGTATGAATGTGTGTTAGGGACCCCCACAAACACCACCCAATGTTACATCAACTATTTTCTTGTTTGTTTTGGGGATGCCTGCACCCCTGATAGGGTAAAGACACCTCACAAATGTTGTCACTTTCTACTTAATTCATTCACTTCCTGCCACACAGCCAAACAGGAAGTGAGGAAAACACCTGAGTAATGTTTTGTTGGGGACACACAGATCAATATAAATAGTTTCCCATTTTGGAAATGGCATTTTGCTGTGTACACCCCAAATTAGTAGGAATCTTGGACTTTGGGGTCCATTTACTAAAGGCAAATCCACTTTGCACTACAAGTGGACAAGCAAGGAAGAAAACTCAAAACTTGGCGGGATTGGAAGTAAAAACCATCAGTGCTTCCCTTCTGATTTTCATTGCCTACGCTTCTACTGCAGAGCGGCTTTGCCTTTACTAAACCCCAAAGTAACTAATCATTTGGGGTGTACACTGCAGTGCAATTTGCTTAATGGTGACACTAGTTAGATTGACCTGTGCCCCGAAGAAAAGACCATTGGTAGGGTTTTAACCTCACTTCCTGTTCAGCTGTGTGACAGGAAGTGAAGCCAATTTTAGGAAAAGGGACACAAAGCCCAACCTAAAAACACTAGCAGGGGTTCTAACACTCAATTGGCTTCCCTCAAACAACCCACAATTAGAATAGGATTGTCTTGTGCTAGTTTCAAGCACAGCGCTGTAAATCAGCACTTCAAGCCTGTCCAAAAAAAAAAACACACCCCCCCCCCCCCCTCCAACAGGCCCTGTTTGCAGCTTTTCCTACATCTTGCACATGTGCTTTAAAAAGTCAGTCTGGACATCAGTTCTAGGAAACAATACTTACCGCTTTGTCCTTCCTTTTCTGGTGACTAAACATTTCATGCATACACACCAGGAAAGATCTTAGAGACAAATCACACTTGATGGTTTAGGCCCAAACTAGTTCAGCTGCAGCGGTTGAAATCCATAGCATGAAAAAAATATCACAAAACAAACTTCAAAATTTGAAAGTAATTTTATTGGTCCACAAAACAAGGAAAGCAAAAAAAAAATTACAAATAAACACACCAAAAAATATATAAAAAAACCTAAAAACAAAAAAGACCAACGTTTATTTCACAGTCATTGGAAAATAAATCATGCTTTTGAAATAACAGGATAGACCCACAGGATTAAAACATTAGTCATTAACATCTTGAGAAACATTTAGCAAAATTATGTAGCAGAGAAAACATCAAAAAAATACAAAACTTGCTCCAAAACATCTCTGTTTCACTCCGCCATTCCACTTCAGAAGAGAGAGAGACTATTCAGCTCAACGCTCATTCACTGTCTCCAAGTCTTACATCATCGTGGCAAAGGCTAATTATTAATCAACATCCTCCATTTTTTAAACTTCCAGATACCTTCGGCATCTACACCCTTCTTTTTATCCAACATGAAAAAAAGGTACAACTTGCTTAGCCATAATCCTATACATTGTTTGCTGTCTAACGAAACCTGTTTAAATACATACAAGTTACGTGCATTCCACAACACTTCCTTTAATGCACATAACACTAACCACAATACTCTCTGTTTATCTTTTTCCAGTTTCCCCAAGCCATACATCATCATTTTCCACTCACTCACCTTCACTCCTGTTATTTCTTTTATCAGATCTTGGCTCTTATTGATCACATCTTTCGCTACACCACACCCCCAGAACACATGCTCACTGTCTTCTACACCCCCACAATTCATTCTTGGACAAATATCAGACACACGCGGATCCCTACTTTTCCCAAATAGTCTAGTAGCTAGACATTCATGTAAACTCATCCATACTATCTGTCTCTGCACATTTGTCACCCCATATATACTCATTTTCTTCCATACTTCCCCCGCCACTGACGCATTAATTCCCTTAAGGTTACACACATACTCCTTCTCTATCAACCACTTCCTCACTTGCAGTTTATCCCTCTCTCCTTCTCCCAGATCTGCCAGCTTAAACTCTACCCTAAACTTTTCTAATACCCAGTAGTCGCGTGCCACCACGTAGGCCACCGGTATACTTGAATCCCTTTCCAACCACCCCCATCTCCTGAACAACCACCCACCTGAAAAGGCAATCATCCTAGCACACACTCCACCATTCCTCAAAATTTTCACCACGCAAAACCAATAATTCATTAACACAAACACTCTCACATTCGGAAAACCCAACCCACCATTACATTCACGTCTACACACATATTCTCTCTTGACTCTGCCCCTTTTCGACTCCCATAAAAAGGTAAATAATAGCTTATTAATTTTCCTCAACTTTACCTCCCCAGGAGGGAAGATGTTGCTCACATACAAAATTAAAGGCAAAATTACTGCCTTGACTACTAAAACTTTCCCATAAATCGACAATTTTCTTAAACACCAAGCCCTCAACTTCCTGGCTATTTTTCCTCCCACTTCATTCCAGCATGCTTCCCCTTTCATTTCATGGTCAAACACAATACCCAAAATCCTCATTCCATCCTCAGCCTTCCCAATCTGATCATCCACACATTCCACTTGTCTCCCATACACATCCAAACTACACTTATTCCAATTCACACACATTCCCGCACTCACACAAAAAATAGACAAAAGCAACTTCACCCTTCTTACACCTACCATCGACTGACACACTGCCACCACGTCGTCCATATAACCTAAACATTTCACAATTTTTCCCCCACTCCCAGGCACCAAAAAGCCCCTCACCACCTTATCTCTCTGTATCATCCTTAACAGTGGATCAATAAAACAAATAAAGAGAATGGGGGACAGGGGACACCCCTGTCTCACCCCAGATTTAACCAAAAAGGCCCGCCCCAAACTCCTATTAACCAGAACCCGACTACTGATCCCCCGATACAACCCTGTTATTACATTCATGAGCAACTGTGGTATACCCATCCGCTTCAAAACTTCCCACAAAAACCAATGATTCGCTTTATCATATGCCTTCTCCAAGTCAAATGATGTCAGAATAACCGAACTATTCCTATCTTTACAAAAATTAATTATATCCCTAACTAAAATTAAATTCTCTGAAATCATTCGCCCCGGCACTGCACAGGCCTGCGTCTCGCTAACCATCTTACCAATGACCTTCGATAATCTCCTCGCTATCATTTTTGCAAAAACCTTGTAGTCTGAATTAAGCAAGGAGATGGGCCTCCAATTCCGGATATCCTTCTTATCCCCTTTCTTATAAATTAATACCACTACCCCTTCTCTCATGGATTCGGAAATAATGCCTTCCTCATCATGTAACTAAATACCTCAACCACATCCTGCCTAATAATATCCCAAAATACTTTAAAAAACTCACTTGGTAAGCCATCCCCTCCTGGGGTTTTATTAGCCCCCATGCTTATCACTGCTTCCCGCACCTCCTCCTCACTCACCGATTTCTGCAAAAAAACCTTATCACCCTCATCTAAATTATCCTCTACCATATCAATCATTCTAGTATCTGACTCATCAACACACACTCCCTCATACAACCGTTCATAAAATTTAGACACGCATTCCAGCACATTCTCCCCCTTACATTCCCTCCCTCCATCATACACACTCTCAAAAACTCTTTTTCCTTTATAAACCTTCTTGAAAAAAAATCTAGAACATTTTTCATCCTGCTCCAGATGTTTAACTCTCGTTTGAAAAATAATTTGTTTTCCTCTTTCAGTTAATACCTCTTTAATCCTCTTCCTAACATGGTCTATTTCATCGGCCATGTCATAGCCCATATTTCTAAATGAATATAATGTAGCCAATCTGGCTTGTAACTGAGAATATCTTCTTTTCTCACTGCTACTTTTATCCCTACTCTTTTTTTGAAAAAATAATTTAATTTTCCATTTAACCCAATCCCACCACCCCAAAATATTATCAAAATCTTTTTTCCTATTTACCCATCTACTATACACATTACTAAAATGGGCTTTGACATGCTCGTCATGCAACAATAAATTATTTAACCTCCAAACCCCCGAACCAAACTTAATACAATCCCCCATATTCAAATCAACATACACTGCTACATGGTCTGAAAAAATTACCGGCCTGTGCTTAACCTTAACACATTTGAACGCTCAGAAAACAAACATAAGTCGATTCTGGATCTGGTGCGCCCACACTCCGAAAAAAACGTGAAATATGGATCCACCAAACCCAGAACAATATGAGCATCATTAAGATTCAAGTCCTGAATTACCCCATTCAGCATAGCGCTACTTGCATCCAACTTAGTCTCAGCTGCTCCTATTCGATCCTTCACAAATCGGATCGTATTAAAATCACCCATGATCACACTAGGTCTCCTTCCCACTGCGTGTAACTTTAGAACTTCAAAAAACTCAAGACGTTTCTGTTTATTCACAGGAGCATATAAATTAAAAAGCCTAAACTTCTGGTTAAACAAAACTAAATCTGCCATAATTAATCTTCCTGGTACTAATACCACATGAGACATAATGCGAATATTCCTATTTGTAATAATAATGCCTACCCCAGCATTCCTAGTATCCCCAACTGCCGACCATATGTACTCCACCACCCACTCCGGAGGCTTGGGTGGCCGATTAAAAAAACACTCCTGTAGGCAGGCGATGTCTCCTCCATTGACCTTCAAGTCCTCAAAAACAGCACACTGTCTAGCAGGAGACCCAAAGCCCCTCACATTGAGGGACACCAGCTTGATGCTCATTCACATGCAAATGTGCATCATTCACCCCCAGATCTATCACTTAAGCCAGAAAACTGGCATACATTCCTCAGGGCCACAACGCTTTCATCAACCAAAAATTCCTGACTTGGCGACAATGTGGCTGGCTGTAAAATTTCTGGAGTCCCTGGATTTAATGCTGATGATTCTATCTCCCCTCCCTCCTCCGCCAGGACCTCAAAGGGGTTGCTTGTTATAACTCCGGCTGCCTCTACCTTCAATTTTTTAGCCCTTCTGTTCTTAGGGCTCTCCCAAGCGTCCACCTTAGTCTTGGCACTCAGTGTCTCCATCTTTTCTACCTCTTCTGGAGCTTCCTGCACCTCCGGCTCCCACTGTAAGGCTGCTGCCAATTCCTCCATAGCCTCCTCCACGGCCCTCTCAACCTCTTCTCCACTCTCCATTGTTAATGGGTCCACACTGGAGGGTGGTACTTCAACTCTTTCCTCCTCTTTCTCCTCCACACCCTGGTGTTCCTTCTCTTCCACCACCACCTCCTCCTTTTCCACCACCTCCTCCTCCTCTTCCTCCTCTTCTTCCAGCCTTTCAGGAGAGTCAGACAGCACCTGAGTGGACACTGGCCGTCCACCCTCAGCGGTGCGCCTGACAGCTTCAGCATAAGAGACATAGGCCCTTCTTACTCTTGGACAATTTTTAACTGTGTGATCATCACGCAGTCACCACATGTATCACAGGCCCGTTTAACCAAGCAAGCCCCAGCCTCATGTCCCTCCTCCCCACAGTTCCGACAGTGCATCTCCACATTGCATTCATCCCTGGTATGCCCAAATTTATGGCATCTCCTACAATATGTTGGTTGGCCAGGGTAGTATAGAAACCCTCTATTCCCTGCTATTGAGAAATTAGCTGGTGGATGCCGCACTCCACCAATCCCTTCAGAATCCACCTTCAACTTGACAAAAAACTTTAATTTGCCATTAAAAATCCCCAACCGATTAGACAGTCTGAAGCCTCCCTTCACTGAAGAGCAGTATCTCCTTAAAAAGGCTACTACCAAAGCAATGTCTGTGAAGGGGTTAAATAAATGAACCACCAGTGGTTTCTCCTCCATAGCATACAAGGGTTCCACTATAAAGGGTCTAATGGATTCATGATTAGCTTTCTCCAAGTCCTTACATTTCTCAATAACTTCAGTGCAGAAATTGCTATGCACAAAGGAGACATCATAATACCTTGGTGCTGCATGATCCTGGATGCAATAAATGTGCCGTGGTTCCAGACCGACAGATTCCTCCAACAAATTCTTTACAAGGAACTCCAAACTTACCCTCTGTAAATGAGCAGGCATAACCTGAAAGCGCAAGGTGTTCTGAATCCCTCTTCGCTCCATTGAGCTTCAGACAGGACAAATTCAGCCAGCAAATCTGTCCCCTCTGAGGGGCAGCTGACACGTGCAGTATCCACGCTTTTTATAACATGTGTGCTAATGAACCAATTGGAAACACATGAAGAAATGTCAGCCTCTAGTTTGTGTGCACTTGGAACTGCTTACACCTGTTAAGGATGTCCTTAAATTACTAAGCCAAAAAAAGAGCTTTCTGAGCATGCTCAGAAAGATGCAAGTCATTTTCAGGATGAAACTTCCAACTTCTTTTTCTAACTGTTCGAGCATGCCCAGTTCACTCGAAATGCAGTACCAGAATCAAATCTGCAATGGCGGATGAAAGCATTAGAGGTGTTAAATTTTTTTTTGGTCCCCATGAAGTGATGCTTTACAAGCTGAACGGGAGGTCTTATAGAATTTTTACGTAACAAACCTAAATAGTAATAATTTAAACGCCCCTGTCCCTAGTAGCTCGCAGTCAGAAGGGAACAAGCAGCATTTTTATTGTTTCCGGTTACCAGTTTAGATTTACAGATGAGGTCTAGTGCTATAAATATTCCTCTTGCTGTTACGCACGCTATGATACCTCACATGTGTGGTTTGAAGAATGTTTCCATATATGGGGGCGGGCCTTAAATGTGTAAGCCCCGCCCACATATTGAACCCCCGTTCAAACCCCACATGTGAGGTATCATAGCGTACGTTAGAGCGAGAGCAATACTTTTAGCACTAGAGCTCCTCTGTAAATCTAAACTGGTAACCTGAAACACATAAAAAAGCGTTGCCTATGGGTATTTTCAAGTACTGAAGTTTGGCGCCATTCCATGAGTGTGTGCAATATTAAAGTGTAACATGTTGGGTATCTATTTACTCGGTGTAACATCATCTTTCACATTATGGCCATAAATTGGGCTAACTTTAGTGTATTCTTAATTTGTAACCACTTGAGCCCCAGAGCATATTACTGGTCACTGACGGGGCCATTTTTTGCATTTCAACACTGCGTCATTTTGACTGACAATTGCGTGGTTGTGCGACGTGGCCCCCAAAAAAATTGGGCGTCCTCAAAAAAAAAAAAATTTTTTTTTTTTATTTTTGTTGGTGGTATTTGATCACCTCTGCGTTTTTTCATATTTTTGCTTGACCCAAAAATATAGCGACAATTTGGTAACTAAAAAAACATCTTTTTTACGGTTTGCTATAATAAATCTCCCCCAAAATATATTCAAAAAATGTTTGCCCTCAGTTTAGGCCGATAAGTATTCTTGGACATCTTTTTGGTTGCAAAAAATCACAATAAGCGTTTGATTGGTTTGGGCAAAAGTTCTAAGTAGGGGTTGGTCTTATGGGTTTTTTTTGAATAATTTTTTGTTTTACTAGTAATGGTGGCTATCATTTGTTTTTTCTGTCTAATGCGACATTGTGGCGGACACATTTTTGTGAGATTTGGCATTTTTGTAGCGAGCAATGGTATATCAATGCATTGCTTACTATAAAAATGACACTGGCAGGGAAGGGGTTAACACTAGGGGCGCGGAAGGGGTTGAATATGTTACCTGGGTGTGTTCTAACTGTAAAGGGGGTGGGACTGTGTAGGGGAAATGACAGATCGCTGTTCATACATTGTAGGGACAGACGAGCAGGCATTCCCCCCCCCCCCTGACAGGACCGGGATAAAGGGGAACTCCACCCCAAATTAAAAAAAAAACGGCGTGGGGGTCCCCCTTCTGGTGCACAACAGGCTCTTAGATTTGATCTGGAACATAAGGGGTTAAACCCACGCCAAAAAACGGCGTGGGGTTCCCCCTCAGATCCAGACCAAACCCTTCTCCCAGGCACGCAGTCTGGCCGGACAGGAATGGGGGTGGGGACGAGCGAGCGCCCCCCCCCCTCCTGAGCCGTACCAGACCACATGCCCTCGACATGGGGGAGTGTGTGCTGTGGGGGAGGGGGGCACTGCCCCCCCACCCAAAGCACTCTTGTCCCCATGTCGAAAGGGACAAGAGCCTCTTCCCGACAACCCTGGCCGTTGGTTGTCGGGGTATGCGGGCGGGGGGCTTATCAGAATCTGAGAGCCCCCTATATTAAGGGGGCCCCCAGATTCTGGCCCCCCACCCTATGTGAATGAGTATGGGGTACATCGTACCCCTACCCATTCACCGGGTGGAAAAGTGTAAACAAAAAAAAAAACACAGAAAAAAATAATTTATTAGTCAGCTCCGGGGGTCTTCTGCCGGGACCCCCCACCACCAGCCCATTGGGCCCCGGGCTTCGCCGTCTTCTGCGGGGGGGGGACACCCACCGATGATCTCCGCCATGTCCAGCCAGGCCCCCACCCCAAAATAAGCTCTTTCAGATCCGGGGGGGGCCGGCCGAAAGAAGCAGAGAACAACGGGGGCGGAGCCCCTCGGTCTTCCAGACGTTTTCTGCCGGGGGGGCTCCAGCCCCGCACCGGTCTTCGCCGCCGCCTTCCGCCGGGGGGGTACACCTACCCCCCCCCCGGTCTTCGCCGCCGCCTTCCGCCGGGGAGAGAGACCCCCACCGATGCTCTCCGCCATGGTCGGCCAGGCCCCCTACCCCAAACAAAGCTCTTTTACATCCGGGGGGGGGCGGCGGGAATGGCGGAGAACAACGGGGGCGTCGCCACTCCTCGGTCTTCTAGCCGTCTTCTGCCGGGGGGGGGAAACACCCACCCATGCTCTCCGCCATGCTCGACTGTGCCCCCACCCCAAAATGAAGCTCTTTTACATCCGGGGGGGGCCGGCCGAAAACAGCGGAGAACAACGGGGGTGTCGCCCCACCTCGGGCTCCTCCGCTTCTGCCTGGCTCCGCACGAGGCCAGGGCTTCTTTCGCCGTCTTCCGCCGGAGGGCGCCACTCTCCGGGCTTCTCGACGTTGTCTTCCGCCGCGGGGGTACACCTACCCCCCCCCCGGTCTTCGCCGCCGCCTTCCGCGGGGAGAGAGACCCCCACCGATGCTCTCCGCCATGTTCGGCCAGGCCCCCTACCCCAAACAAAGCTCTTTTACATCCGGGGGGGGCCGGCGGGAATGGCGGAGAACAACGGGGGCGTCGCCACTCCTCGGTCTTCTAGCCGTCTTCTGCCGGGGGGGGGAAACACCCACCCATGCTCTCCGCCATGCTCGACTGTGCCCCCACCCCAAAATGAAGCTCTTTTACATCCGGGGGGGGCCGGCCGAAAACAGCGGAGAACAACGGGGGTGTCGCCCCACCTCGGGCTCCTCCGCTTCTGCCTGGCTCCTCCCGAGGCCAGGGCTTCTTTTGCCGTCTTCCGCCGGAGGGCGCCACTCTCCGGGCTTCTCGACGTTGTCTTCCGCCGCGGGGGCCAGGCCTTCTTCTTTGCCGCCCCCTTCGATTTTTTCGGCCTGGACGGGGGTCGCACATCCCATCCAGGACTTGGACGTGGCGGGCTTCTCGTCGCCGTTTTCTGCCGCTGCCCCCTTCACCACGAAGCTCCGTGCTTGTTTGATGAGGGCAGCGGGCTTCCGTCGTCTTCTCCGGGGCGAGGGTCGTACATCCCACCCCGGATTTCGTCGCCGGCTTCTGCCTGGCTCCTACTGGGGGCCAGGCCTTCTTTTGCCGTCTTCCGCGGAGGGCGCCACTCTCCGGGCTTCTCGACGTTGTCTTCCGCCGCGGGGGCCAGGCCTTCTTCTTTGCCGCCCCCTTCGATTTTTTCGGCCTGGACGGGGGTCGCACATCCCATCCAGGACTTGGACGTGGCGGGCTTCTCGTCGCCGTCTTCTGCCGCTGCCCCCTTCACCACGAAGCTCCGTGCTTGTTTGATGAGGGCAGCGGGCTTCCGTCGTCTTCTCCGGGGCGAGGGTCGTACATCCCACCCCGGATTTCGTCGCCGTCTTCTGCCGCTGCCCCCTTCACCACGAAGCTCCGTGCTTGTTTGATGAGGGCAGCGGGCTTCCGTCGCAGTCTTCCGCCGCGGGGTGACACTCGCGGGCTTCTTCTTCCATTCGATGTTGACACGGCGAGGTCCGGTGCTGAAATGCCTTCTGAGCGGCGGGCAAGGACTTATATTGGCATTGGGCGTGGGCGTGGTTATGCCAACATGTGACCTTAACCCATGTGACAGTGATGTCACGTCACATCACTGTCACATGGGTTAAGGTCACATGTTGGCATAACCACGCCCACGCCCAATGCCAATATAAGTCCTTGCCCGCCGCTCAGAAGGCATTTCAGCGCCGGACCTCGCCGTGTCAACATCGAATGGAAGAAGAAGCCCGCGAGTGTCACCCCGCGGCGGAAGACTGCGACGGAAGCCCGCTGCCCTCATCAAACAAGCACGGAGCTTCGTGGTGAAGGGGGCAGCGGCAGAAGACGGCGACGAAATCCGGGGTGGGATGTACGACCCTCGCCCCGGAGAAGACGACGGAAGCCCGCTGCCCTCATCAAACAAGCACGGAGCTTCGTGGTGAAGGGGGCAGCGGCAGAAGACGGCGACGAGAAGCCCGCCACGTCCAAGTCCTGGATGGGATGTGCGACCCCCGTCCAGGCCGAAAAAATCGAAGGGGGCGGCAAAGAAGAAGGCCTGGCCCCCGCGGCGGAAGACAACGTCGAGAAGCCCGGAGAGTGGCGCCCTCCGGCGGAAGACGGCAAAAGAAGGCCTGGCCCCCAGTAGGAGCCAGGCAGAAGCCGGCGAGGAAATCCGGGGTGGGATGTACGACCCTCGCCCCGGAGAAGACGACGGAAGCCCGCTGCCCTCATCAAACAAGCACGGAGCTTCGTGGTGAAGGGGGCAGCGGCAGAAGACAGCGACGAGAAGCCCGCCACGTCCAAGTCCTGGATGGGATGTGCGACCCCCGTCCAGGCCGAAAAATTCGAAGGGGGGCGGCGGCAGAAGACCCTCAAAGTTCAAACCACCTTCACCAGGTGAATGGGTAGGGGTACGATGTACCCCATACTCATTCACATAGGGTGGGGGCCCGAAATCTGGGGGCCACATTATTAAACGGGGCTCCCAGATTCTGATTGGCTCCCGCCCGCATACCCCGACAACCAATGGCTAGGGTTGTCGGGAAGAGGCTCTTGTCCCGATCGACATGGGGACAAGAGTGCTTTGGGGTGGGGGGCAGCGCCCCCCTCCCCCAAAGCACACACTCCCCCATGTCGAGGGCATGTGGTCTGGTACGGCTCAGGAGGGGGGGGGCCGCTCGCTCGTCCCCACCCCCATTCCTGTCCGGCCAGACTGCATGCCTGGGATGAGGGCTTGGTACGGATCTGGGGGGGAACCCCACGCCGATTTTGGCGTGGGTTAACCCCTCACGTTCCGGACCAAGCCGGAGAGCCTATTGTACCCCTGGGGGGGAAGCCGCGCCGGTTTCACATTTGAAATTTGGCGCGGAGTTCCCCTTCAGTGTCAGCGCAGCCCGAGAACAGCTCGGAGCTTGCCGTACGCCGCTCCAGGCAGTGCAAACACTGCTACGCCGCCTGGTATTTACCAAGGATTTCCCGGCGTTCTGAAGAGGCGCGCGGTGAGCTCCGATTTTTCCCTCTGCGCATGCCCAGTATGCAAGTGAACCTTCCGAGGTTCTAGCGTACTTTGCAAGCGCCCGGGGATCGGGTCCCAAAAGTCACTTTCCCTTTCAAATCGGCCCGCCACACAAGTTGAAACACATGTCACTACACTTCCCCTGCATCACCCCCCTCCCTCCCCTCATAAACTCCCGCCCGAATCCCCGATGTTTACATAACTAAATGCCGCACGCCAGCTCTGTACTGGCGTGCTGTGCGCCCTCTTCTGGGCGCATTAGGCACTTTAGTAAATGAGGAAACACGCTGCACTAGCAGCGTGTTTCTTTGGTAAATGTCAAAAACAGGTTTACTCCTGCTTGTGCACCATGAGTCTTGGCGCACAGGCTTGGTAAATCAGCCCCACAGTCTCTTTCAGGCTTATTACATTTCGGCTGACTTAATATTCCACAATTTACATCTGTAACCTGGAGGGGTTCTAACTGGATTAGGGACCGCTCAAGGTGTGAGACAAAATGGATTTATTCTTTACATACTTTGTCACCTGAGGGTTTGAATTGGATATTAACTGTTTCATCAGTGATTATTAATTTTCAGTACACTATATTAGTTAATATTTGGTTAATTGTTTGTTTTGTGGTCGGTTCTGTATCTTTAGTCAATATTTCTAGTATTTGGTGCAATAATATGTAATGTAAACCGAGTAATTAATATGATTTTAAACATATATATACAAGTACTGTATGTAACATCCCTTCAAACCACCAAATCACCTGTTTCCAAAGGAATTCTGCTGAAGCTTGGCTTGCATACGCACGGTCACACAAAAGTTCTCTGAACTTTCGAGCATTAAGAACGCGGTGATGTACAACACTACGACGAGGCAAGAAAAATAAGTTCAATGCTTCCGAGTATGCGTCTAATTGTTTCCGAGCATGCATGTTTTTTTCCCATCGGAATTCCATACAGACTAACTGGTTTTCCGATAGGAATGTTTTTACGTCTGAAAAATTGAGACCCTGCTCTCAAACTTTTGCTGGCGGAAATTCTGCCAGCAAAACTCTGATGGAGCATACACTCGGTCGGAATTTCCGAAGAAAAGCTCACATCAGACTTTTGCTGCCGGAAATTCTGCTTGTGTGTATGGGGCATTAATGGCACAGATGGATACTATCCGTTCGATAACTGAAGAGTTAATAGCCCAGACGAATAAGATCTTGCATTAACCGCTTAAGGACCGGACCAATATGCTGCTAAATGACCAAAGGTGTTTTTACAATTCGGCACTGCGTCGCTTTAACAGACAATTGCGCGGTCGTGCGATGTGGCTCCCAAACAAAATTTGCGTCCTTTTCTTCCCACAAATAGAGCTTTCTTTTGATGGTATTTGATCACCTCTGTAATTTTTATTTTTTGCGCTATAAGCAAAAATAAAGCGACATTTTTGAAAAAAAATCAATATTTTTTACTTTTTGTTATAAGAAAAATCAAATAAACTAAATTTTAGTCAAACATTTAGGCCAAAATTTATTTAGCCACATGTCTTTAGTAAAAAAAAAATCGCAATAAAAAAAATTAGCTTCCTAGCGGCAACAGTCACTGTTGCCGCTAGGAAGCAAATTTTTTTTTATTGGGATTTTAATACAGCGATCAGAAAAATGATCGCTCAGTGACACTGGCAATAGAGGGTGAAAGGGTTAACTAGGGCAGTGATCAAGGGGTTAAAACTTTATTAGGGGGGTACGGGGGCTACCCTGGACCTAACACTAACTGTCTGTCACAGTAACTGTCACACTGACACTAAATGCAGTGATCAGTACATATATGATCACTGCATTCAGTGACAGTGTGACAGGGGGGTGGGGGGGGGGTTCATAACTTCCCCCTTCCTGTGTCCTGTGTGCATTGGCTGGGAGCGATCCGGAGGGGGCGAACAAAAACGAACAGCCGCCCCCTCGTCCCGGATTGCTCCTGAAGCCACTGGAACCGCCGCATGTACCGGGGGGGTCCCGATCGGACCCCAACCCACGTCTAGGTAGGGACGTACAGGTACACCAATGTGCCTGTACGTGCCATTCTGCCGACGTAAATGTACATGCGGCGGTCCTTAAATGGTTAAGCACTATTATGTGAACGTTTTAGCAAAACTGAAGGCCCAGGGGGGGTTAGGTGTGAGGAGGAGGTGACTAGATAAGACTGCAGTGTGTAGCCACTAGCTGTGACAAAGTTGTAAATGACAAAACACGTCGGGGCGTGGCTACGCAGAGCTAGGGTTAGATATTTTGATGTTGGAAAGGACAAGTGGCGAATCAATACCAGCGCGGAGGTGGTGAGACTGGTGTGGACTGCTGCTTGATCAGCCTGTTTGTTTTTTAATGCTGATTACAAGAGGTTTTAAATGTGAGTGAAATACTTTTTAATAAACAATTTATAATATAAAAAAAGCTCCAATAGTACATTTTTTCTATTATTATTATTATTTACACTGATGATGCTTTATTAATTCGATTTTACACTGTTCATATATGGTGTTATGTGCTACTGTAAACTAGGTAATAGCTTGGACACTGATGTTAATAGCAAATTGTTTGGTATTTGTTTATTTGTGTATGTATTTATTTAAGTAGCAGCACATATTTTAATAGTAGCATAAAGGATCACGTGGATTCAGCGCAGAGAAATATATCTATATTAGTTAACATATATGGCTGCTCCCATGTACTGTACATACAGTTAAAACTATAAATATAAAAAAAAGTTTTAACAACATAAATAAATGTTACATCAATTTGGTCTTTTGCATAACTACAAAACTGTAAGCACTGTACATTGTACATTTAAAAAGAAATATGATGTATGTGTCATGAGATATACATATCATAATTCATGTTGTGTACAAAGCAACAAGTTAATTATTAAATACTTTGCTTATTGCTGCTGTGCAGAATTACTGCAAGTGGCAGCATCAGTCTAATTGATTAGGATCCTGCACATGAACAGCTATGCTTTGTATCAATCTGTGTTTTTTTCTAATTACCATATGCTGCCCTGTGATGTCACTGCCCATTCCAATGTTGTGCTGTTCTGGAAATCCTGTTCCAATGAATGTTTTGGGATGGTGCCCAGAATTCTCCCGGTAATGCCTCTGGCATACTGGTACAGAAGGGAATTGCAGTATATGAAATAATTGCTGCTCATTATGTCTTAAATCTCAACATTGGCAGAGTCAAATATAGGCGATTCTAGAAGCACAAGACTATTTACTCTATACCTGGAGACACTGGGGTACTCTATACCTGGTGTCACAAGCCCCTATAAAGCACAATGTCAGTAGCTGCTTACATTCTCCATAAATTGACAGCTACAATTTCAATGCTGGTTGTTGTAGATGAGAGTTCCCTTATGTCTTTTTAGTTCAAACGTGAATTTATTCAGTTGTAGCCATTACATTTGCAATGCAGTACAGTGTTTAAAAGTTAAAACATTAAAGGGTCATTAAAGGATTTTTTTTGTTTTGCTAAATAGCTTCCTTTATCTTACTGCAGTCCTGGTTTCATGTCCTCATTGTTCGTTTTTGCTCTGATGATGCTGTAATTCTGCTCTGTTGTGGACACTTCATGGTTGTCTGTTTCCTGATGACCATAGTACTGGGAGATTCTAGTTTCGTTTTTCTAACCATCACTCTCTATGGCACTGTCCAGCACAGAGGCATTAAATTACATGCAAAAACTAAGCTAGATGCAAAAAACTAAAGTGAAACTAGAGACACATTATATGATTACTTTTTATCTGTTTTTAATCGTTTTTAAAAGGAATCAGTTAACTATTATGTCTCTATATCCTGTAAACAGTCATTTTAGCAAAAAATCCTTTAGTGACCCTTTAATTACTTTGAGGAGGGGTGGGTTAGAGAAGGGGAGTGAAGGAGGCAATGTTTCAGGATGTAAAGTATTATAAGAATGGCTTTAGTGCAAAGATGTAGGCGGCACCACCTCACCATGGCACCTGCCATATGATGATTGTTGGTTCCTGTCCCATTAAACATTTACAGATTGGTGTGTGAGTATATTTACTCAAACTTGTATTGGGAAGTCAGCTTTACATTATTTAATTCATGAATAGTTCCCAGAGTGGGCACACATTGTTTTATCATTTCACGCTTTAATGACATGCTCTCTCTACAGATGTCTTTATCATAGCTGGATCCTGAAGATTGGATCCAATTACGGTATATATTATTTTTACTCCTGAAGAGGTAAACATTGCTTTATGAAACATGTCATTAATAATACTAGTGTATATTCATCCTTTTGCTGTGAAAACAGTCCATCTTTATGTGGAGTATACACCAATATTCATATATTATACTTTTTTTTAATGTATAGTTATATGTATTTTGCATTTGAATATGGAATAAAAAGATCAATATTTTTTTCCAAGCTGTATCAATTTTATAGTGTGACTCTTAGGCCACGTACACACGATCAGACCGGTCCGATGAGACTGGTCCGACGGACCGTTTTCATCGGACCACGCTGAAGTGGTCTGATGGGCGTACACACCATCAGTCCAAAATCCCATCGGGCCAGAACGCGGTGACGTAGAACACAACGACGTGCTGAAAAAACGAAGTTCAATGCTTCCAAGCATGCGTCGACTTGATTCTGAGCATGCGCAGGTTTTTGGTCCGGTGCTTTTGTGTAGTAACCATCGTTTTGGTCCGACGGACAGATTTTAAAGCAACTTTTAAAACTTTGGTCCGATGGGCCGTACACACGATCAATTTGGTCCAATGAAACTGGTCTTCAGACCAGTTTCATCGGACCGGTGTGATCGTGTGTACGCGGCCTTAGGCTCCATGCACACTGAAGCTGATAAACTGCAGTTTATTGGCGTTTTGGCTTTTTTTTTTTAAAGCCCATAAACTGAACTCTATGTTAGCCTATGTGCCCATGCACACCTGGGCGTTTTTCAGTGTTAATGAGCTTTAGGGTTTATTGGCTTTTTTCTGAACGCCCGAAATTTGCGTTTAAAGTACTGTCTTTTGGCGGGAAAAAACGCTGAAAAATGCTGAAAAACGCCCAAAAACGCTCAAAAACGGCGCCAGCGTTTTTTAGCGTTTTTTATCCTTAAAAAAAGCTGATAAAAGCTACACTAAAAAACGCTGATTAAAGCTATTGCAAAAACACAAAAAAATGTTGCAAGGCTCCCTGCAAAGCTACTGGCGTTTTTTTTTTTATAGCTTTTATCAGCTTCAGTGTGCATGGAGCCTTATTATTCAAAGAACCCAATGTTTCATGATTTTGAAGATTGAGTTTGGAGAGAGACAAAGGTATCAATGTAATGGGAAATACCTGATGGGAGGTTGTAATATCTGAGATCTACTTAACCTTTTTAAATTTTAAACATCAGACCCCATATTTATGTTCAACCTCAACTGTATAAACAGTAAATGGTGCTTTGCTTCTCTGTAGAGTATATAAATGGTGGATGCAAACAGTCAAGTTAGTAGGGAAGGATCTTCACTCAATGGCCAACGACTTCACTATACAGAAGCCTTCATTGTTGGGGGGTTATGTAATGAGACCGGGGAGCAATGAGCCACCTATGCAAAACTGAATGAATGAAATATGAACTCTAATTGACTTACTAAAAAAGTAAACTAGCAATAAATCTAGTCTGCTTTGGTCTAAATAGAAATGTGTACTTTGGTACAGCATATAATGTACTGAAACCTCAGATGACCCAGTGATTAAAGGTTAATGCTAAACTTTATGTAGATATTACATATTTATTTAAAACAGAATTAAATGTATTTAAATATATACAGCTACCATAAGTTCCTGGACCTTTCTTCATATTATCTGCCTGTAATCCCCATACAACAGCATAAAGACTCATCCTGTGCACTTGCATGAGAGTGACATCATCATGGCCCAGCTATCCACACAGCAGGAGCACGCAAACCCAGAAGTAGGGAAAAAAGTAGGGCTTTACTTCTCTGGGTAGTGTGATCCCACTTGCTTCCACCTTTTCACAAGTGGGATCACACTACCCAGAGTTTTTTTTTTCACTGGGACACATTACTTTTACTGCTTTGATTGCATATTTTGCACAGTTTTTTTTTCTCTGCACATATTTGGCTATAATGGTTTTAATTATAAGCATGGTTTATATATGATTTTTTTGCTGAAAATATTTTTATGCACTTATTTTTTGAACATCTCAATTTGTTATAAAATATTAATTGACACTTTTGATGAACTTTTAGCTACGTTGGATTTTGCATATTGTTTGAATCATTATTTGCACCGAATGGATTTTTGATGTTATTTCAGTTAGCACCACATCCTTTGCTATATATGCAATGGCTCTGCATTATACGGCCATGCGGGGCCGGACGGTTACCTGGACGGGTTCCTGCCACACCGTTATCCACCAGCCTCTCTTGTCAGCTCCGGGGACCTCTCTGCCTGTCGGCTGCTCTCAGGATGTGACAAGGGCAGCTCTGGCTCATTTAAACTCACAGCGACCTCTGCAGCGGAGGCCGCTGGAGATAGCTGAGTTTTGCCAGGTGAGGGCCAAAGAGCTGTAGTAGAGGAGGTGGGTTAAGGAAGTCGAGCGGTGGTAGAAAAGTGGTTGTGCAGTGTCCCAAAACAGCAATGCGGGGGCAGAAAGAGCGCCACTCTGAATCCGGCAGCACAGCGGTGCTCAAATTAATGGCTGTGCGTGTTGTGCAGCCATTCATTTGACAGGCTGTCTGTCACTAAAACTGGCCCACAGAGCCATCGGCCCACCGGGAAACTAACTCCCAGTAGTCCTGATGGCCAGTACATGCCTGCCAGCACCTGTGAGTAATCCATTACATACCACACCTGAGCGGTATTCTGTTTTTTCGTTTTCTAATCCCCATATAACAGCACAAAGACTCACGTTGGAGAGTCAGCATTCTTAGCCAATGGTGGCCCTATTACTTAGCACAACTATGCCAGTCTAAGGCCTCATGCACAGTGTAACGCCACTGGCGTTCCTTTCCCTCTCTCCTCGGCGCTTCTCTCCTCCACAGACATCCGCAGTGAAACATGCGCATCACTTCCGGTGCGCACTGTTTTGCGGTCCACGCTGGAATGCGGAAGTGCGCCCCAGCGTGCTGCACATTCTCCCGCGCCGCGCGCACTATTTAAAGCCCTAGGAATGACGGCAGGGTGTTCCACTATTTTGTTGGGCATCTGCCGTCACCTGGGACCCCTCAGAGCACCCCACTTGTTACAGTCTGGTCCACTAGCTGAGCAACTGGGTGGAACCCCGCTTCCCATAGAAGCCAACAACCTTCCATCTCTCAGTACCCTGCTTCCAGGAACCTTGCACTGCTCCCATCAAGCCTGCAACTACCCAGCTCCAGTGTTTTGTTGCTCGGATCCACCCTGCTGCAGTTCTCTACTCGGAATAGGAGCTGACACTCCAAATCGTCTGAACCGCAAGTATTCTGAGTATTAGACTGTCACTACAACCAGGCTAGTGCTGCAGGAAGTTTGCTCTGTTTGAACGCTATGATTTGAGCCTATTGTTCCTAGTTAGAGCTCTCTGACTGTTTAAACATACATGCTATGCATATGAACTGTGGTTGAATACAATACTAGATGACCAACTACTCATGGTCCGAACCTATAGGGTCATACCATACTAATTATTAGCTTGAGTCACCAATTAATTTAAACTTGTCATATCTATGCCTGCTTAAGATTTACCTAAGAACGTTTCCTTTTGGTTGGTTTCCATATAGAGGTTGTGATGAAATAAACCCTTAACTTTCTGTTCATACAAGAGAGTGCGGTTGTGGTTTATGCTGAGAAACCTCTCTAGCTGGAACTCTGTTAAGTTCATCTAAAACAAAAATAACGTGACTGTAACACACAGACGCTTAGCAACTCCTGTTTACTGAGATGTAAAATCTCAAGTGCTTTCAGACACTTGGGGAGCCAAGCATCATGCCTTACTATAACCACCCTACTGTCCCCCAAAAATATACATTCACAGTAGAAGAACTTTTTAAACATACTGTTTGTTTAAAAAAAAAATCTGATTATGCATTTAATAATACGGAACAAATAGTGGAAGAGCTTAGCTCTGTTTTTTCCCCCCATCTAAAGGCTTAAAAGAATTCAAAAATAATGTATATCTGGAACATGTTAGAGCTTAGCCCTTATTGGTTACATTTTGTTTCTGTATAACATAAAAGAGACTTACTTGGCACTTGGCACAAAAACTGTTTGGTATACGATTCACAGCACAGCGATTGGACACAAGAGGTGGGATTTATAATTTCTCCAATCACAAGCAGGGGCAGAATGGTGCTTCTCCAGGCAATTCCGGCCAGGGCAAGTACTGTCAGTGAGTAAAACGGTAATGTGGTGGCCTTTTTTGGGGGCATCGGATTGGCCCGGGGGGAAGGGGGGGGGGGGTTGGCTGTGTCAGTTTCATTCTGGGACACTGTATTGTCCTGGAATGAATGTGCCCGGGACAGACCTGAAAAATGTGGGACCACATGTCCCGGGGCAATCCAGGACAAGTGGTCATTCTAGTGGCGGAACGCAGTCCCTGCACCTCTGCATGTAATGGCAAGGAGTGCTGTGGTGTGCTGCAGGGTCTATTGATGCTAGCTGCTGGTTGGAATCTAATTTTGTGTGGTGGTCCATTGTTGCTGTGAAGGTCTATTGTTGCTGGTGGGGGGGTTTGTGTTGCTGGGGGGGGGGGGGGGTCAATGGTTGCAGGGAAGGATGTACTGTAAAGGGAGAGGTCTGATGGTTCCTGGAGGGTCTATTGATACTGGCTACTGTGAGATCCGTTGTTGCTGCTGGTGTGGCATTTTGTTGTGCAGGGGGGCAATTGTTGCTGGGGGTAAGTCTATTCTTGTGTGGGTGATATATTGTTGCTGGGGTGGGTGGGGTCTATTGTTTGTGTGGGGGAGGGGCTACTGTTGATGGGCTGGGGTCTATTGTTGCTCACTGGAGGGGATATATTTGGCTGTCTTTTTTATTATCATTAGCAAATCACATAGTAGCACAAAATTAGACTTGGTTATGTATTCCCTAAAATGAGCGGTGCTGGTAGGTGGATAGGAGGTGGAACCAAGGGAAGGTGCTCAGAGTTGGATAGGAAGCAGAAACAAAGGGTAATTCAGATGGGGAGTGTTCCTGCATCTATTCTCTGAGAAAAAAAAGCCCTGCTGACTGCATTTGGACACTATGGTCATCAGTCAGGAATAAAAAGAAATGGAGTTTATCCAATGTTTCTAAATTTCCCACACGGTGAAAATAAACCATAGTAGTGAAAAATACTGATAAGAATGCACACACACTTTTTTATGTCCCATACAGATACCATGTTGGCTGTGCAGGGTGCTGCATTGGGGCCACTGCCATTTAACCACTTAATGACTGCCCACCATACATATACTGCGGCAGGGCGGCCGCTCTGCGCCAGATCACGTACCTAGTATTATTATTATTATACAGGATTTATATAGCACCAACAGTTTGTGCAGTGCTTTACAACATGGGGCAGACAATACATGTATAATATAAATCAATACAGTAGGAATCAGAGGGTCCTGCTCGTTAGAGCTTACAATCTAGAAGGGAGGGTCAAGTGGAACAAAAGGTAATAAATGTGGGGGATGAGCTGATGGAGAAAATGAAAATACAGTTGTTAGGTGTGGGTAGGATAGGCTTTCTGAAGAGGAGGGTTTCAGGGATCGTCTAAAAGCTAATAGTAGGAGTAGGAGATAATCGGACAGATTGGGGAAAGGAGTTCTATAGGATCAGAGAGGCTCTGGAAAAGTCCTGGAGGCAAGCATGGAAGGTGGAGATGAGGGAGCTAGAGATAAGTAAGTAATACAACACTTCTGGGGCACATGTGTGTGCCACCAACGACCCGCTCCCGTTGTGATCCTACACAGTGGGAGCCCAGCAGCAAGTACCGCTGACTCGATAACCACCGGCGCCCACCAATTAAACAGGGCACAAGCAGAATGATAATCTGCCTATGTAAACAAGGCAGATTTGTGTTCTGTCAGAAGGGAAGGCACTGATCCTGTGTTTCTGCTAAGCAGGACCATGGATCTTTGCCTTCCCCTATTTAAAGCACCTCCCACACAGTGAGTAAGCACATGTTAACCCATTCTTAGCCATGGTAATTAGTACTGTGACAGTGCATATTTTTAACACTGATCACTGTATTAGCGTCACTGGTCCCCAAAAAGTGTCAGATTTGTCTGCCGCAATATCACAGACCCACTATAAGTTGCTATTCACCGATGTTACTTGTGAAAAAAAAAAATATCAAATAGTTTATAGAAGCTATAACTTTTGTTCAAACCAATCAATATACCCTTTTTGGGATTTTTTTTACCAAAAATATGTAGCAGAATATATATTAAATTCATGAAGAAATCATAATTTTTTTAATTGCGTATGTCTTATACCAGAAAGTAAAAATATATATATATATATATTTTTTTTAAATTGTCGGTCTTTTTTGTTTATAGTACAAAAACCGCAGAGATGATCAAATACCACTGAAAGAAAACTCTATTTGTGGGGAAAAAGGACATATATTTTATTTGGGTACAGTATCAGTTAAAGTAACATAGTGCTGTATCGCAAAAAATGGCCTGGTTATTAACTGGGGGGGGGGGGCAAACCTTCCGGAGCTGAAGTGGTTAATAAACTGCATTATATTAATTTTAGACCGCACAAAAATCCAGGTTTGAAGCTTGTGATGTTTAAAATGTATAGGTTAAAAAAAATTTACACAGCTCAGAGTGCCATCAGCCTCAGTACATACACACATAATCCATGTGTAGGACATCATCGCCATCTAGTGTTCATATTGGGTGCATGCAGCATTGCATTGAAATTTCTAGATTCCTATAAGAATGACTAGGAGTGACCCGGAAATAGTGACTCTTATACGATTATTCTCCGAGTGATACGTGACATTCTACTCCCGCGCCTTCTATAGTATTCTATACAGTATATGGGTGCACTAGATCCCCACACTGATTAACCAGCGCACATTCCCAGCTTTGTGCCTCATTGTTTTTATCACGAAGATACTGACGTCACCAAACCGGAAATCTACACACAGTTCAGAATCCGTATTGTAAACACGAGTTCTTTCCCTCTGCTGGAGCTCGGGCGCCCTCTGCTGGAATATGTGCTAAGCACATTCCTAGTAAACCATGAGATCTCAGGACTCTTCATTGAGGATCAGTGAGCTTCATGATTGGACTAGAAGAAGAAAAGATTTGTGCTGTGTGCAAAAGTTAACCACTCGAGTCCCAGGGAGTTTTTTCCCTAAATCCCCTTGAGTCCCAGAGCGTTTTTTTTTTCGTTTCTCAATGTATCGGTTCTGCAGATTAAACCTTTTAGTGTTTGTCGTCTACCCTCATACTGTAGTTCACACATGATTTTTATTTTTTTATGTTTTTTAGTACAGACTGGGCTTTGTTTTTGTAGCAGATATGTATATTTTTAATTATTTTCTTTTTTTTTTACTTGGAAATTAATAATACAATTAGAAAAAAAATAGTTTCAGATAATTTTTCCTTTTACATAATTTGTACACCCCCATGTATTTACACAAAACATTATCCACAAAGTCTGCTTATTATATACAAACGGTTGTAGACAGATGGCCGCGGGCACAAATGTGTGGATTTGCGCTTGCTCTTCTAAACACTGTGTGTAAATAGCTGCGGCTGTCAGATTTTACACATCAATGGCCGGCACTACCGCTATATGCATGTAATCACTCATATGAGTAGTTATGTGCAAATAGAGCATCCAACTGACCCTGGCCGCAGACAGTGCGCATCTACCAATGGCGTTTCACATACAGTTGTAATCAAAATTATTCAACCCCCCAATGCTGTAAAGCAGGGGTGGCCAACCAGTGGCCCGGAGGCCACATGTGGCCCGCGGAGCCCTCTGATGTGGCCCGCGACCTCCTGCTCTGGAATAGTGGGTTGACAAGCCCAGATCGCAGGTTGCCAACCCGCCATACTACAGCATCAGTGTTGTAAATGGTGGTGGTAAAGGAAGAGCCTCATAAGCCGATGCTTTCTCTACAGCTAGTCTATGGCAAAGTTAAGCTAACCCGCAGGATAGACACAGGTGCATTATGCTGCACCCGCGTTGTGGGTAAACCGCAGCACATCAGGGTGAAAGCAGTCTTAGGCCCTTTTCACACCATCAGCCCAACCAAATGGGACCCTCAATTCACCTCTACAGAGCGACAGATGTCCATTTACGCCCACCTCCAATCCAAAAACCAAAAGGAAATTCGGAGGACCTATAGAGTAGCCGTGACCTGTCATCCGCCCGCTCCGCTCATTGAGGCCCACGACTGGTTACCATGTTGCTTAAGTGGCCCTCGCTCTTCAAAAGGTTGGGCACTCCTGCTGTAAAGGGTTTTAGGGAATTTAGTGTACATTTGTAATTGTATTCAGAATGAAATCCTACAAGGACTTCTTAAAGAACCATATGCAACTAAAATGAGATCAATTGGTTTTGTAATACAGTAGTAAATGTTTATTTTGTGAATTCTTCATTTACACAATTATTCAACCCCTTAAAGACTACCACTCTGAAGAACAGAAGTTCATTGAAGTGTTTTCAATCAGGTATTGAAAACACCTGTGGATGTCAGGGAGCAGCAATAAAGCCTAATAAGCACCAATTAGGCAGCGTTAAAATGACTGTGATACTCGACTCCTTCTAGACATTTACTGGTGTGGTTACAAACATGGTGAAGTCAAGGGAATGATCCAGGAAGACAAGAGAAGAGGTGATTACTCTACACAGGAAGGGCAATGGCTATAAGAACATTGCAAAGATGTTAAACATACCAAGAGACACCATAGGAAGCATCTTTCGCAAATTCAAGGCAAAGGGCACTGTTGAAACGCTACCTGGTCGTGGCAGAAAGAAGATGCTGACTTTGACTGTTGTGCGCTACATGAAGCGTAGAGTGGAGAAAAGTCCCCGTGTGACTGCCGAGGAACTGAGAAAAGATTTGTCAGATGTGGGTACTGAAGTTTCTGCTCAGACAATATGGCGCACACTGCGTAATGAAGGCCTCCATGCCAGAACTCCCAGGCGCACCCCCTTGCTGTCTTCAAAGTCCACTCCTATACCAGAAGAGTCCACTGCAGTCCCCCATGCCAAAAGTCATGTGGACAAACCATTCAGAAGTTTTGGGATTGTGTTCTCTGGACTGATGAAATTTGCAAAATTAGTACACAAACTGTTTGGGCCCATGGCCTCATCAACGCTATCCTATTCTTTTTGGAGGAGGAAGACCACAAGGCCTATGAAGATAAAAACTTAGCTTGCCTAAATCAATCCTGTGAAGCCCCATGGCGGGGGTCAATCATGCTTTGGGGCTGTTTCATGCTTCTGCAGGTACAGGGAAGCTTCAGCGTCTGCAATTAATACCACGAATTCTCTTACCAGTACCAGGAGATATTGGATGACAATGTGATGCAGTCCATCACAAACCTGTCAGGCTTGGGAGACGTTGGTTCCACCTTTCAACATCTGGACAATGATCCCAAGCATACCTCCAACCTATTCCACTAGTCCGCATGGTTGCATTGATTGTTCTTAAGAAAGGCTGGAACATTTTGGAGTGGCCATCGCAGTCACCAGACTTAATTCTATCCTATTGAGAACCTCTGGTGGGACTTAAAGAAAGCAGATTTGCAGTGCGCAAGCCTAAGAATCTCTCCGACTGAACTGGAGGCTTTTGCCCCCCCCCCCTATGTCGATAGATGAGCACCCCCTATGATTACTAACGAAGATACTAACGTAGATCGCTGCAAGACACTTGTGCCTTCAAGCTAGGTTCATGTTTAAAAGGTGCTGTTATAACTGTAAAAGGATGTTGTACTAAGTACTAAGATTGAATGTAAACCACTTGGGAGTTGAAAAAAACTGATAAGATGCATTTGAGCACAGAAAATACATTTGTGGTTATTTTATTATAAATGTTATGTTTTATATTTGTCTGACCTACACGTGCCTCTTTGATTTAATTGTAATCAGGATGACTGAATGATCAAAATCAGTGTCAAACTGGCCAAAACAATCAATTTCAGTGGGGGTTGAATAATTTTGAACACAACTGTAGCGGCCATAACATAGAGTGTAGCTGTGTCCAGAGGTGGCATTCAGCTGTATCTGAACGCAGCATACTATCTACCTTGGTCACCCATGTGAATAGAACATAGAGGAATAGATAAGCTCAAAGGGGAGGTATCCATTATCGCTTTAGGAGATTCCCCTCCTAGCGCTACATTGCAATTTATAGAAGGGAAAATAAGTTTATTTAAATTGTAGTATATTAGTATAAGATTAAGTCAGGTTCACACTGCTCCAACATGAAAGTCGCACAACTTCCAATCCGATTTTGCCCTGCCCAACTTCAGTCCGATTTTAATCCGACTTAATGTGACTTTTTACACTCTATGCATTGAATTTGTATCAAACTTGGACCAAAGCGGGGCAGGAACCTTTTCTAAAGTTGGAGCGACTTGTGTCGGATCAGTAAGAGCCCTTTCACACGTAGACCGCCCTGCCTCATTTTAGCAGTGCTTTACAGGCACTGCAGAGCCACTTAGCAGGCAGAAGCAGGCGCTTTTAACCCCAAATAATGGGTTAAAAGCGCTTTGTGTTGTGACGCAGCCAAAGCTCTTTTCAGGCGATTTGGCAGCCCTGCCTATTCATTTCAATGGACCAGGGCGGTTTGGGAGCGGTGTATAAATCGCTCCCAAACCACCCCAAATATGCTGCTAGCAGGACTTTTCTTTTCTGTCCTGTAAGAACACCGGCCCAGTGTGAAAGCACTTTGGTTTTTACACTGGGGTGGCTTAACCACTTGCTTACTGGGCACATATACCCCCCTCCTGCCCAGGTGAAATTTCAGCTTCCGGCACTGCGTCGCTTTAACTGACAATTGTGCGGTCGTGCGATGTGGCTTCCAAACAAAATTGACATATTTTTTTCCCCACAAGTAGAGCTTTCTTTTGGTGGTATTTGATCGCATGTGCGGTTTTTATTTTTTGCGATATAAACAAAAAAGTGCGCCAATTTTGAAAAAAAAATACAATATTTTTTACTTGTTGCTATAATAAATATCCCAATTTAAAAAAAAAAAACATTTTTTTTCTCAGTCTAGGCTGATATGTATTCTTCTACATATTTTTGGTAAAAAAAAAAAAAATCGCAATAAGCGACTGGTTTGCACAAAAGTTATAGCGCTTACAAAATAGGGGACAGAATTATTATTTTATTTTTTACTAGAAATGGCGGCGATCTGCGATTTTTATTGGGACTGCGACATTATGGCGGACACATCGGACACTTTTGACACATTTTTGGCGGCATTCACATTTATACTGCGATCAGTGCTATAAATATGCGAATAAGCGAAATAAGCGAAATAGCAAAGTTTTCACATTGCGCTTAAAAATTGTAATTAATTAAAGTACAGTCGTTGTAGATCTCAGGGGGACATACAAGGGAAAAAAAAACAGCATTTTAGCTTGCACATGACTGTATGATAAAAATCAGCAGAGCTTCCCCTAATTTCAGATCTTCCCCTCAGATCTACAGCGACTGCACTTCCAAGTGCACTTTCAGTGCAATTTCAAGTGCACTCCCAGTGCACTTGTAGTGCAGAGTGGATTTGCCTTTAGTAAATAAACCCCAATGTGTTCATCTGTTTGAGCATTTAGCACTTGTGTATTAAAAACAAATGCCTTCCAAATCATCCAACCTCATTGTAACAACCTAGAAATTACAGCTGGGAGATTTTATATATACATATATATATATATATTTATATATATATATATATATATATATACACACGTGTGTGAAAATGTCTGCAAAAGGACCTTAATGACAGGATCACCAGGCAATACTTTAATGAAAGCTGTAGATCCAAAAATGACATCTAAATGTTTTTCCATGTTAAACGGAGACAGTAGTGATTGGATTTAGATATGCTGTAAAACAAACCAGTACTGTGTATTATCATAAATAATAGTTGTACCGGGAGTGCCCGTGGAACGCAGAATCTTTTGAAAGTATGAAATACCCTTGCTTCACCTCCCCATGCACCTCTTATGTCTAAATTACCCTGTGTCCATTAGGGGCATATAGGGTGACTGACAAAATATATCTTGGACAACTTCAAATGGGACAGTAATATTCATTAACAATATCTCTCAAGAAATATGAAGATGTTATCCCCTGAGTGCTGTGAGGTCTATGCACAGGCAGTAACTCCTAATATGGGCATTCCAGGATATATGTAAAGACTGACTGATTCATGTTGTTAGGTCATCAACTGCAGCCACCTGTCTGTCTCTTGTAATGTAAATGAGTCCAGCCTAACTTCTAAGGATTTTTTCATGGTGGCTTGTGCTAATTGACCCTGTATTGTATGAAGGAGTCCTGTAATAATGTTTATTGTAGTTTAGGACACAGCCAGGCTAGGAAACTCAAAGGTCATGTCTCTGAGTAATTTTGGCTGCTTAAAGGGATTAGTTAATTAGCTCATGTTAATTATGCTTCTGGTCACAGGTGTATTTCCAAAGTAATAGGATGTACCTCCTCTTTTGACTGTGTATACAACTTGTAGTTTTTCAATAAAGATTGTGATTCCTGCTTGAACCTCATACAGAGCGTCGTCTCGTATCTGGGGAAGAATTATTTCTATGAGGTCTTATTCGGCTGGTTGGAGTGTCTGGCAGCTGCCTTGTGTTTGGGAATGAAATATCCTAAATGATGTTAACCCCTTGCATAATTAGGGTGTTGTTACAACTGTGTACTACCATAAATAAGTGGTGCAATAACACCATAAATGGTTATACTGTAAATGGTAAATGATCCACCATAGAGAAATTCATTGGGCACATGCTCATTGTTCAAGTGTAAAGCTCAAAGTACACAATGACAATTTTCTCCAGCACATGTCCTACTAACCACCAACCAGATCTGTCCAATGTGGTTTTTAATTATTCGTTATAGATGAAGACATTAATGGGTGGAAGCTGCATGGCCACATCAAGGCATCTCTGTTATGTGCCATTCTAATATTAACAGAGGTACACAGGGGTACAGTGGGACACTAACAGTGGTACAAATATAAGCATTGTAATGGATGTCCAATCAAAACTTCCATTTTAGTCTTGGGTAGAGTAGTAAGGATTGGAACCTCTAATGGGTTTTAACTGCTATCCAGGGCACCAATATAAATAGTTCTCCTCATGTACTTATTGATTATGATGCTTTCAGCGGACAGGCAAGCACATAGCGCTGTAAAAGGCATGCAATCAACAATAAAATGGTGGCGGGGGTCCTAGCTTTCCCCAACTCCACCAAAAAGGGCATTCTGATTTTATGTGCTACTGTTGGAGATTTTCTCTTCCTGTCTGGTGAAATTGATCCCATTGGGACAGTCAGTGAGGGACAATCCTTCCCCAGATTGCAGTAAACATCCACCAGGGGCTCTAGTGCTTCTCCAATCTAGCTGTCAGGTTGATCCAAAGATTCTTTCTGAGTCACTAATTGATCACTAGTATTTAGATCGGGAATTCTAACATATTTCTGACTTGCTGCATGCTTGCTCAGTGTCAGTGAGTATTGATGCCAAATGCAGCCAGACAGCTAGCATTTTAATTTACTATAGGCATCCCCCCATAGTTTTCTCAGTAGTGGACATTTATACTTGCACAATGAGCATGTGCAGACCAGCTTCTCTGCTACGACAAATCAGTTGTAAACAACTGTGTAGTTTATCAAAAAAAGCCTTGTGGGGGAGGAAATGTTAAAGTTTACCTAACTGCAAAAGCATAAACTGCAATATTTTGCTCTTTACAAATGTTCAAATGTAGTGACTGTTAACAGACTTTCTGTCACTGGATGGCTACTCTCAGTCACTCCACTGTATCTATGGAGGGAGCAATGGTGGACCCACAGATTAGACTCCAAACATGTCAGGCTTTGTTCATCTTCACTATATGCAGGGATGGGGGAAGTCCTCTCACAGAAAGTGACAAGGCCCCTTCATGTCCGGGAAGGCCATCAGGTGTTTTCTGTAGTTGCCTAACATTTTCTTAGCCTGATCATTGAAAATAATGCAGCCACCACATCTAAAAAATTGTAAAATGCAATATATTACATGTTTGTTCTTGTTATTAGTTTTGTATTTAGGGTGTAACAAGTTATTGGGATGACCCCACCACCAACACCCACCCCCTGAGACAGTGCACCATGGTTTTTCTCCCTTGCAGCCAATGTCACTTTTGGAATTTGCTCTGACCAGGGGTCTGTGAATGAATAAACTACAAATCCTATTTTCCATCGCAGCAGACAGACTTGCCATTCTCAATGATCACCTCGTAGGCCTCATACACACGACCGCTTTCCTCGACAGAATCCATCAAGAAACTTGGTGGCAGAGCTTTTTTTTCAGAGGAAAATGGTTGTGTGTATGTTTTTCATCGAGAAAACTGTCGTGGAACTTGATGAGAAAAAAAGTGAACAAGTTCTCTTTTTCCTCGTCAGGAGTCTCAATTTTCTTGTCGGGCTGGTTTTCGACGAGAAACACATTCGTGTGTATGCTTAGAAACTCGAGCATGCTCAGAAGGGTGGTGCCAGTGGAATCAAACTTCCCCTTTATAGTGCCGTCGTACGTGTTTTACGTCACCGTGTTTGAGAACAACGAGATTTTGTCTTGACCATGTGTACGCAAAAAAAGCTTGTCAAGATTCTCGACAAGCCTAACAAGGAACTCGTCGAGGAAAACAATGTTTCATTTGCGACGAGTTCCTCTGTCGTGTGTACGAGGCCTCATAGTCCAAAGACACTTCCTTCAGCTCGTTAACTGAAAGCCCAATATAGAGCTGAAGGAAGAGTCTGCAGGAGCCTGGGCTTTCACCCACCACCCAGTGATTAGAGTTACATTGCTTTGCAGGCTGATTTGCAGAAACGTAAATGCATATTTTTTTCCTACAAAAATATGTGCAACTTTTTTATTTATTTAAAAAAAAGCAGGACCCATCCTGTAGGTATTATATGCAGCACACTGTTTGCATGGCCTTTATTGAACTACAAGATCCAGGATTCTGTGTCTTGTAGTTTCACTGAGACTGATTTGGAATAAAAATTGGTAGACCATAACAATATCAAAAGCATAAAGGGAATTCATTACCAAAGCCCTGTACACGCGATCGGTCCATCCGATGAGAACGGTCCGACGGACCGTTTTCATCGGTTCACCAATGAAGTTGACTGATGGACTGATGTGCCTACACACCATCGGTTCATGAACCGAACGCGTCATCAGAACGCGGTGACGTAAAACACAACCAACGTGATGAAAAACAAAGTTGAATGCTTCCAAGCATGTGTCGACTTGATTCTGAGCATGCGTGGATTTTTAACCGATGCTCGTTCGTACTAACGATCGGTTTTGACCTATCGGTTAGCCGTCCATCCTTTCAATTTTAAAGCAAGCCATCTGTTTTTGGACCGAAGGATAACGGACCGATGGGGCCTACACATGATCGGTTTGGACCGATGAAAACAAACTTCAGTCCGTTTTCATTGGTTTGAACTGATCGTGTGTATGCGGCTTTAGACATTCATAAAGAAATCAAGTGGGACTTCTGCGCTACTAATTTGTCTATCAAGAAATCAGTGACAATATGCAGCAAACACAAAAAATGCATACACAGCACCTAGTAACGTAAAATCAATGTGGGTGATAGCGCAAATTGTAAAACATAACATAACATATACAATGGGTGATATATATAGTGTGCACAAAAAGTATCAAAGTGCAAAAACTTAATAGGTCTGTCAGGGACAGAAAATAAGTCCAAAGAAAGTGCTAAATCATAAATCAGTGCACTAATAGTCCATATTGGTGAAAAGCAGTGTAAAAGGATGTCCACTGGTCCAGAGAATGAGGAAAAGAACACCACCACACAGTTCATCTGGTCTCCCAGAACTCTCACCTTCAGCAAGTCAAAAACAGGCATATAAGATGATGCTCTGTGTGGACAACCTCCCTCGGTGGTTTTGTTAGCCCCCACGGATCGCAGGTACCTATCTTCCCACCGATCCGTGGGGGCTAACAAAACCACCGAGGGAGGTTGTCCACACAGAGGATCATCTTATATGCCTGTTTTTGACTTGCTGAAGGTGAGAGTTCTGGGAGACCAGACGAACTGTGTGGTGGTGTTCTTTTCCTCATTCTCTGGACCAGTGGACATCCTTTTACACTGCTTTTCACCAATATGGACTATTAGTGCACTGATTTATGATTTAGCACTTTCTTTGGACTTATTTTCTGTCCCTGACAGACCTATTAAGTTTTTGCACTTTGATACTTTTTGTGCACACTATATATATCACCCATTGTATATGTTGTGTTATGTTTTACAATTTGCGCTATCACCCACATTGATTTTAGACATTCATAGGTTAAAAACCCTACACATAATCTAACTTCATCAAACCCCATTAAGCCGTATAACGTGTATAGAAAAATATTTTGTAACTATGGAAAATACCAGGAATAGTGCATTAAGAGCATGATTTATGTGAACATGGCAATAGGTATTTGAAGAGGAAGTATCATGCACTGTCAATAATAATGACATAACGAGTTTGCCATATGACAGTCACATTTATAGGAGCTGAGAAATGATGCCAGCCAAGTCTTTTTGTAGTAACAGATGATGTTACATCAGCTGCCTCCCCTTCATTATTGAGCTGATTGTTGACTTACACATAACACATGTTTAGCCATTTCCCTACGAGAAGCACCTTACTAAAACTGTACAGAGGATTCCTCCCCCATAAATGAATGACAGGTCCTTTAGACAACTATGATGATGACCATGCAGACAGGCACACCGAGCTGCTAAGTGACAAGCGTCAGAGTATTTTGTCAACATGAAATTTTGGAACTAGTAGTTCTATAGCAGCTTTGGAATAGGCTTTTCTATCTCAGCATACAGCAAGTGTGGCTACCCTGTAACTTAGCAATTGGGGGTTATTTATGAAAGTCAAATTCACTTTGCACTAGAAGTGCAAACTAGAAGTGCAAAGTGCACTTGAAATTGCACTGTAAGGGCACTTGGAAGTGCAGTCGCTGTAAATCTGAGGGGTAGATCTGAAATGAGGGGAAGCTCTGCTGATTTTATCATCCAATCATATGCAAGCTAAAATGCTGTTTTTTATTTTCCTTGCATGTCCCCCTCGGATCTACAGCGACTGCACTTCCAAGTGCACTTTCAGAGCAATTTCAAGTGCACTTTGCACTTGTAGTTTGCACTTGTAGCATAAAGTGGAGTTGCCTTTCGTAAATAACCTCCATTGTGTCACTTTAAAGGAAACCAATCCTGAAAGAAAAATGAAGACCAGTGTTGCCAACCGTCAGTATTTTTTCTGGCAGCCAGTAAAAAACAGGCACTTCTCTCCTGCCAGTAAATGCCAGTAAGAGGAAAAGGTTGCCAGTAAAACATATGGCTGTGACGCTTGGCTCGGAACTGGGCATGCAAAACTCGGGTCTGGAGCCAGCCGGGACCATTCTAAGTGCCTGCTACAGTGTGTTCAGGTGGTAACGGTGGGGGGCGAGTCTGGCAAAGATGGTCCGTGAGCATGTTGTATGATCTCATGGTGCAAGAGAGCCGTGTGGAGCAGCCAGTGCGGAGTTGGGCGGCCAGAGTTTCCTCTCACTGACTATATTGAGAATGAAATAAGAAATATGCTTTTTGCCTTAATATCGACCTTAAATCCCATTGTTAATTGCATATTGTACTTATGTGTAGCCTCAATGCTGAAATCTGCACTGACAACTGTAATTTTTTAACTTTTGGAAATGCCAGTAAAAATTTGGCTGTGACAGTAAATTTTGGGTGTGAAATCAGTAAATTTCAATCTGGTAGGTTGGCAACACTGATGGAGACTGTCATTGCTAACCTTGATGACCTATTCTTCTGAAAATGCTAGTTGCTTGACTCCAAGGCTGAGCTAATAAATTCAATATTGCCTGAATCACTAACCCAAACCTAGTTGAGCATGTGGTGTTCAGACTTCAATAGCTGCATGGATGTTGTAGGTCCAAGATTCAGAAAGTATCAGAGTCAGAGGATCAGCATGTTTACTAGTTAGATAGTATTTTCAAAGATGGTCAGAAATGATGATTTCCATGTATCTCTCAGCACAGCTTTCCTTTAAATTAGTAGTAAACTTGCATTGCATGTTTAAAAAAACAACAACCTTGCACGGTAAAGGCATAACGTGCTAGTATGCATTGCATACTAGCGCATTATGAAATACTTACCTTTGAACAAAGCCCTCCAGCAGCACATTGTCACTGCTGACAGGGCTTCCATCTTCACTTGGTCTTCCTTCCGGGTTCACGTGCTCCAGCCGCCTGGCTAGCTGAGCCACAACAACATTACTCCTGTGATGGGGTCACAGGCATGGCACACAACTCTGAAGATACAGCACAGGTTTGCCGTTCCTTTAGAGTGCATGGGCTGGTATTAGAACACATACGCTGGTGATGTCGACAGCTGCATGCTGTGTAAATATCTTCTAAACACTGCAAGTTTAGGAGATATTCACTGTACCTACAGGGAAGCCTTATTATAGGCATACCTGTAGATACATGTCCAAAAAAAAAGTTTTCTTTCTACTGCTTTAAAGGGATTTTAGTGATATACTACACATGACTCTGGACCCAAATTTGGTCCTGGGATATGGAACCACTTGACTAGTGCAATCACAAATCAGCAGAACACCGGCATGTGGCAACACCGATACATATCATCAGTAGTGATAAGCTTGAAGGCAGCTGTCATTCCCGAGCCAATCAGCTGCAGCCAGAACCATTGCTGCCCCACAGCTGCACTTGCACAAAGGGGCAGGGGTGCACATGTGGCCATATTTGGTCAATAATGTCACATACACTGGGGAAAATTATTATTTGATCCCCTGCAGATTTTGTAAGTTTGCCCACTTACAATGAAGTTATCATAGGTGTGTATTAAATGTTAGAGACAAAATATCAACCATAAATCCAGAAGAAAAAAGTAAGTAAAATACATTTTTGATCCCCAAGCAAAATATCACTTACATTACTGTAGTACTTGGTTGAGAAACCCTTTGTTGGTAAGCACAGAGGTTTCTTGTAGTTGGTGACCAAATTGGCAAACATCTCAGGAGGGAGTTTGGTCCACTTTTTTTTTACAGATCTTCTCTAAATCCTGAAGGTTTCTTGGCTGTCTTTTGACTACTTGAAGTTTCAGCTTCCTCCATACATTTTCTATAGGATTAAGGTCTGGAGACTGACTGGGCCACTCCATAACCTTAATGTGCTTCTTCTAGAGCCACTCTTTTCTTTCCTTGGCGGTATGTTTTGGGTCATTGTCATGATGGAAAACCCATCCATGACCCATCTTTTGTGTTCTGGCTAAGGGAAGAAGGTTCTCATTCAAGATTTTACAATACTGGCTCCTCAATGTGGCAAAATTTGCCTGTACCGGCTTTAGCAGAGAAACAGCCCCACCTCTGTGCTTTTTTATTTTTTTTTTTAATTTCCACCCAGGGGCGGACTGACAACTCATGGGGCCCCCGGGCAATAGAAGATTATGGGGCCCCTGGCTTACAGATGGTCACCACACCAGGAAGCAGTGCAGAGGTGGGGCAACTAAAATCTCAGGATTTTCACATCAAAAGCATGTCGGTTTCGGACATATCAGGGTCAGATGTAAAAAAAACACAGATTTTGACATACTGTCCCTGGTTTTAATGAGCCTGGCAACTCTGATGGGGCCCCCTAGTGGCATGGGGCCCTCAGGCAGTGCCCGAGAGCCTCAATGGTCAGTCCGCCCCTGGTTCCACCTCCATGCTTGACGGTAGGGATGGTGTTCTTGGGGTCATAGTCAGCATTTTTCTTCCTCCAAACACAGCGAGTCAAGTTAATGACAAAGAGCTCAATTTTGGTCTCATCTGACCACAGCACTTTCTCCCAACCCTTCTCTGAATCATTTAGATGTTCATTGGCATGACTGTACATGTGCCTTCTTGAGAGAAAGAAAGGAAGAAAAATGCTGGCGATGACCCTAAGAACACCATCCCTACAGTCAAGCACAGATGTGGAAACGTTATGCTTTTGGGCTGTTTCTCTGCTAAAGGTACAGAACAATTTTGCTGCATTGAGGGGCCAATGGACGGGGCCATGTATTGTAAAATCTTAGATAAGTACCTTCTTCCCTCAGCCAGAATACTGAAGATGGGACATGGATGGGTCTTTCAGCAAGGACCCAAAACATACCACAAGGCAACAAAGGAGTGGGTCAAATAGAAGTACATTAATGTCATGGAGTGGCTTAGCCAGTCTCCAGAACTTAATCCTATAACAAATTAATGGAGAGAGCTGAAACTAAAGCCGTGTACACATGATCGGATTTCTGATGGAATCAAATCCGATGGATTTTTTCATCAGATATCCGATGGAGCTGACTTTCATTAGTCTTGCATAACACTATCTGACTAAATTACGACCGTGCCAAAACGCGGTGACTTAAAACACTACAACAAGCCGAAAACAATGACGTTTAATGCTTCTGAGCATGCGTCGACTTGATTCTGAGCATGCATGGGTTTTTCTCCGATGGACTTTCACACAGACGATCAGAATTTCTTATCGTTTTTTTTATCCATAGGAAAAATTTAAAACATATTCTATTTTTTTACACCGATGGAAAAAAGACCTATGGGGCCCACACACGATCGGTCTGTTTTCATCGGACAAACCGATCGTGTGTACACGGCTTTACAGTTGCCAAGAGACAGATCACTAATCGTACCCTGTTCTATCTCTGTTTTTGTCCTAATTATTTAGAAAGAGTCAACATGATGACTTTTAAACTGATTACATTTGCCAAGCACCCTTCCCTGATATAACAGACTCAACTGGAGGCCATTTGTTCTCCCCTCCTGTTTTTGGCACAGACATCTGCCATCGGACCTCTTGGAGGGGTTTAGGGATTACTTGGAACCATAATCACTGTTAAAGGTGGTATTGTAATACAAAGGCCCTAAAACCGCTCCACCCCTACCAGTGTTAGTATCAGGGTTTGTCTCAACTGCTGCATCTGTAGGACGGCTTGTTCTTGTGGAAAAAAAAACAGACTTATTGGCGCTGGATCACCAGGTGAAAGTAAAGGAAAGAACGATAAAAATAAAAAATCTAAATCAAATGCAACCATCATATAAAAAATATACTGTATTTATTGGCGTAAAACACTTACTTTTTTACCCTGAAAATAGAGGGTAAACTGTGCCTGCGTGTTATACGCAGGGGTCTGTGGAAAGTTTTTTTCCCTGAAACTTCCCTCTTATGCCTCGTACACGCGATCAGTCCATCCGATAAGAACGGTCTGATGGATCGTTTCCATCTGTTAACCGATGAAGCTGACTGATGGTCCGTCGCGCTTACACACCATCGGTTAAAAAAAACGGTCGTGTCAGAAAGCGGTGACGTAAAACACAACGACGTGCTTCCAAGCATGCGTCAAATTCATTCTGAGCATGCGCAGGTTTTTAACTGATGGTTCGTGCCTACTAACGATCGTTTTTGACCTATCGGTTAGGAATCCATCGGTTAAATTTAAAGCAAGTTGGCTTTTTTTTTAACCGATGGTTAAATAACCTATGGGGCCCACACACGATCAGTGAAAACGGTCCATCAGACCATTCTCATCGGTTTAACCGATCGTGTGTACACGGCCTTAAAGTTAGGGTGCAGGTTATACGGTAGTTAGCTGCAATTTAACAAATGTTTGCTTTTGTGTTTAATACTGCTTTAAATCAAACCAGTTGTTTTCTTATGGTCTACATCTAATTTATAATGTGTTCTATGGAAAAAAGCCATTACATGTATCTGCTGGCTGTGAATTTTTTTTTTACTCCAGTTATCATAGATCCTCTATATTGTGAATTACCAGATTTAAAAGCTAAAAAAACGGTCTTGACATGAATGAGCTGTAAGTAAAATGTTCAAACTATAACATTCTAGACAGCATAGCATTTTATGTTACTGGATTTATACATACAAAAAAATATCAATGACAGATTTGACTTCTGCCAAGATAAACAGCTGCCCAGGAAGGGCTTGTCAAATGCCTCTCATAATCTTTCCTTCCAGAGATTAACAAGTTGCTGTCCTTGTCAGTTTTGCATTAAGATGCTTTTACATTCTTCCATTGACTGCAAGGGGTGTATATTTAGTTAGTAATGAGCACTTCCCAATGGAATTGCCCTGAAATGCCTGTGTGTTTGGAGTAATTTAATATAAGAAAGATAATGTACAGCAAATATATTAAACTTTGCTTTAAAAAATGGAGCAAACACAAAACATATATATATATATATATATATAATATAAGAAAGACAAGTACAGCAAACTTTTATTAAAAGTAACACAAACGGGCTAGCTTTAAAAACGGGCAAACACAAAACATATATATATATATATATACGTTTTTTTACAGCTGTTGTTAGTGACAAGCGTCTGCCCACGTTTTTTTTTTGTCCATTTAAAAGTAACACACGGGTCCAGGTAACGGGACGTTTTTTACAGCTGCTGTTAGGAGCGTCCCCATACTTTTTTTGTCCATGTACTATCAGTTTTCCTGCAGGTTTTTCTCACTCAGGTGAATCCCCATACCAAAACCATCTATCAGTTTTCCTGCAGGTTTTTCTCTTGAGGTTTACCAAACCTTAAGGCGGCTAATATTGGTCAAACGAGGGATGGCGGCGTACACACGAGGGGATGTCCGCTGAAAATGTCCGCTGAAAAACGGTCCCACCGTTTCAGCAGACATCTCCGCTCGTGTGTCAGCAGACATCTCCGCTCGTGTGTAGCGGACAGATGGGCTCCACCCGACAGATTTCTCCACCCGACAGATTTCAAAGCAAGCTTTGAAATCTATCCGGTGGGAATCTGTCCGCCCGACATGTCTGCTGGTTAGTACACTTACACAGCAACATGTCGGCCGCCCACCGCCGCCGCCCCCACCGCCGCCGCGCCGCTGCCGAATGGATTCGGCGCATGCGGCTGAAATGTTTTACTTCCTGGTGCGGTGACGTGGCGGTGACGCGGCGGCGTCAACGTCCACCGCCGCGTCACCGCCACGCCCACGTCACCGCGCCCGTCCGTGCGGCGGGGAATTTGATCCGATGGTGTGTACACGCCATCGGATCAAACTCCCGATCGAACAATATCCGATGGAAATGGTCCGCGGACCGTTTTCATCGGATATGTCCGATCGTGTGTACGCCGCCTAAGAGTTCCAATTTGTATGCAATCAGGCAGGCCCTTGTACTACATGGTTTTAGTAAACCTGTGTAAACCTGAGGTGTTTGGAGGCATAAAACATTTAGGGCAGTAGAAAAAAACAACAGGAGCAGTAAAACAAGCTGTAAAAATTTCTGACGCTTCAAAGCCACATTAATCGTTTCTATTTTACAGGTCAAAATCAATGGTTCCTTATGATAAGCCCATTGATTTGAATAATCAATAGTCACCTACAGCAGCCCCTCCCTGTAGGCGACCGCCTAGGACACTGACAGGTCCTAGACGATCGCCTGTCCAATCAGCGGCGTGCCCGCGCGCGCATACACAGTGCCGCATGCGCAGTGGGTGCCCGGCCGTGAAGCCGAATGAAGACGCCGGCCAGGGAGGGGGGTTGAGAGGAGTGGAGCCCTGGCCGGCGCGTCGCTGGAACGATGGAGCAGGTAAGTGAATGTTTATTAAAAGCCTTTTAATAAACATAACATTTGGCTGGAACACCCCTTTAATGTCAGAAGAGGCTGGACCCTCCTGCATGTCTGCATCACATCTAGTCCCACCCCCTTCTCCAGGGTCATTTATACAATTCCCCTCCTTTCATATTACTGCTGAGCAGCAAGGGATGCCGGATTTACATTTAAGTGTGGAGGGGACATCTGCTTTAGAATAGAAAAACAGGAATTATGTGCCCACTACTAACAGCTCAATTTTTTTTTATTTAAAGCGGGGGTTCACCCTAAAATAAATTCTAACATTACATTGAGCCGAGTTGTGCGAATGAAATTATGCTGAGCTTTTTTATTTTCCTCCCCTACATAGCGTTTTATCCATAGTTTTACTGCAGCTTCCGGGTAGGTAATTCTGCGGGACTGGGCGTTCCTATTCACATGCCAATTGATTGACATGCTTCCCCACCGGCGCATACAGCGTGGCAACGACTTGGACGAAAAGAAGCCGAACTTCGGTGCGCAAGGCGCCGTATAGAGCCGACCCGACCCGACGTTCGGGCTCAATGTAATGTTAGAATTTTTTTTAGGGTGAACCCCCGCTTTTAACATGTGTTGTAAATAATGGTAACAACGATAAATCCGCCCTTTCTGTGTTCCTACCATTGCTCTAAACAAATAGTGGTAATCAAATTTGCAAAAGAGTGAAGCAGCTACTTAAAAAAAAATCAAACTGTGAAAAACATATTCTAAAAACCCTAAAATTATGTGTAATAAAATATAAGCAGCGCTGTAACAATGTAAGATAAAAATATCGGTTTTCACAGTATTTCAAAAGACAATAATGCTAATGTCCAA